>JAIRCJ010000308.1:12736-122708 GCA_020883675.1 Bruguiera gymnorhiza
GCTTGTTCATTCGAAATTTGTACATTGTCACTTGGTTCATCTCTTATGTGCTCACTTTGCGTGTTTCGTGTATCAATTTGTTGTCCTTGCATGTCACGTGACTGTGATGCAACAAAAGGAACAACAACTTGAGTAGAAACACTTGGTGTGGGGATAACAACTTGAGTAGGAGTGCTCACTGTGGATCTTTCATTTTTTAATTCTCTAATATCCACCTTTCGTGATTCCCCATTCCCACTAAACTGACCATTTTAATGAACGAGCATTGCCAGACTTAACTATTCTAGTACTATGGTTAGGACAATAGAACCTATACCCTTTGGACTTTTCAGGATAGTCAATGAAGTAACCACTAATGGTTCTTGCATCAAGCTTTCTTTCATGTGGATTATATATTCTTACTTCTGCTGAACAACCCCAAACATGAAGGTGTTAAACTGGTTTTCCTACCTGTCCATAACTCATAAGGAGTCTTAGGGACAACTTTACTAGGAACCCTGTTCAGCAGATATGTAGCAGTTTTTAATGCATGCATCCACAAGGATAAAGGTACAGTACTGTAACTTAACATGCTCCTAACCATATCCATAAGTGTGCGATTCTGCCTTTTTGCTACACCATTCTGTTGTGGTGTACCAGCATTGTATACTGTGCACATATACCTCGACTTTCAAGAAGTTTTGCAAATGGACTAGGACATTGTCCACTTTCATTGAATTTTCCATAATATTCACCACCTCTATCTGACTTAATCACTTTCACTTTTCTATCTAACTGCCTTTCCACTTCATTTATAAACACCTCCAGGGTGTTTTACTGACTGAGACTTTTCATGCAGTAGATATAAATAACAATATTGTGAGTAGTCATCTATAAACGTGATGAAATATTTCTCACCACCCCATGTTGAAATATCAAAGGGGCCACAAATATCAGTGTGTATCAATTCTAAAGCTCATTACTTCTCATGGCTGGGTTCTTTGATGTGTGTCTTGTTTGTTTCCCTTTTATACAGTCAACACATACCTCCCAATCAGTAAAATCCAAGTGAGGTAGGACATCACCTTTCACCAACCTCAATATCCTTTCTTTGGATATATGACCTAATCTTTGATGCCATAAGAAAGCAGAACTATCATCATGTGCATTATGTTTGTTACCTATATTATGCTCAACAAGAAATAGAGAATCAGCATATATAGCATCAAGATTTAAAACGGCATAAATTATCAACCAAAGTACCATATCCATAATAGTACGAATGTCTATACAGTGAAAATACACCGTTTTCAATCTTAAGGTTAAATCCTATTTCATCCAACTTTGCAACAGAAACTAAATTCCTAGCACATTTAGGAACATAGAGACACTTTTCCAGATCTAGGTGACACCTAGTATCCTATTTCATCCGTCTCATATTTCACGGTCTTACTGTTTCATGGCCTGTCCTCACGCTTCTGGTCTGTCACGCCGTTGCACGTTCTGGTCTCACGCGTCTCTTGACGTACACCCACGCTTATGGTCTGCCGTTTCACGTCTCTTGGCCTGCCTCACGCTTCTGGTCTGCTGTCTTCTCTTCTGGGTGGTCTCACGGATACCAGGTCTGCCATCTTTTCTTCCGGGTGGTCTGTTTCTTATTTCTCCTCTTGCTGGTTGTGCGTTTATGGTTTTCTTGCAGGACATGTTTCTGGTTTCCTTGCAGGAGGCGTTTCTGGTTTGCTTGCAGGAGGCATTTCTGGTTTGCTTGCAGGACGTGTTTCTGGTTTCCTTGCAGGAGGCGTTTCTGGTTTGCTTGCAGGAGGCATTTCTGGTTTGCTTACAAGAGGTCGCATGTTCTGGTTTGCTCTCCTGGTGGTGACGTTTCTGATTTGCTCTCCCGGTGGTGTCGTTTCTGATCTCTTGTCATTCTGCTCTCTCTTCCTTTTGGCCGGTTGTTGTAGGGTTGCTGTTTTTCAATTGTGTTGGCCCTTTGCCCTAGTTTTGTCTTCCAAGGCCTTTATATACTCTCTTCCATGAAACCCTAATAGGGCTTACATGGCAGATTTACGTTCTTGCCCTTACGCGGCAGATTTACTTTCTTACCCTTCCATGTGGCTTTACTTTCTTGCACACTTAACCCTAGTTGACAACAATTACAACCCATACAAGGCTGTGGGAACAACAGAGATACTATTAATAATCAGTTGAATTTAAATTTTGAAATTTTTATAATTATCTCCTTTGCCACAAAGTTATTTAAAATGATTTAAATAATTTTAGTCTAAAACTATACAACATAAGAAAAAGCAAGTGCAAGGAACTCTAATAATAAGTTTGCCCACCCCCCTCAAGCGCAATATGCTCGACTTAACATTGAAACTCGGATTGCTATTTATAATTTTCTTCCACTAAAGTGTAATTTATACAATTGAGTCCAATATTTGTATTTTTGTGTACTTAACATTTTCAAATATTATGTTTTTCTCACCATTCAAATGTAATGGCATTAGCCACAAATTTTATCATCAAAATATTTCACTTTTTCAATTTTTAGAACTCTAAATTCCTATATGGATAAATGCACGTTAATAATCAGTTGAATTTAAATTTTGAAATTTTTTATAGTTCTCTCCTTTGCCTTAATGCTATTTGAAATGATTTATATAGTTTTAGTGTAAAAACATACAACATAAGAAAAAGGAAATGCAATGGACACTAATAAGAAGTTTGCCCACCCCGCTCAAGCACAATATGCTAAACCTAATATTGAAGCTTGTGATTGTTATTTATATTATTTTTCCACTGTAGTGTATTCTATACAATTGAGTACAATAGATGTATTTTGTTTATTTAACATTTTCAAATATTATATTTTTCTCACCATTAAAATGTAATGACAATAGCAATAAATTTAAAAATCAAAACGTTGCACTTTTTCAATTTTTAGAATTCTCAATTTCGATCAGATAAATGCACTGTTAATAATCAGTTAAATTTAAATTTTGAGATTTTTTTAGTAATCTCCATTGCCTCAATGCTATTTGAAATGATTTATATAATTTTAGTCTAAGAATAACAACATAAAAAAAGGAAATGCAATGGACTCTAATAATAAGTTTGCCTACCCCCTTAAGCGCAATATGCTCGACCAAATATTGAAGCTTGCGATCGCAATTTATATTATTCTTCCACTAAATTGTATTGCATAAATTGAGTCCAATACATGTATTTTTGTGCATTTAACATTTTCAAATATTATATTTTTCTCACCATTCAAATGTAATGGCATTAGCAATAAATTTTGAATTCAAAAATTGCACTTTTTCAATTTTTAGAATTCTAAATTCCTATAGGGATAAATGCACTGTTAATAATCAGTTGAATTTAAATTTTGAAATTTTTTTAGTAATCTCATTGCCTCAATGCTATTTGAAATGATTTATATATAGTTTTAGTCTAAAAACATACAACATAAGAAAAAATGCAATGGACTCTAATAAGAAGTTTGCCCACCCCCCTCAAGCGCAATATGCTCGACCTAATATTGAAGCTTGCGATTGCTATTTATATTATTCTTCCACTAAATTGTATTGCATACAATTGAGTCCAATACATGTATTTTTGTGTATTTAACATTTTCAAATATTATGTTTTTCTCACCATTCAAATGTAATGGCATTAGCAATAAATTTTAAATTCAAAACATTGCACTTTTTCAATTTTTAGAATTCTAAATTCCTATAGGATAAATGCACTGTTAATAATCAGTTGAATTTAAATTTTGAAATTTTTTAGTAATCTCCATTGCCTCAATGCTATTTGAAATGATTTATATAGTTTTAGTCTAAGAACATACAACATAAGAAAAAGGAAATGCAATGGACTCTAATAAGAAGTTTGCCCACCCCCTCAAGCGCAATATGCTCGACCTAATATTGAAAGCTTGCGATTGCTATTTATATTTTCTTCCACTAAATTGTATTGCATACAATTGAGTCCAATACATGTATTTTTGTGTATTTAACATTTTCAAATATTATGTTTTTCTCACCATTCAAATGTAATGGCATTAGCAATAAATTTTAAATTCAAAACATTGCACTTTTTCAATTTTTAGAATTCTAAATTCCTATAGGATAAATGCACTGTTAATAATCAGTTGAATTTAAATTTTGAAATTTTTTTAGTAATCTCCATTGCCTCAATGCTATTTGAAATGATTTATATAGTTTTAGTCTAAGAACATACAACATAAGAAAAAGGAAATGCAATGGACTCTAATAAGAAGTTTGCCCACCCCCTCAAGCGCAATATGCTCGACCTAATATTGAAGCTTGCGATTGCTATTTATATTATTCTTCCACTAAATTGTATTGCATACAATTGAGTCCAATACATGTATTTTTGTGTATTTAACATTTTCAAATATTATGTTTTTCTCACCATTCAAATGTAATGGCATTAGCAATAAATTTTAAATTCAAAACATTGCACTTTTTCAATTTTTAGAATTCTAAATTCTATAGGGATAAATGCACTGTTAATAATCAGTTGAATTTAAATTTTGAAATTTTTTAGTAATCTCCATTGCCTCAATGCTATTTGAAATGATTTATATAATTTTAGTCTAAGAACATACAACATAAGAAAAAGGAAATGCAATGGACTCTAATAAGAAGTTTGCCCACCCCCTCAAGCGCAATATGCTCGACCAAATATTGAAGCTTGCGATTGCTATTTATATTATTCTTCCACTAAATTGTATTGCATACAATTGAGTCCAATACATGTATTTTTGTGTATTTAACATTTTCAAATATTATGTTTTTCTCACCATTCAAATGTAATGGCATTAGCAATAAATTTTAAATTCAAAACATTGCACTTTTTCAATTTTTAGAATTCTAAATTCTATAGGGATAAATGCACTGTTAATAATCAGTTGAATTTAAATTTTGAAATTTTTTTAGTAATCTCCATTGCCTCAATGCTATTTGAAATGATTTATATTGTTTTAGTCTAAGAACATACAACATAAGAAAAAAAATGCAATGGACTCTAATAAGAAGTTTGCCCACCCCCCTCAAAGCGCAATATGCTCGACCTAATATTGAAGCTTGCGATTGCTATTTATATTTTTCTTCCACTAAATTGTATTGCATACAATTGAGTCCAATACATGTATTTTTGTGTATTTAACATTTTCAAATATTATGTTTTTCTCACCATTCAAATGTAATGGCCTTAGCAATAAATTTTAAATTCAAAACATTGCACTTTTTCAATTTTTAGAATTCTAAATTCCTATAGGGATAAATGCACTGTTAATAATCAGTTGAATTTAAATTTTGAAATTTTTTTAGTAATCTCCATTGCCTCAATGCTATTTGAAATGATTTATATTGTTTTAGTCTAAGAACATACAACATAAGAAAAAGGAAATGCAATGGACTCTAATAAGAAGTTTGCCCACCCCCTTCAAGCGCAATATGCTCGACCTAATATTGAAGCTTGCGATTGCTATTTATATTTTTCTTCCACTAAATTGTATTGCATACAATTGAGTCCAATACATGTATTTTTGTGTATTTAACATTTTCAAATATTATGTTTTTCTCACCATTCAAATGTAATGGCATTAGCAATAAATTTTAAATTCAAAACATTGCACTTTTTCAATTTTTAGAATTCTAAATTCCTATAGGGATAAATGCACTGTTAATAATCAGTTGAAATTAAATTTTGAAATTTTTTTAGTAATCTCCATTGCCTCAATGCTATTTGAAATGATTTATATAGTTTTAGTCTAAGAACATACAACATAAGAAAAAGGAAATGCAATGGACTCTAATAAGAAGTTTGCCCACCCCCCTCAAGCGCAATATGCTCGACCTAATATTGAAGCTTGCGATTGCTATTTATATTATTCTTCCACTAAATTGTATTGCATACAATTGAGTCCAATACATGTATTTTTGTGTATTTAACATTTTCAAATATTATGTTTTTCTCACCATTCAAATGTAATGGCATTAGCAATAAATTTTAAATTCAAAACATTGCACTTTTTCAATTTTTAGAATTCTAAATTCCTATAGGGATAAATGCACTGTTAATAATCAGTTGAATTTAAATTTTGAAATTTTTTTAGTAATCTCCATTGCCTCAATGCTATTTGAAATGATTTATATTGTTTTAGTCTAAGAACATACAACATAAGAAAAAGGAAATGCAATGGACTCTAATAAGAAGTTTGCCCACCCCCCAAGCGCAATATGCTCGACCTAATATTGAAGCTTGCGATTGCTATTTATATTATTCTTCCACTAAATTGTATTGCATACAATTGAGTCCAATACATGTATTTTTGTGTATTTAACATTTTCAAATATTATGTTTTTCTCACCATTCAAATGTAATGGCATTAGCAATAAATTTTAAATTCAAAACATTGCACTTTTTCAATTTTTAGAATTCTAAATTCCTATAGGGATAAATGCACTGTTAATAATCAGTTGAATTTAAATTTTGAAATTTTTTTAGTAATCTCCATTGCCTCAATGCTATTTGAAATGATTTATATAGTTTTAGTCTAAGAACATACAACATAAGAAAAAGGAAATGCAATGGACTCTAATAATAAGTTTGCCCACCCCCTCAAGCGCAATATGCTCGACCTAATATTGAAGCTTGCGATTGCTATTTATATTATTCTTCCACTAAATTGTATTGCATACAATTGAGTCCAATACATGTATTTTTGTGTATTTAACATTTTCAAATATTATGTTTTTCTCACCATTCAAATGTAATGGCATTAGCAATAAATTTTAAATTCAAAACATTGCACTTTTTCAATTTTTAGAATTCTAAATTCCTATAGGGATAAATGCACTGTTAATAATCAGTTGAATTTAAATTTTGAAATTTTTTTAGTAATCTCCATTGCCTCAATGCTATTTGAAATGATTTATATAGTTTTAGTCTAAGAACATACAACATAAGAAAAAGGAAATGCAATGGACTCTAATAATAAGTTTGCCCACCCCCTCAAGCGCAATATGCTCGACCTAATATTGAAGCTTGCGATTGCTATTTATATTATTCTTCCACTAAATTGTATTGCATACAATTGAGTCCAATACATGTATTTTTGTGTATTTAACATTTTCAAATATTATGTTTTTCTCACCATTCAAATGTAATGGCATTAGCAATAAATTTTAAATTCAAAACATTGCACTTTTTCAATTTTTAGAATTCTAAATTCCTATAGGGATAAATGCACTGTTAATAATCAGTTGAATTTAAATTTTGAAATTTTTTTAGTAATCTCCATTGCCTCAATGCTATTTGAAATGATTTATATAGTTTTAGTCTAAGAACATACAACATAAGAAAAAGGAAATGCAATGGACTCTAATAAGAAGTTTGCCCACCCCCTCAAGCGCAATATGCTCGACCTAATATTGAAGCTTGCGATTGCTATTTATATTATTCTTCCACTAAATTGTATTGCATACAATTGAGTCCAATACATGTATTTTTGTGTATTTAACATTTTCAAATATTATGTTTTTCTCACCATTCAAATGTAATGGCATTAGCAATAAATTTTAAATTCAAAACATTGCACTTTTTCAATTTTTAGAATTCTAAATTCCTATAGGGATAAATGCACTGTTAATAATCAGTTGAATTTAAATTTTGAAATTTTTTTAGTAATCTCCATTGCCTCAATGCTATTTGAAATGATTTATATAGTTTTAGTCTAAGAACATACAACATAAGAAAAAGGAAATGCAATGGACTCTAATAAGAAGTTTGCCCACCCCCTCAAGCGCAATATGCTCGACCTAATATTGAAGCTTGCGATTGCTATTTATATTATTCTTCCACTAAATTGTATTGCATACAATTGAGTCCAATACATGTATTTTTGTGTATTTAACATTTTCAAATATTATGTTTTTCTCACCATTCAAATGTAATGGCATTAGCAATAAATTTTAAATTCAAAACATTGCACTTTTTCAATTTTTAGAATTCTAAATTCCTATAGGGATAAATGCACTGTTAATAATCAGTTGAATTTAAATTTTGAAATTTTTTTAGTAATCTCCATTGCCTCAATGCTATTTGAAATGATTTATATAGTTTTAGTCTAAGAACATACAACATAAGAAAAAGGAAATGCAATGGACTCTAATAAGAAGTTTGCCCACCCCCTCAAGCGCAATATGCTCGACCTAATATTGAAGCTTGCGATTGCTATTTATATTATTCTTCCACTAAATTGTATTGCATACAATTGAGTCCAATACATGTATTTTTGTGTATTTAACATTTTCAAATATTATGTTTTTCTCACCATTCAAATGTAATGGCATTAGCAATAAATTTTAAATTCAAAACATTGCACTTTTTCAATTTTTAGAATTCTAAATTCCTATAGGATAAATGCACTGTTAATAATCAGTTGAATTTAAATTTTGAAATTTTTTTAGTAATCTCCATTGCCTCAATGCTATTTGAAATGATTTATATAGTTTTAGTCTAAGAACATACAACATAAGAAAAAGGAAATGCAATGGACTCTAATAAGAAGTTTGCCCACCCCCTCAAGCGCAATATGCTCGACCTAATATTGAAGCTTGCGATTGCTATTTATATTATTCTTCCACTAAATTGTATTGCATACAATTGAGTCCAATACATGTATTTTTGTGTATTTAACATTTTCAAATATTATGTTTTTCTCACCATTCAAATGTAATGGCATTAGCAATAAATTTTAAATTCAAAACATTGCACTTTTTCAATTTTTAGAATTCTAAATTCCTATAGGATAAATGCACTGTTAATAATCAGTTGAATTTAAATTTTGAAATTTTTTTAGTAATCTCCATTGCCTCAATGCTATTTGAAATGATTTATATTGTTTTAGTCTAAGAACATACAACATAAGAAAAAGGAAATGCAATGGACTCTAATAAGAAGTTTGCCCACCCCCTCAAGCGCAATATGCTCGACCTAATATTGAAGCTTGCGATTGCTATTTATATTATTCTTCCACTAAATTGTATTGCATACAATTGAGTCCAATACATGTATTTTTGTGTATTTAACATTTTCAAATATTATGTTTTTCTCACCATTCAAATGTAATGGCATTAGCAATAAATTTTAAATTCAAAACATTGCACTTTTTCAATTTTTAGAATTCTAAATTCCTATAGGGATAAATGCACTGTTAATAATCAGTTGAATTTAAATTTTGAAATTTTTTTAGTAATCTCCATTGCCTCAATGCTATTTGAAATGATTTATATAGTTTTAGTCTAAGAACATACAACATAAGAAAAAGGAAATGCAATGGACTCTAATAAGAAGTTTGCCCACCCCCTCAAGCGCAATATGCTCGACCTAATATTGAAGCTTGCGATTGCTATTTATATTATTCTTCCACTAAATTGTATTGCATACAATTGAGTCCAATACATGTATTTTTGTGTATTTAACATTTTCAAATATTATGTTTTTCTCACCATTCAAATGTAATGGCATTAGCAATAAATTTTAAATTCAAAACATTGCACTTTTTCAATTTTTAGAATTCTAAATTCCTATAGGGATAAATGCACTGTTAATAATCAGTTGAATTTAAATTTTGAAATTTTTTTAGTAATCTCCATTGCCTCAATGCTATTTGAAATGATTTATATAGTTTTAGTCTAAGAACATACAACATAAGAAAAAGGAAATGCAATGGACTCTAATAAGAAGTTTGCCCACCCCCTCAAGCGCAATATGCTCGACCTAATATTGAAACTTGCGATTGCTATTTATATTATTCTTCCACTAAATTGTATTGCATACAATTGAGTCCAATACATGTATTTTTGTGTATTTAACATTTTCAAATATTATGTTTTTCTCACCATTCAAATGTAATGGCATTAGCAATAAATTTTAAATTCAAAACATTGCACTTTTTCAATTTTTAGAATTCTAAATTCCTATAGGGATAAATGCACTGTTAATAATCAGTTGAATTTAAATTTTGAAATTTTTTTAGTAATCTCCATTGCCTCAATGCTATTTGAAATGATTTATATTGTTTTAGTCTAAGAACATACAACATAAGAAAAAGGAAATGCAATGGACTCTAATAAGAAGTTTGCCCACCCCCTCAAGCGCAATATGCTCGACCTAATATTGAAGCTTGCGATTGCTATTTATATTATTCTTCCACTAAATTGTATTGCATACAATTGAGTCCAATACATGTATTTTTGTGTATTTAACATTTTCAAATATTATGTTTTTCTCACCATTCAAATGTAATGGCATTAGCAATAAATTTTAAATTCAAAACATTGCACTTTTTCAATTTTTAGAATTCTAAATTCCTATAGGGATAAATGCACTGTTAATAATCAGTTGAATTTAAATTTTGAAATTTTTTTAGTAATCTCCATTGCCTCAATGCTATTTGAAATGATTTATATTGTTTTAGTCTAAGAACATACAACATAAGAAAAAGGAAATGCAATGGACTCTAATAAGAAGTTTGCCCACCCCCCAAGCGCAATATGCTCGACCTAATATTGAAGCTTGCGATTGCTATTTATATTATTCTTCCACTAAATTGTATTGCATACAATTGAGTCCAATACATGTATTTTTGTGTATTTAACATTTTCAAATATTATGTTTTTCTCACCATTCAAATGTAATGGCATTAGCAATAAATTTTAAATTCAAAACATTGCACTTTTTCAATTTTTAGAATTCTAAATTCCTATAGGGATAAATGCACTGTTAATAATCAGTTGAATTTAAATTTTGAAATTTTTTTAGTAATCTCCATTGCCTCAATGCTATTTGAAATGATTTATATTGTTTTAGTCTAAGAACATACAACATAAGAAAAAGGAAATGCAATGGACTCTAATAAGAAGTTTGCCCACCCCCTCAAGCGCAATATGCTCGACCTAATATTGAAACTTGCGATTGCTATTTATATTATTCTTCCACTAAATTGTATTGCATACAATTGAGTCCAATACATGTATTTTTGTGTATTTAACATTTTCAAATATTATGTTTTTCTCACCATTCAAATGTAATGGCATTAGCAATAAATTTTAAATTCAAAACATTGCACTTTTTCAATTTTTAGAATTCTAAATTCCTATAGGGATAAATGCACTGTTAATAATCAGTTGAATTTAAATTTTGAAATTTTTTTAGTAATCTCCATTGCCTCAATGCTATTTGAAATGATTTATATTTTTAGTCTAAGAACATACAACATAAGAAAAAGGAAATGCAA
Source organism: Bruguiera gymnorhiza (assembly GCA_020883675.1). NCBI lineage: Eukaryota > Viridiplantae > Streptophyta > Magnoliopsida > Malpighiales > Rhizophoraceae > Bruguiera > Bruguiera gymnorhiza. Next base: position 24,054 of record JAIRCJ010000308.1, read on the forward strand.
TGGACTCTAATAAGAAGTTTGCCCACCCCCTCAAGCGCAATATGCTCGACCTAATATTGAAACTTGCGATTGCTATTTATATTATTCTTCCACTAAATTGTATTGCATACAATTGAGTCCAATACATGTATTTTTGTGTATTTAACATTTTCAAATATTATGTTTTTCTCACCATTCAAATGTAATGGCATTAGCAATAAATTTTAAATTCAAAACATTGCACTTTTTCAATTTTTAGAATTCTAAATTCCTATAGGATAAATGCACTGTTAATAATCAGTTGAATTTAAATTTTGAAATTTTTTTAGTAATCTCCATTGCCTCAATGCTATTTGAAATGATTTATATAGTTTTAGTCTAAGAACATACAACATAATAAAAGGCAATGCAATGGACTCTAATAATAAGTTTGCCCACCCCCTCAAGCGCAATGCTATTGGGTCCAATACTTGTATTTTTGTGTATTTAACATTTTCAAATATTAATTTTTCTCACCATTCAAATGTAATGGCATTAGCAATAAATTTTAAATCAAAACATTGCACTTTTTCAATTTTTAGAATTCTAAATTCCTATAGGGATAAATGCACTGTTAATAATCAGTTGAATTTAAATTTTGAAATTTTTTAGTAATCTCCATTGCCTCAATGCTATTTGAAATGATTTATATAGTTTTAGTCTAAGAACATACAACATAAGAAAAAGGAAATGCAAGGACTCTAATAAGAAGTTTGCCCACCCCCTCAAGCGCAATATGCTCGACCTAAATATTGAAGCTTGCGATTGCTATTTATATTATTCTTCCACTAAATTGTATTGCATACAATTGAGTCCAATACATGTATTTTTGTGTATTTAACATTTTCAAATATTATGTTTTTCTCACCATTCAAATGTAATGGCATTAGCAATAAATTTTAAATTCAAAACATTGCACTTTTTTCAATTTTAAAATTCTAAATTCCTATAGGGATAAATGCACTGTTAATAATCAGTTGAATTTAAATTTTGAAATTTTTTTAGTAATCTCCATTGCCTCAATGCTATTTGAAATGATATTATATAGTTTTAGTCTAAGAACATACAACATAAGAAAAAGGAAATGCAATGACTCTAATAAGAAGTTTGCCACCCCCCTCAAGCGCAATATGCTCGACCTAATATTGAAACTTGCGATTGCTATTTATATTATTCTTCCACTAAATTGTATTGCATACAATTGAGTCAATACATGTATTTTTGTGTATTTAACATTTTCAAATATTATGTTTTTCTCACCATTCAAATGTAATGGCATTAGCAATAAATTTAAATTCAAAACATTGCACTTTTTCAATTTTTAGAATTCTAAATTCCTATAGGGATAAATGCACTGTTAATATCAGTTGAATTTAAATTTTGAATTTTTTTAGTAATCTCCATTGCCTCAATGCTATTTGAAATGATTTATATTGTTTTAGTCTAAGAACATACAACATAAGAAAAGGAAATGCAATGACTCTAATAAGAAGTTTGCCCACCCCCTCAAGCGCAATATGCTCGACCTAANGTATTTAAAATTTTCAAATATTATGTTTTTCTCACCATTCAAATGTAATGGCATAAGCAATCAATGTTAAATTCAAAACATTGCACTTTTTCAAGTTTTAGAATTCTATTTCCTATAGGATAAATGCACTGTTAATGATCAGTTGAATTTAAATTTTGAAATTTTTTTAGTAATCTCCATTGTCTCAATGCTATCTGAAATGATTTATATAGTTTTAGTCTAAGAACATACAAATAAGAAAAAGGAAATGCAATGGACTCTAATAAGGAAGTTTGCCCACCCCCCTCAAGCGCAATATGCTCGACCTAATATTGAAACTTGCGATTGCTATTTATATTATTCTTCCACTAAATTGTATTGCATACAATTGAGTCCAACACATGTATTTTTGTGTATTTAACATTTTCAAATATTATGTTTTTCTCACCATTCAAATGTAATGGCATTAGTAATCAATTTCAAATTCAAAACATTGCACTTTCAATTTTTAGAATTGTAAATTCCTATAGGGATAAATGCACAATTAATAATCTGTTGAATTTAAATTTTAAAAATTTTTAGAAATCTCCATTGCCTTAATGCTATTTGAAATGATTTATATTGTTTTAGTCTAAGAACATATAACATAGGAAAAAGAAATGCAATGAACTCTAATAAGAACTTTGCCCACCCCCCTCAAGCGCAATATGCTCGACCTAATATTGAAGCTTGCGATTGCTATTTATATTATTCTTCCACTAAATTGTATTGCATACAATTGAGTCCAATGCATGTATTTTTGTGTATTCAAAATTTTCCAATATTATGTTTTTCTCACCATTCAAGTGCATTGACATTAGCAATAAATTATAAAATCAAAATTATTGCACCTTTTTCAATTTTTGGAATGCTAAATTCCTATAAGGATAAATGCACTGTTAATAATCAGTTAAATTTAAATTTTGAGATTTTTTTAAGAAATCTCCATTGTCTCAATGCTAATTTGAAATGATTTATATACTTTTAGTCTAAGAACATACAACATAAGAAAAAGCAAATGCAATGGACTTTAATAATAAGTTTGCCCACCCCCTCAAACGCTATATGGCTCGACCTAATATTGAAGCTTACGATTGCTATTTATATATTTTTGGTGTATTTAACGTTTTCAAATACTATGTTTTTCTCACCATTCAAATGTAAATAATATTAGCAATGAATTTTAAATTCAAAACATTGCACTTTTTCAATTTTACAATTCTAAATTTCTATAGGGATAAATGCACTATTATTGATTAGTTGAATTTAAATTTGAAATTTTTTAGTAATCTCCATCTCCTCAATGCTATTGAAATGATTTATATTGTTTAGTCTAAGAACACACAACAATGGAAAAAGGAAATGGAATGGACTCCAATAAAAAGTTTGCCCACTCCCTCAAGCACAATATTCTCGACCTAATATTGAAGCTTGCGATTGCTATTTATATTATTCTTCCACTAAATTGTGTTGCATACAATTGAGTCCAATAAATGTATTTTTGTATATTTAACATTTTCAAAAATCATGTCTTTCCTCACCATTCAAAGGTAATGGCGGTAGCAAAAAATTTTAAATTTAAAAACATTGCACTTTTTCAATTTTTAGAATTCTAAATTCGGATAGGAATAAATGCACTGTATAATAATCAGTTCAATTTAAATTTTGAGATTCTTTTAGTAATCCCCATTGTCTCAAAGCTATTTGAAATGATTATATAGTTTTAGTCTAAGCACATACCGCATAAGAAAAGCAAATGCAATGGGACTCTAATAATTAAGTTTGCCCACACCTACCTCAAGCGCAATATGCTCGACCAAATATTAAAGCCTGCGATCGCTATTTATATTATTCTTCCACTAAATTGTATTGCATAAAATTGAGTCCAATACATGTATTTTTGTGCATTTAACATTTTCAAATATTATGTTTTTCTCACCATTCAAATGTAATGACCTTAGCAATAAATTTTAAATTCAAAACGTTGCACTTTTTCAATTTTTAGAATTCTCAATTCCGATCAGGATAAATGCACTGTTAATAATCAGTTAAATTTAAATTTTGAGATTTTATTAGTAATCTCCATTGCCTCAATGCTATCTGAAATGATTTATATATTTTAGTCTAAGAATAGACAACCTAAGAAAGGAAATGCAATGGAATCTAATAATAAGTTTGCCCACCCCCCTCAAGCGCAATATGCTCGACCAAATATTGAAGCTTGCGATCGCAATTTATATTATTCTTCCACTAAATGTATTGCATAAAATTGAGTCCAATACATGTATTTTTATGCATTTAACATTTTCAAATATTATGTTTTTCTCACCATTGAAATGTAATGGCATTAGCAATAAATTTTGAATTCAAAACATTGCACTTTTTCAATTTTTAGAATTCTAAATTCTTATAGTGATAAATGCACTGTTAATAATTAGTTGAATTTAAATTTAGAAATTTTTTTAGTAATCTCCATTGCCTCAATGCTACTTGAAATTATTTATGTTCTTTTAGTCTAAAAACATACAACATAAGAAAAAGGAAATGCAATGGACTCTAATAGAAGTTTGCCCACCCCCCTTAAGCGCAATATGCTCGACCTAACATTGAAACTTGAGATTGCTATTTATATTATTCTTCTACTAAATTGTATTGCATAATATTGAGTCTAATACATGTATTTTTGTGCATTTAACATTTTCAAATCTAATGTTTTCTCACCATTCAAATGTAACAACCTTAGCAATAAATTCTAAATTCAAAACATTGCACTTTTTCAATTTTTAGAATTCTCAATTCGATCAGGATAAATGCACTATTAATGATCAGTTGAATTTAAATTTTTGAATTTTTTTAGTAATCTCCATTGCCTTAATGCTATTTGAAATAATTTATATAGTTTTAGTTTAAGAACATACAACATAAGAAAAAGGAAATGCAATAAATTCTCATAAAAAGTTTGCCCACCCTCCTCGCGAGCAATATGCTCGACCTCATAAGAAGTTTGCCTACCCCCCTCAAGTGCAATATGCTCAACCAATTATTGAAGCTTGCGATTGCCATTTATATTATTCTTCCACTAAATTGTATTGCATACAATTAAGTCCAATACATGTATTTTTGTGTATTTAACATATTTAAATATTAGGTTTTTCTCACCTTTCAAATGTAATGACCTTAGCAATAAATTTTAAATTCGAAACATTGCACTTTTTTCAATTTTTCGAATTCTAAATTCCGATATGGATAAATGCATTGTTAATAATCAGTTGAATTTAAATTTTGAAATTTTTTAGTAATTTCCATTGCCTCAACGCTATTTTAAATGATTTATATAGTTTTCGTTTAAGAACATACAACATAAGAAAAAGGAAATGCAATGGACTCTAACAAGAAGTTTGCCCACCCCCCTTAAGCTCAATATGCTCAACCTAATATTAAAGCTTGCAATTGCTATTTATATTATTCTTCCACTAAATTGAATTGCATACAATCGTGTCTAATGCATGTATTTTTTTGTATTTAGCATATTTAAGTGTTATGTTTTCTCACCATTCAAATATAATGGCCTTAGCAATAAATTTTAAATTCAAAACATTGCACTTTTTCAATTTTTGCAATTCTAAATTCCGATAGAGATAATTGCGCTATTAATAATCAGTTAAAATTAAATTTTGAAACTTTTTTAGTAATCTGTATTGCCTCAATGCTATTCGAAATGATTTATATTGTTTTAGTCTAAAAACATACAGCATAAGAAAAAGGAAATGCAATGGACTCTCATAAGAAGTTTGCCCACCCCCTTCAAGCACAATATGCTCAATGTAATATTGAAACTTGCGATTGCTATTTATATTATTCTTCCACTAAATTGTATTACATACAAGTGAGTCGAATACATGTATTTTTGTGTATTTAACATATTCAAATATTAGGTTTTTCTCACTTTCTAAATGTAATGGCCTTAGCAATAAATTTTAAATTCAAAACATTGCACTTTTTCAATTTTTCGAATTCTAAATTCCAATAGGGATAAATGCACTGTTAATAATCAGTTGAATTTAAATTTTGAAATTTTTTTAGTAATCTCCATTGCCTCAATGCTATCTGAAATGACTTATATAATTTTAGTCTAAGAACAGACAACATAAGAAAAGGAAATGCAATGGACTCTAATAATAAGTTTGCCCACCCCCCTCAAGCGCAATATGCTCGACCAAATATTGAAACTTGCGATCGCAATTTATATTATTCTTCCACTAAATTGTCTTACATAAAATTGAGTCCAATACATGTATTTTTGTGCATTTAACATTTTCAAATATTATGTTTTTCTCGCCATTCAAATGTAATGGCATTAGCAATAAATTTTAAATTCAAAACATTGCACTTTTTCAATTTTTAAAATTCTAAATCCTTATAACGATAAATGCACTATTAATAATCAATTGGATTTAAATTTTGAAATTTTTTAAGAAATCTTCATTGCCTCAATGCTATTTGAAATGATTTATACAGTTTTAGTCCTAGAACATACAACATAAAAAAAAGGCAATGCAATGGACTCTTATAATAAGTTTGCCCACCCCATCAAGCGAAATATGCTCGGCCTAATATTGAAGCTTGCGATTACTATTTATATTATTCTTCCGCTAAATTGTATTGCATAGAATTGAGTCCAATACATTTATTTTTGTGTATTTAACATTTTCAAATTTTATGTTTTTCTCACTATTCAAATGTATTAGCATTAGCAAGAAATTTTAATTTCAAAACATTGCACTTTTTCAATTTTTAGAATTCTAAATTCCTATAGGGATAAATGGACTATTAATAATCTGTTGAATTTAAATTTTGAAATATTTTTAGAAATCTCCATTGCCTCAATGCTATTTGAAATGATTTATACAGTTTTGTCCTAGAACATACAACATAAAAAAAGGCAATGCAATGGACTCTAATAATAAGTATGCCCACCTCCCTCAAGCGCAATATGCTCGACCTAATCTTGAAGTTTCCGATTGCTATTTATATTATTCTTCCACTAAATTGTATTGCATACAATTGACTCTAATACACGTATTTTTTGTATTAGCAATTTCAAATATTATCTTTTTCTCACCATTCAAATATAACGGCATTAGCAATAAATTTTAAACTCAAAACATTGCACTTTTTCAATTTTTAGAATTCTAAATTCCTATAGGGATAAATGGACTGTTAATAATCTGTTGAATTTAAATCTTGAAATTTTTTTAGTAATCTCCATTGCTTCAATGCTAAGTGAAATGATTTATATTGTTTTAGTCTAAGAACATACAACATAAGAAAAAGGAAATGCAATGGACTCTAATAAGAAGTTTGCCCACCCCCCTCAAGCGCAATATGCTCACCCTAATATTAAAGTTTGCGATTGCTATTTATATTATTCTTCCACTAAATTCTATTGCATAAAATTGATTCCAATACATGTATTTTTGTGTATTTAACATTTTCAAAAATTTTGTCTTTCTCACCATTCAAATGTAATGGCCTTAGCGATAAATTTTAAATTCAAAACATTGCACTTTTTCAATTTTTAGAATTCTAAATTCCTATAAGGATAAATGCAACATTAATAATCAGTTGAATTTAAATTTTGAAACTTTTTTAGTAATCTCCATTACCTTAATGCTATTTGAAATGATTTATATTGTTTTAGTCTAAGAACATACAACATAAGAAAAAGAAAATGCAAAGGACACTAATAAGAAGTTTGCCCACCCCACTCAAGTGCAATATGCTCGACCTAATATTGAAGCTTGCGATTGCTATTTATATTATTCTTCCACTAAATTGTATTGCATACAATTGAGTCCAATACATGTATTTTTGTGTATTTAACATTTTCAAATATTTTGTTTTTCTCACCATTCAATTGTAACGGCATTAGCAATAAATTTTAAATTCGAAACATTGCTCTTTTTCAATTTTTAGAATTCTAAATTCCTATAGGGATAAATGCACTGTTAATAATCAGTTGAATTTAAATTTTGAAATTTTTTTAGTAATCCCCATTTCCTCAATGCTATTTGAAATGATTTACACAGTTTTAGTCTAAGAACATATAACATAACAAAAAGGCAATGCAATGGACTTTAATAATAACTTTGCTCACTCCCCTTAAGTGCAATAAGCTTGACCTAATATTGAAATTTGAGATTGCTATTTATAATTTTCTTCTACTAAAGTGTAATTTATAAAATTCGGTCGAATACTTGTATTTTTGTATATTTAACTCTTTCAAATATTATGTTTTTCTCACCATTCAAATGTAATGGCAATAGCCGTAAGATTTATATAATTTTAGCCTAAAAATATACAACATAAGAAATAGCAAATGCAAGGGACTCTAATAAGAAGTTTGTCCACCCCCTTAAGCGTAATATGCTCGACCTAACATTGAAACTTGCGATTCCTATTTATATTATTCTTCCACTAAATTGTATTGCATACAATTATGTCCAATACATGTATTGTTGTTTATTTAACACTTTCAAATATTATATTTTTCTCACCATTCAAATGTAATGGCATTAGCAATAAATTTAAAAATCAAAACATTGCACTTTTTCAATTTTTAGAATTCTAAATTCTTATAGGGATAAATGCACTGTTAATAATGAGTTGAATTGAAATTTTGAAATCTTTTCAATTATCTCCTTTGCCACAATGCTATTTGAAAAGATTTATATAATTTTAGTTTAAAAATATGCAACATAAGGAAAGCAAATGATAGGGACTCTAATAAGAAGTTTGCCCACCACATATGCTCGACCTAGCATTGAAACTTCGGATTGCTATTTATAATTTTCTTCCACTAAAGTGTAACTTATACAATTGAGTCCAATACTTGTATTTTTGTGTATTTAACATTGTCAAATATAATGTTTTTCTCACCATTCAAATGCTATGACATTAGTAATAAATTTTAAAATCTAAACATTGTACTTTTTCAATTTTTGGAATGCTAAATTCCTATAGGGATAAATACACGGTTAATAATCAGTTGAATTTAAATTTTGAAAATTTTTCTAATTATCTGCTTTGCCACGATACTATTTGAAATGATTTATATAATTTTAATCAAAAATATACAACATGGGAAAAAGTAAATGCAAGGGACTCTAATCAGAAGTTTGCCCACCCCCTCAAACGTAATGTGCTCGACCTAACATTGAAATTTGGGATTGTTGTTTCTAATTTTCTTCCACTAAAGTGTAATTTATACAATTGAGTCCAATATTTGTATTTTTGTGTATTTAACATTTTCAAATATTATGTTTTTCTCACCATTAAAATGCAATGACATTAGCAATAAATTTTAAAATCTAAACACTGCACTTTTTCAATTTTTAGAATTCTACATACCTATAGGGATAAATGCACTGTTAATAATGAGTTGAATTGAAATTTTGAAATTTTTTTAATTATCTCCTTTGTCACAATGCTATTTGAAATGATTTATATAATTTTAGTCTAAAAATATACAACATAAGAAAAGCAAATGCAAAGGACTCTAATAAGAAGTTTGCCCACCGCCCTTAAGCGCAATATGGTCGACCTAACATTGAAACTTGGGATTGCTATTTATAATTTTCTTCCACAAAAGTGTAACTTATACAATTAAGTCTAATACTTGTATTTTTGTGTATTTAACATTGTCTAATATTATGTTTTTCTCACCATTCAAATGCTATGACATAGTAATAAATTTTAAAATCTAAACATTGCACTCTTTCAATTTTTGGAATGCTAAATTCCTATAAGGATAAATGCATTGTTAATAATTAGTTCAATTTAAATTTTGAAATTTTTTTAATTATCTGCTTTGCCACAATACTATTGGAAATGATTTATATAATTTTAGTCTAAAAATATACAACATAAGAAAAAGCAAAGGCAAGGGACTCTAATAAGAAGTTTCCCACTACCCGTTAAGCACAATATGCTCGACCTAACATTGAAACTTAGGATTGCTATTTATAATTTTCTTCCACTAAAGTGTAACTTATACAATTAAGTCCAATACTTGTATTTTTGTGTAGTTAACATTGTCAAATGTTATGTTTTTCTCCCCATTCAAATGCAATGGCATTAGCAATAAATTTTAAAATCTAAACATTGCACTTTTACAATTTTTGGAATGCTAAATTCCTATAGAGATAAATGCACTATTAATAATCAGTTGAATTTAAATTTTGAAATTTTTTTAATTATCTACTTTGCCACAAAACTATTTGAAATGATTTATATAATTTTAGTCTAAAAATATCCAACATAAGAAAAAGCAAAGGCAAGGGACTCTGATAAGAAGTTTGCCCACCCGACTTAAGCACAATATGCTCGACCTAATATTAAAACTGGCGATTCCTATTTATATTATTCTTCCACTAAATTGTATTGCATACAATTGTGTCCAATACATGTTTTGTTGTTTATTTAACAGTTTGAAATATTATGTTTTTCTCACCATTCAAATGTTATGGCATTAGCAACAAATTTAAAAATCAAAACATTGCACTTTTTCAATTTTTAGAATTCTAAATTCCTAGAGGATAAATGGACTGTAAATAATCAGTTGAATTTAAATTTTGAAAATTTTTTTAATTATTTGCTTTGCCACAATACTATTTGAAATGATTAATATAATTTTAGTCTAAAAATATATAACATAAGAAAAAGTAAATGCAAGGACTCTAATTAGAAGTTTGCCCCCGTCCTCAAGTGCAATACGCTCGACCTAACATTGAAACTTGGGATTGTTGTTTTTAATTTTCTTCCACTAAAGTGTAATTTATACAATTGTGCCCAATACTTGTATTTTTGTGTATTTAACATTTTCAAATATTATATTTTTCTCACCATTAAAATGCAGTGACATTAGCAATATATTTTAAAATCTAAACATTGCACTTTTTCAATTTTTAGAATTCTAAATTCTTATAGGGATAAATGCACTATTAATAATGAGTTGAATTTAAATTTTGAAATTTTTTTGATTATCTCCTTTACCACAATGCTATTTGAAGAGATTTATATAATTTTGGTATAAAAACATACAATATAAGAAAAAGCAAATGCAAGGGACTCTAATAAGAAGTTTGCCCACCCCCCTCAAGCGCAATATGCTTGACCTAACATTGAAACTTGCGATTGCTACTTATATTATTCTTCCACTAAATTGTATTGCATACAATTGTGTCCAATACATGTATTGTTGTTTATTTAACACTTTGAAATATTATGTTTTTCTCACCATTCACATGCAATGGCATTAGCAATAAATTTTCAAAATCTAAACACTGCAGTTTTTCGATTTTTTAGAATTCTAAATTCCTATAAGGATAAATGCACTGTTAATAATGAATTGAATTGAAATTTTGAAATTTTTTTGCCTATCTCCTTTGCCACAATGCTATTTGAAAAGATTTATATAATTTTAGTTTAAAAATATGCAACATAAGAAAGCAAAAGCAAGGGACTCTAATAAGAAGTTTGCCCACCGCCCTTAAGCGCAATATGCTTGGCCTAACATTAAAACTTGGGATTGCTATTTATAATTTTCTTCCACTAAAGTGTAACTTATACAATTGAGTCCTAATTTGTATTTTTGTGTATTTAACATTGTCAAATATGATGTTTTTCTCACCATTCAAATGCAATGACATTAGTAATACATTTTAAAATCTAAACATTGTACCTTTTCAATTTTTGGAATGCTAAATTCCTATAGGGATAAATGCACTGTTAATAATCAGTTGAATTTCAATTTTAAAATTTTTTTAATTATCTATTGTGCCACGATACTATTTGAAATGATTTATATAATTTTAGTCTAAAAATATACAACATGAGAAAAAGCAAATGCAAGGGACTCTAATAAGAAGTTTGCCCACCCCCCTCAAACGTAATATGCTTGACCTAATATTGAAACTTGCGATTGCTACTTATATTATTCTTCCACTAAATTGTATTGCATACAATTGTGTCCAATACATGTATTGTTGTTTATTTAACACTTTGAAATATTATGTTTTTCTCACCATTCACATGCAATGACATTAGCAATAATTTTAAAAATCTAAACACTGCAGTTTTTCATTTTTAGAATTCTAAATTCCTATAAGGATAATGCACTTTTAATAATGAGTTGAATTGAAATTTTGAAATTTTTTTAATTATCTCTTTTGCCACAATGCTATTTGAAAAGATTTATATAATTTTAGTCTAAAAATATGCAACAGAAGAAAAGCAAATGAAAAGGACTCTAATAAGAAGTTTGCCCACCGCCCTTAAGCGCAATATGCTCGACCTCACATTAAAACTTGGGATTCGCTATTTCTAATTTTCTTGCACTAAAGTGTAACTTATACAATTGAGTCCAATACTTGTATTTTTGTGTATTTAACATTGTCCAATATTATGTTTTTCTCACCATTCAAATGCAATGACATAAACAATAAATTTTAAAACCTAAACATTGCACTTTTTTAATTTTTGGAATGCTAAATTCCTATAGGGATAAATGCACTGTTAATAATCAATTGAATGTAAATTTTGAAATGTTTGTAATTATCTGCTGTGCCATAATACTATTGAAATGATTATATAATTTTAGTCTAAAAATATACAACATAAGAAAAGCAATGCAAAGGACTCTAATAAGAAGTTTCCCCACCGCCCTCAAGCGCAATATGCTTGACCTAACATTGAAACTTGTGATTCCTATTTCTAATTTTCTTCACTAAAGTGTAACTTATACAATTGAGTCCAATACTTGTATTTTTGTGTATTTAACATTCTCAAATATTATGTTTTCTCACCATTCCAATGCAATGACATTAGGCAAAAAATTTTAAAATCTAAACCTTGTACATTTTCAATTTTTGGAATGCTAAATTGCTCTAAGGGATAAATGCACTGTTAATAAATCAGTTGAATTTAAATTTTTGAAATTTTTTTAATTATCTGCTTTGCCACAATACTATTTGAAATGATTTATATAATTTTAGTCTAAAAATATACAACATAAGAAAAAGCAAAGGCAAGGCACTCTAATAAGAAGTTTGCCCACCCCTATCAAGCGCAATACGCTCAACCTAACATTGAAACTTGGGATTGCTGTTTTTAATTTTCTTCCACTAAAGTGTAATTTATACAATTGAGTCCATACTTGTATTTTTTTGTTGAAAAGACACTAAACTAGAATATGCTCGACTAACATTGAAATTTGGAATTTCTATTTAAAACATTCTTCGACTAAAGTGTCTTTTATACAATTGAGTCCAGTACTTATATTTTTGTTTATTTAACGTTTTCAAATATTATATTTTTCTTACCTTTCAAATGTAATGGCATTAGCAATAAATTTAAAAATCAAAACATTGCACTTTTTCAATTTTTAGAATTCTAAATTCCTATAGGGATAAATGCACTGTTAATAATCAGTTGAATTTAAATTTTGAAATTTTTTTAATTATCTCCTTTGCCACAATGCTATTTGAAATGATTTATATAATTTTAGTCTAAAAATATACAACATAAGAAAAAGCAAATGCAAGGGACTCTAATAAGAAGTTTGCCCACCCCCCTCAAGCGCAATATGCTCGACCTAACATTGAAACTTGGGATTGCTATTTATAATTTTCTTCCACTAAAGTGTAATTTATACAATTGAGTCCAATACTTGTATTTTTGTGTATTTAACATTTTCAAATATTATGTTTTTCTCACCATTCAAATGTAATGGCATTAGCAATAAATTTAAAAATCAAAACATTGCACTTTTTCAATTTTTAGAATTCTAAATTCCTATAGGGATAAATGCACTGTTAATAATCAGTTGAATTTAAATTTTGAAATTTTTTTAATTATCTCCTTTGCCACAATGCTATTTGAAATGATTTATATTAATTTTAGTCTAAAAATATACAACATAAGAAAAAGCAAATGCAAGAGTCTCTAATAAGATGTTTGCCCACCACCCTCAAGCACAATATGCTCGACCTAATATTGAACCTACGATTGCTATTTATGTTATTCTTCCACTAAAATGTATTGCATACAATTGAGTCCAACACATGTATTTTTGTATTTATCATTTTCAAATATTATGTTTTTCTCACCATTAAAATGTAATGGTATTAGCAATAAATTTAAAAAATCAAAACATTGCACTTTTTCAATTTTTAGAATTCTAAATTCCTATAGGAAAATGCACTATTAATAATGAGTTGAATTGAAATTTTGAAATTTTATTAATTATCTCCTTTGCTACTATACTATTTGAATAGATTTATATAATTATATTCTAAAAATATACAACATAAGAAAAAGTAAATGCAAGGGACTCAATAAGAAGTTTGCCCCCCCTCAAGCGCAATATGCTCGACCAAACATTGAAACATGGGATTGTTATTTATAATTTTCCTTCTCTAAAAGTGTAATTTATACAATTGAGTCCAATACTTGTATTTTTGTGTATTTAACATTGCCAAATATTATATTTTCCTCACTATTCAAATGCAATGTCATGCAGGAATAAATTGTAAAATCTAAACATTCCACTTTTTCAATTTTTAGAATTATAAATTCCTATAAGGATAAATGCACTGTTAAGAATCAGTTGAATTTAAATTTTGAAATTTTTTTAGTTATCTCTTTTGCCTCAATGCTATTTGAAATAATTTATATAGTTTTAGTCTAAAACATACAACATAAGAAAAGAAAATGCAATAGACTCTAATTAAGAAGTTTCCCCACCCCCTCAGGCACTATATGCTCAAACCTAATATTGAAACTTGCGATTGTTATTTATATTATTCTTCCACTAAAGTGTATTCTATACAATTGAGTCCAATACATGTATTTTTGTTTATTTAACATTTTCAAATATTATGTTTTTCTCACCCATTAAAATGGAATGGCATTAGTAATAAATTTATAAATCAAAACATTGCACTTTTCAATTTTGAGAATTCTAAATTCCTATTAAGATAAATGCACTGTTAATAATCAGTTGAATTTAAATTTTGAAATTTTTTAATTATCTCCTTTGCTACAGTACTATTTGACATGATTTATATAATTTTAGTCTAAAAATATAGAACATAAGAAAAACCAAATGCAAGGGACTCTAATAAGAAGTTTACCCACCCACCTTAAGCGTAATATGCTCAACCTAACATTGAAACTTGAGAATTCTATTTATAATTTTCTTCCACTAAAGTGTAATTTATACAATTGAGTCCAATACTTGTATTTTTGTGTATTTAACATTTTCAAATATTATGTTTTTCTCACCATTTAAATGCAATGGCATTAGCAATAAATTTTAAAATCTAAACATTGCACTTTTTCAATTTTTAGAATTCTAAATTCCTATAGGGATAAATGCATTGCTAATAATGAGTTGAATTGAAATTTTGAAATTTTTTTAATTATCTCCTTTGCCACCATGCTATTTCAAAAGATTTATATAATTTTAGTCTAAAAATTTACAACATAAGAAAAGGCAAATGCAAGGGACTCTAATAAGAAATTTGCCCACCCCCTTCAAACGCCATATGCTTAATCTAATATTGAAGCTTGCGATTGCTATTTATATTATTCTTCCACTATATTGTATTGCATACAATTGACTCTAATACATGTATTTTTGTTTATTTAACATTTTCAAATATTATATTTTTCTCACCATTCAAATGTAATGGCATTAGTAATAAATTAAAAAATCAAACATTGCACTTGTTCAATTTTTAGAATTCTAAATTCCTATAGGAATAAATGCACCTTTAATAATCAGTTGAATTTAAATTTCAAAATTTTTTTAATTATCTCCTTTGCCACAATGCTATTTGAAAAGATTTAGATAATTTTAGTCTAAAAATAGACAACATAAAAAAAGCAAATGCAAGGGACTCTAATAAGAAGTTTGCCGACTCCCCTCGAGCGCAATATGCTCAACCTAATATTGAAGCTTGTGATTGCTATTTATGTTGTTCTTCGACTAAATTGTATTGCATACAATTGAGTCCAATACTTGTATTGTTGTTTATTTAACATTTTCAAATATTATGTTTTTCTCACCATTCAAATGCAATGACATTATCAATAAATTTTAAAATCAAAGCATTGCACTTTTTCAATTTTAAGAATTCTAAATTCCTATAGGGATAAATGCACTGTTAATAATGAGTTGAATTAAAATTTTGAAATTTTTTTGATTATCTCTTTTGCCACAATGCTATTTGAAAAGATTTTTATAATTTTAGTTTAAAAATATACAACATAAGAAAAACCATATGCAAGGGACTCTAATAAGAGGTTTACCCACCCCCCTCAAGCGCAATATGCTTGACCTAACATTGAAACTTGGGAATTCTATTTATAATTTTCTTCCACTAAAGTGTAATTTATACAATTGAGTCCAATACTTGTATTTTTGTGTATTTAACATTTTCAAATATTATGTTTTTCTCACCATTCAAATGCAATGGCATTAGCAATAAATTTTAACATCTAAACATTGCACTTTTTTAATTTTAGAATTCTAAATTCCGATAGGGATAAATGCACTCTTAATAATGAGTTGAATTGAAATTTTGAAAATTTTTTTAATTATCTCCTTTGCCACAATGCTATTTGAAATGATTTATATAATTTTAATCTAAAAATATACAACATAAGAAAAAGCAAATGCAAGGGACTCCAATCAGAAGTTTGCCAACCCCCCTCAAGCGCAATACGTTCGACCTAACGTTGAAACTTGGGTTTGTTGTTTATAATTTTTTTCCCCTAAAGTGTAATTTATACAATTGATTCCAATACTTGTATTTTTGTGTATTTAACATTGTCAAATATTATGTTTTTCTCACCATTCAAATGCAATGATATTAGCAATAAATTTTAAAATCTAAACATTGCACTTTTTCAATTTTTCGACTTCTAAATTCCTATAGGGATAAATGCACTCTTAATAATGAGTGGAATTGAAATTTTGAAATTTTTTTAATTATCTCCGTTGCCACAATTCTATTTGAAAAGATTTATACAATTTTGGTCTAAAAATATAAAACATAAGAAAAGGCAAATGCAAGGGACTCTAATAAGAAGTTTACCCACCCCCTTGAAACGCCATATGCTCGACCTAATATTAAAGTTTGCGATTACTATTTATATTATTCTTCCACTATAATGTATTTCATATAATTGAGTCCAATACATGTATTTTTGTTTATTTAACATTTTCAAATATTATATTTTTCTCACCATTCAAATGTAATGGTATCAGCAATAAATGTAAAAATCAAAACATTACACTTTTTCAATTTTTAGAATTCTAATTTCCTATAGGGATAAATACACTCTTAATAATCAGTTCAATTTAAATTTTGAAATTTTTTAATTATCTCCTTTGCCATAAAGCTATTTGAAATGATTTATATAATTTTAGTTTAAAAATATACAACATAAGAAAAAGTAAATGCAAGGGAAACTAATAAGAACTTTGCCCAACTCCTCAAGCGTAATATGCTCGATCTAATATTGATGTTTGCGATTACTATTTATATTATTCTTCCACTAAATTGTATTACATGCAGTTGAGTCCAATACATGTATTTTTGTGTATTTAACATTTTCAAATATTATGTTTTTCTCACCATTCAAATGCAATGGCATTAGCAATAAATTTTAAATTCAAAACATTGCACTTTTTCAATTTTTACAATTCTAAATTCCTATAGCGATAAATGCATTATTAACAATCAGTTGAATTTAAATTTTGAAATTTTTTTTAGTAATCTCCATTGCCTCAATGCTATTTGAAATGATTTATATTGTTTTAGTCTAAGAACATACAACATAAGAAAAAGGAAATGCAATGGACTCCAATAAGAAATTTGCCCACACCCCTCAAGTGCAATATGCTCTACCAAATATGGGAGCTTGGAATTGCTATTTATATTGTACTTCCACTAACTTGTATTGCATACAATTGAGTTGAATACATGTATTTTTGTGTATTTAACATTTTCAAATATTATATTTTTCTCACCCTTCAAATGTAATGGCCTTAGTAATAAATTTTAAATTCAAAACAATGCACTTTTTCAATTTTTAGAATTTTAAATTCTAATAGAGATAAATACACTTTTAATAATCAGTTAAATTTAAATTTTGAAATTTTTTTAGTAATCTCCTTTGCATCAATACTATTTGAAATGATTTATATACTTTTAGTCTAAGAAAATACAACATATGAAAAAGGAAATGCATTGGACTCTAATAAGAAGTTTGCCTACCCCTCTCAAGCGCAATATGCTCGATCTAATATTGATGCTTGCGATTACTATTTATATTATTCTTCCACTAAATTGTATTGCATACAATTGAGTCCAATACATGTATTTTTGTGTATTTAACGTTTTCAAATACTATGTTTTTCTCACCATTCAAATGTAATGGCATTAGCAATAATTTTGAAATTCAAAACATTGCACTTTTTCAATTTTTAGAATGATAAATTCGTACAAGGATAAATGCATAGTTAATAATCAGTTGAATTTAAATTTCCAAATTTTTTTAGTAATCTCCACTGCCTTAATGCTATTGGAAATGATTTATTTTGTTTTAGTCTAAGACCATACAACATAAGAAAAAGCAAATGCAATGAACTCTAATAAGAAGTTTGCCCACCCCCCTCAAGCGCAATACGCTCGACCTAACATTGAAATTTGAGATTGCTATTTATAATTTTCTTCCACTAAAGTGTAATTTATACAATTGAGTCCAATACATGTATTTTTGTGTATTTAACATTTTCAAATTTTATATTTTTCTCACCATTCAAATTTAATGGGCTTAGCAATAAATTTTAAATTCAAAACATTGCACTTTTTCAATTTTTAAAATTCTAAATTCCGATGGGGATAAATGCACCGTTAATAATCCGGTGGATTTAAATTTTGAAATTTTTTTAGTGATCTCCCTTGCCTTAATGCTATTTGAAATGATTTATCAAGTTTTAGTCTAATAACATACAACATAAGAAAAAGGAAATGCAATGGACTCAAATAATAAGTTTGTCCACCCCCCTCAAGCGCAATATGCTAGACCTAATATTGAAGCTTGCGATCACTATTTATATTATTCTTCCACTAAATTGTATTGCATAAAATTGAGTCCAATACATGTGTTTTTGTGTATTTAACATTTTCAAATATTATATTTTTCTCACCATTCAAATGTAATGGCACTAGCAATAAATGCACTGTTAATAATAAGTTGAATTTAAATTTTGAAAATTTTTTAGTAATCTCCATTGCCTCAATGCTATTTGAAATGATTTATATAGTTTTAGTCGAAGTACATACAACATAAGAAAAAGGAAATGCAATGGACTCCAATAAGAAATTTGCCCACACTTCTCAAGCGCAATACGCTCGACCTAACATTGAAACTTGGAATTGTTGCCTATAACTTTCTTCCGCTAAAGTGTAATTTATACAATTGAGTCTAATACTTGTATTTTTGTTTATTTAACATTTTCAAATATTATGTCTTTCTCACCATTCAAATGCAATGTCATTGGCAATAACTTTTAAAATCAAAACATTGCACTTTTTCAATTTTTAGAATTCTAAATTCCCATAGGGATAAATGCACTGTTAATAATGAGTTGAATTGAAATTTTGAAAATTTTTTTAATTATCTCCTTTGCCACAATGCTAATTGAAATGATTTATATAATTTTAGTCTAAAAATATATAACATAAGAAAAAGCAAACACAAAGGGACTCTAATAAGAAGTTTGCCAACCCCCCTCAAATGCAATATGCTTGACCTAATATTAAAGCATGCCATTGCTATTTATATTATTCTTCCACTAAATTGTATTGCATCCAATTGAGTCCAATACATGTATTTTTGTTTATTTAACATTTTCAAATATTATGGTTTTCTCGCCATTCAAATGTAAATGCAATGAACGCTAATAAGAAGTTTCCCTACCCCCCTTACGCACATTATGCTCATCCTAATATTAAAGCTCGCGATTGCTATTTATATTATTCTTGCACTAAAGTGTATTCTATACAATTGAGTCCAATACATGTATTTTTGTTTATTCAACATTTCCAAATATTATGTTTTTCTCGCCATTCAAATGTAATAGAACTAGCAATAAATTTAAAAATCAAAACATTGCACTTTTTCAATTTTTACAATTCTAAATTCCTATAGGGATAAATGCACTGTGAATAATCAGTTGAATTTAAATTTTGAAATTTTTTTATTATCTCCTTTGCCATAATGCTATTTGAAATGATTTATAAAATTTTTGTCTAAAAATATACAACATAAGAAAATGCAAATGCAAGGCACTCTAATAAGAAGTTTACCCACCCCTCTCAAGCAGAATATGCTCGACCTAACATTGAAACTTGGGATTGCTCTTTATAATTTTTTTCCACTACAGTGTAATTTATACAATTGAGTCCAATACTCGTATTTTTGTGTATTTAACATTTTCAAATATCAAGTTTTTCTCACCATTCAAATGCAATGGCATTAGCAATGAATTTTAAAATCTAAACATTGCACTTTTTCAATTTTAGAATTCTAAATTCCTATAGTGATAAATACACTCTTAATAATGAGTTGAATTGAAATTTTGAAATTTTTTTAATTATCTCATTTGCCAAAATGCTATTTGAAATGATTTATATGATTTTAGTGTAAAAATATACAATAGAAGAAAAAGCAAATGCCAGGGACTCTAATAATAAGTTTACCCACCCCCTTCAAGCGGAATATGCTCAACCTAACATTGAAATTTGGGATTGCTATTTATAATTTTCTTCCACTACAGTGTAATCTATACAATTGAGTGCAATACTTGTATTTTTGTGTATTTAACAATTTCAAATATTATATTTTTCTCACCATTCAAATGTAATGGCATTAGCAATAAATTTTAAAATCTAAACATTGCACTTTTTCAATTTTTAGGATACTAAATTCCTATAAGGATAAATGCATTGTTAATAATTAGTTGAATTGAAATTTTGAAATTTTTTTAATTACCTCTTTTGCCACAATGCTATTTGAAATGATTTATACAATTTTAGTCTAAAAATATACAACATAAGAAAAAGCAAATGCAAGGCACTCTAATAAGAAGTTTGCCTTCCCCCCTCAAGCGCAATATGCTCCACCTAATATTGAAGCTTGCGATTGCTATTGATATTATTCTTCCACTAAATTGTATTGCATACAATTGAGTCCAATACATGTATTTTTGTGTATTTAACATTTTCAAATATTATGTTTTTCTCACCTTTCAAATGCAACGACATTAGTAATAAATTTTATAATCAAAACATTGCACTTTTTCAATTTTAAGAATTCTAAATTCCTATAGGGATAAATGCACTGTTGATAATCAGTTGAATTTAAATTTTGAACTTTTTTTAATTATCTCCTTGGCCCCAATGCTATTTGAACTGATTTATATAATTTTAGTCTAAAAATATACAACATAAGAAAAAGCAAATGCAAGGGACTCTAATAAGAAGTTTGCCCCACCCCCTCAAGCGCAATATGCTCGACCTAACATTGAAACTTGGGATTTCTATTTATAATTTTCTTCCACTAAAGTGTAATTTATACAATTGAGTCCAATACTTGTATTTTTGTGTATTTAACATTTTCAAATATTGTGTTGTCCTCACCATTCAAATGTAGTGGCATTAACAATGATTTTAAAAATCAAAACATTAAATTTTCTCAATTTTTAGAATTCTAAATTCCTATAAGGATAATTCCACTGTTAATAATCAGTTAAATTTAAATTTTGAAATTTTTTTAGTAATCTCCATTGCCTCAATGCTATTTGAAATCATTTATATAGTTTTAGTCTAAGAACGCACAACATTAGAAAAAGGAAATGCAATGAACTCTAATAAGAAGTTTGCCCACTCCCCTTAAGCGCAATATGCTCGACCTAATATTGAAACTTGCGATTGCTATATATATTATTCTTCCACTCAATTGTATTGCATACAATTGAGTCTAATACATGTATTTTTGTGTATTTAACATTTTCAAATTCTATTTTTTTCTCACCATTCAAATGTAATGGCATTAGCAATAAATTTTAAAATCAAAGCATTGCACTTTTTCAATTTTAAGAATTCTAAATTCCTATTGGGATAAATGCATAATTAATAATCATTTGAATTTAAATTTTAAAATTTTTTTAATTATCTCCTTTGCCTTAAAGCTATTTGAAATGATTTACATACTTCTAGTCTAAAAATATACAACATAAGAAAGAGGAAACGCAATAGACTCTAATAAGAAGTTTCCCTACCCTCCTCAAGCACAATATGCTCAACGTCATACTGAAACTTGCGATTGCTATTTCTAATATTCTTCCACTGAAGTGTATTCTATACAATTGAGTCTAATACATGTATTTTTGTTTATTTAACATTTCCAAATATTATGTTTTTCTCACTATGAAAATGTAATTGCATTAGCAACAATTTTAAAAATCAAAACATTGCACCTTTTCAATTTTTAGGATACTAAATTCCTATAGGGATAAATGCATGGTTAATAATTAGTTGAATTGAAATTTTGAAGTTTTTTTAATTACCTCTTTTGCCACAATGCTATTTGAAATGATTTATACAATTTTAGTCTAAAAATGTACAACATAAGAAAAAGCAAATGTAAGGGACTCTAATAAGAAGTTTGCCCACCCCTATCAAGCTCAATATGCTCGACCTAATATTGAAGCTTACGATTGCAATTTATATTATTCTTCCACTAAATTGTATTGCATACAATTGAGTCCAATACATGTATTTTTATGTATTTAACATTTTCAAATATTATGTTTTTCTCACCTTTCAAATGCAACGACATTAGTAATAAATTTTATAATCAAAACATTGCACTTTTTCAATTTTAAGAATTCTAAATTCCTATAGGGATAAATGCACTGTTGATAATCAGTTGAATTTAAATTTTGAACTTTTTTTAATTATCTCTTTTGCCCTAACACTATTTGAATTGATTTATATAATTTTAATCTAAAAATATACAACATAAGAAAAAGCAAATGCAAGGGACTCTAATAAGAAGTTTGCCCCACCCCCTCAAGCGCAATATGCTCGACCTAACATTGAAACTTGGGATTTCTATTTATAATTTTCTTCCACTAAAGTGTAATTTATACAATTGAGTCCAATACTTGTATTTTGTGTATTTAACATTTTCAAATATTGTGTTTTCTTCACCATTCAAATGTAGTGGCATTAAGAATGATTTTAAAAATCAAAACATTACATTTTATCAATTTTTAGAATTCTAAATTCCTATAAGGATAATTCCACTGTTATAATCAGTTGAATTAATTTTGAAATTTTTTAGTAATCTCCATTGCCTCAATGCTATTTGAAATCATTTATATAGTTTTAGTCTAAGAACGCACAACATTAGAAAAAGGAAATGCAATGAACTCTAATAAGAAGTTTGCCCACTCCCCTCAAGCGCAATATGCTCGACCTAATATTGAAACTTGCGATTGCTATATATATTATTCTTCCACTCAATTGTATTGCATACAATTGAGTCTAATACATGTATTTTTGTGTATTTAACATTTTCAAATATTATGTTTTCTCACCATTCAATGCAATGGCATAGGCAATAAATTTGAAATCTAAACATTGCACTTTTCAATTTTAGAATTATAAAATTCCTATAGGTTAATGCGCTATTAATAATCAGTTGAATTTAAATTTTGAAAATTTTTTAATTATCTCCTTTGCCACAATGCCATTTGAAAATATTTATATAATTTTAGTCTAAGAACATACAACATAAGAAAAAGCAAATGCAATGGACTCTAATAAGTATTTTGCCCACCCCCTTTAAGTGTAATATGCTCGACCTAATATTGAAGCTGTGATTGTATTTATATTACTCTTCCAATAAGAAGTTTTCCCGCCCCTCAAGTGCATATGCTCACATAACATTGAACTTGGATTGCTATTTATAATTTTCTTCCACTAAAGTTGTAATTTATTACAATTGAGTCCAATACTGTATTTTGTTTATTTAAATTTTCAAATATTATGTTTTTTTGGCCATTCAAATGTAATGGCATTGCAATAAATTTTTTAATCTAAACATTTACACTTTTTCAACTTTTAGAATTCTAAATTCCTATAGGGATAAATGCACTGTTAATAATGAGTTGAATTGAAATTTTGAAATTTTTAATTATCTCCTTTGCCACAATGCTATTTGAAAAGATTTATATATTTTTAGNCTCGACCTAACATTGAAATTTGAGATTGCTATTTATAATTATTCTTCCACTAAATTGTAATTATACAATTGAGTCCAATACATGTATTTTTGTGTATTTAACATTTTCAAATTTTATATTTTTCTCACCATTCAAATTTAATGGGCTTAGCAATAAATTTTAAATTCAAAACATTGCACTTTTTCAATTTTTAAAATTCTAAATTCCGATAGGGATAAATGCACCGTTAATAATCCGGTGGATTTAAATTTTGAAATTTTTTTAGTGATCTCCCTTGCCTTAATGCTATTTGAAATGATTTATCAAGTTTTAGTCTAATAACATACAACATAAGAAAAAGGAAATGCAATGGACTCAAATAATAAGTTTGTCCACCCCCCTCAAGCGCAAATATGCTAGACCTAATATTGAAGCTTGCGATCACTATTATATTATTCTTCCACTAAATTGTATTGCATAAATTGAGTCCAATACATGTGTTTTTGTGTATTTAACATTTTCAAATATTATATTTTTCTCACCATTCAAATGTAATGGCACTAGCAATAAATGCACTGTTAATAATAAGTTGAATTTAAATTTTGAAAATTTTTTAGTAATCTCCATTGCCTCAATGCTATTTGAAATGATTTATATAGTTTTAGTCGAAGTACATACAACATAAGAAAAAGGAAATGCAATGGACTCCAATAAGAAATTTGCCCACACTTCTCAAGCGCAATACGCTCGACCTAACATTGAAACTTGGAATTGTTGCCTATAACTTTCTTCCGCTAAAGTGTAATTTATACAATTGAGTCTAATACTTGTATTTTTGTTTATTTAACATTTTCAAATATTATGTCTTTCTCACCATTCAAATGCAATGTCATTGGCAATAACTTTTAAAATCAAAACATTGCACTTTTTCAATTTTTAGAATTCTAAATTCCCATAGGGATAAATGCACTGTTAATAATGAGTTGAATTGAAATTTTGAAAATTTTTTTAATTATCTCCTTTGCCACAATGCTAATTGAAATGATTTATATAATTTTAGTCTAAAAATATATAACATAAGAAAAAGCAAACACAAAGGGACTCTAATAAGAAGTTTGCCAACCCCCCTCAAATGCAATATGCTTGACCTAATATTAAAGCATGCCATTGCTATTTATATTATTCTTCCACTAAATTGTATTGCATCCAATTGAGTCCAATACATGTATTTTTGTTTATTTAACATTTTCAAATATTATGGTTTTCTCGCCATTCAAATGTAAATGCAATGAACGCTAATAAGAAGTTTCCCTACCCCCCTTACGCACATTATGCTCATCCTAATATTAAAGCTCGCGATTGCTATTTATATTATTCTTGCACTAAAGTGTATTCTATACAATTGAGTCCAATACATGTATTTTTGTTTATTCAACATTTCCAAATATTATGTTTTTCTCGCCATTCAAATGTAATAGAACTAGCAATAAATTTAAAAATCAAAACATTGCACTTATTCAATTTTTACAATTCTAAATTCCTATAGGGATAAATGCACTGTGAATAATCAGTTGAATTTAAATTTTGAAATTTTTTTTATTATCTCCTTTGCCATAATGCTATTTGAAATGATTTATAAAATTTTTGTCTAAAAATATACAACATAAGAAAATGCAAATGCAAGGCACTCTAATAAGAAGTTTACCCACCCCTCTCAAGCAGAATATGCTCGACCTAACATTGAAACTTGGGATTGCTCTTTATAATTTTTTTCCACTACAGTGTAATTTATACAATTGAGTCCAATACTCGTATTTTTGTGTATTTAACATTTTCAAATATCAAGTTTTTCTCACCATTCAAATGCAATGGCATTAGCAATGAATTTTAAAATCTAAACATTGCACTTTTTCAATTTTAAGAATTCTAAATTCCTATAGTGATAAATACACTCTTAATAATGAGTTGAATTGAAATTTTGAAATTTTTTTAATTATCTCATTTGCCAAAATGCTATTTGAAATGATTTATATGATTTTAGTGTAAAAATATACAATAGAAGAAAAAGCAAATGCCAGGGACTCTAATAATAAGTTTACCCACCCCCTTCAAGCGGAATATGCTCAACCTAACATTGAAATTTGGGATTGCTATTTAT
This sequence comes from Bruguiera gymnorhiza, assembly GCA_020883675.1. NCBI lineage: Eukaryota > Viridiplantae > Streptophyta > Magnoliopsida > Malpighiales > Rhizophoraceae > Bruguiera > Bruguiera gymnorhiza. The sequence continues at coordinate 50,145 of JAIRCJ010000308.1, forward strand.
AATTTTCTTCCACTACAGTGTAATCTATACAATTGAGTGCAATACTTGTATTTTTGTGTATTTAACAATTTCAAATATTATATTTTTCTCACCATTCAAATGTAATGGCATTAGCAATAAATTTTAAAATCTAAACATTGCACTTTTTCAATTTTTAGGATACTAAATTCCTATAAGGATAAATGCATTGTTAATAATTAGTTGAATTGAAATTTTGAAATTTTTTTAATTACCTCTTTTGCCACAATGCTATTTGAAATGATTTATACAATTTTAGTCTAAAAATATACAACATAAGAAAAAGCAAATGCAAGGCACTCTAATAAGAAGTTTGCCTTCCCCCCCTCAAGCGCAATATGCTCCACCTAATATTGAAGCTTGCGATTGCTATTGATATTATTCTTCCACTAAATTGTATTGCATACAATTGAGTCCAATACATGTATTTTTGTGTATTTAACATTTTCAAATATTATGTTTTTCTCACCTTTCAAATGCAACGACATTAGTAATAAATTTTATAATCAAAACATTGCACTTTTTCAATTTTAAGAATTCTAAATTCCTATAGGGATAAATGCACTGTTGATAATCAGTTGAATTTAAATTTTGAACTTTTTTTAATTATCTCCTTGGCCCCAATGCTATTTGAACTGATTTATATAATTTTAGTCTAAAAATATACAACATAAGAAAAAGCAAATGCAAGGGACTCTAATAAGAAGTTTGCCCCACCCCCTCAAGCGCAATATGCTCGACCTAACATTGAAACTTGGGATTTCTATTTATAATTTTCTTCCACTAAAGTGTAATTTATACAATTGAGTCCAATACTTGTATTTTTGTGTATTTAACATTTTCAAATATTGTGTTGTCCTCACCATTCAAATGTAGTGGCATTAACAATGATTTTAAAAATCAAAACATTAAATTTTCTCAATTTTTAGAATTCTAAATTCCTATAAGGATAATTCCACTGTTAATAATCAGTTAAATTTAAATTTTGAAATTTTTTTAGTAATCTCCATTGCCTCAATGCTATTTGAAATCATTTATATAGTTTTAGTCTAAGAACGCACAACATTAGAAAAAGGAAATGCAATGAACTCTAATAAGAAGTTTGCCCACTCCCCTTAAGCGCAATATGCTCGACCTAATATTGAAACTTGCGATTGCTATATATATTATTCTTCCACTCAATTGTATTGCATACAATTGAGTCTAATACATGTATTTTTGTGTATTTAACATTTTCAAATTCTATTTTTTCTCACCATTCAAATGTAATGGCATTAGCAATAAATTTTAAAATCAAAGCATTGCACTTTTTCAATTTTAAGAATTCTAAATTCCTATTGGGATAAATGCATAATTAATAATCATTTGAATTTAAATTTTAAAATTTTTTTAATTATCTCCTTTGCCTTAAAGCTATTTGAAATGATTTACATACTTCTAGTCTAAAAATATACAACATAAGAAAGAGGAAACGCAATAGACTCTAATAAGAAGTTTCCCTACCCTCCTCAAGCACAATATGCTCAACGTCATACTGAAACTTGCGATTGCTATTTCTAATATTCTTCCACTGAAGTGTATTCTATACAATTGAGTCTAATACATGTATTTTTGTTTATTTAACATTTCCAAATATTATGTTTTTCTCACTATGAAAATGTAATTGCATTAGCAACAATTTTAAAAATCAAAACATTGCACCTTTTCAATTTTTAGGATACTAAATTCCTATAGGGATAAATGCATGGTTAATAATTAGTTGAATTGAAATTTTGAAGTTTTTTTAATTACCTCTTTTGCCACAATGCTATTTGAAATGATTTATACAATTTTAGTCTAAAAATGTACAACATAAGAAAAAGCAAATGTAAGGGACTCTAATAAGAAGTTTGCCCACCCCTATCAAGCTCAATATGCTCGACCTAATATTGAAGCTTACGATTGCAATTTATATTATTCTTCCACTAAATTGTATTGCATACAATTGAGTCCAATACATGTATTTTTATGTATTTAACATTTTCAAATATTATGTTTTTCTCACCTTTCAAATGCAACGACATTAGTAATAAATTTTATAATCAAAACATTGCACTTTTTCAATTTTAAGAATTCTAAATTCCTATAGGGATAAATGCACTGTTGATAATCAGTTGAATTTAAATTTTGAACTTTTTTTAATTATCTCTTTTGCCCTAACACTATTTGAATTGATTTATATAATTTTAATCTAAAAATATACAACATAAGAAAAAGCAAATGCAAGGGACTCTAATAAGAAGTTTGCCCCACCCCCTCAAGCGCAATATGCTCGACCTAACATTGAAACTTGGGATTTCTATTTATAATTTTCTTCCACTAAAGTGTAATTTATACAATTGAGTCCAATACTTGTATTTTTGTGTATTTAACATTTTCAAATATTGTGTTTTCTTCACCATTCAAATGTAGTGGCATTAAGAATGATTTTAAAAATCAAAACATTACATTTTATCAATTTTTAGAATTCTAAATTCCTATAAGGATAATTCCACTGTTAATAATCAGTTGAATTTAAATTTTGAAATTTTTTTAGTAATCTCCATTGCCTCAATGCTATTTGAAATCATTTATATAGTTTTAGTCTAAGAACGCACAACATTAGAAAAAGGAAATGCAATGAACTCTAATAAGAAGTTTGCCCACTCCCCTCAAGCGCAATATGCTCGACCTAATATTGAAACTTGCGATTGCTATATATATTATTCTTCCACTCAATTGTATTGCATACAATTGAGTCTAATACATGTATTTTTGTGTATTTAACATTTTCAAATATTATGTTTTTCTCACCATTCAAATGCAATGGCATAGGCAATAAATTTGAAAATCTAAACATTGCACTTTTTCAATTTTTAGAATTATAAATTCCTATAGGGTTAAATGCGCTATTAATAATCAGTTGAATTTAAATTTTGAAATTTTTTTAATTATCTCCTTTGCCACAATGCCATTTGAAAATATTTATATAATTTTAGTCTAAGAACATACAACATAAGAAAAAGCAAATGCAATGGACTCTAACAAGTATTTTGCCCACCCCCTTTAAGTGTAATATGCTCGACCTAATATTGAAGCGTGTGATTGGTATTTATATTACTCTTCCAATAAGAAGTTTGCCCGCCCCCTCAAGTGCAATATGCTCAACATAACATTGAAACTTGGGATTGCTATTTATAATTTTCTTCCACTAAAGTGTAATTTATACAATTGAGTCCAATACTTGTATTTCTGTTTATTTAACATTTTCAAATATTATGTTTTTTTGGCCATTCAAATGTAATGGCATTGGCAATAAATTTTTTAATCTAAACATTACACTTTTTCAACTTTTAGAATTCTAAATTCCTATAGGGATAAATGCACTGTTAATAATGAGTTGAATTGAAATTTTGAAATTTTTTTAATTATCTCCTTTGGCACAATGCTATTTGAAAAGATTTATATATTTTTAGTCTAAAAATATATAACATAAGAAAGAACAAATGCAAGGGACTCTAGTGAGAAGTTTGCCCACCCCCCTTAAGTGCAATATGCTCGACCTAATATTGAAGCTCGCGATTGTTATTTATATTATTCTTCCGCTAAATTGTATTACATACAATTGAGCTCAATATATGTATTTTTGTTTATTTAACATTTTCAAATATTATGTTTTTCTCACCATTCAAATGTAATGGCATTAGCAATAAATTTAAAAATTAAAACATTGCACTTTTTCAATTTTTAGAATTCTAAATTCCTATAGGGATAAATGCACTGTTAATAATCAGTTGAATTTAAATTATGAAATTTTTTTAATTTCTCCTTTGCCACAATGCTGTTTGAAAAGTTTTATATAATTTTAGTCTAAAAATATACAACATTAAGAAAAGCAAATGCAAGGGACTCTAGTAAGAAGTTTGCCCGCCCCCCTTAAGCACAATATGCTCGACCTAATTTTGAAGCTTGCGATTGCTATTTATATTATTCTTCCACTAAATTGTATTAAATACAATTGAGTTCAATACATGTATTTTTGTCTATTTAACAGTTTCAAATATTATGTTTTTCTCACCATTCAAATGTAATGGCATTAGCAATAAATTTTAAAATCAAAACATTGCACATTTTCGATTTTTGGAATTCTAAATTCCTATAGGGATAAATGCACTGTTAATAATCAGTTTCATTTAAATTTTGAAATTTTTTCAGTAATCTCCATTGCCTCAATGCTATTTGAAACGATTTATATAGTTTTAGACTAAGAACATACAACATAAGAAAAAGGAAATGCAATGGACTCTAATAAGAAGTTTACCCACCCCCCTCAAGCACAATATGCTCAACCTAATACTAAAGCTTTTGATTGCTATTTATATTATTCTTCCACTAAATTGTATTGCATACAATTGAGTCCAATACATGTATTTTTGTGTATTTAACATTTTCAAATATTATGTTTTTCTCGCCATTCAAATGTGATGGCATTAGCAATAAATTTTAAAATCAAAACATTGCACTTGTTCAATTTTTACAATTCTAACTTCCTATAGGGATATATGCACTATTAATAATGAGTTGAATTGAAATTTTGAAATTTTTTTAATTATCTCCTTTGCCACACTGCTATTTGAAATGATTTATATAATTTTAGTCTAAAAATATACAACATAAGAAAAAGCAAATGCAATGGACCCTAATAAGAAGTTTACCCACCACCTTTAAGCGCAATATGCTCGACCTAACATTAAAGCTTGCGATTGCTATTTATATTATTCTTTCACTTAATTGTATTGCATGCAATTGAGTCGAATACTTGTATTTTTGTGTATTTAACATTTTCAAATATTATGTTTTCTCACCATTCAAATGTAATGGCATTAGTAATAAATTTAAAAATCAAAACATTGCACTTTTTCAATGTTTAGAATTCCAAATTCCTATAGGGATAAATGCACTATTAATAATCAGTTGAATTTAAATTTTGAAAATTTTTTAATTATTTCCTTTGCCACAATGCTATTTGAAATGATTTATATGGTTTTGGTCTAAAAATATACAACATAAGAAAAAGCAAATGGAAGGTTCTCTAATAAGAAGTTTGCCAACCCCCCTCAAGCGCAATATGCTTGACCTAACATTGAAATTTGGGATTGTTATTTATAATTTTCTTCCACTAAAGTGTAATTTATATGATTGAGTCGAATACATGTATTTTTGTGTATTTATTATTTTCAAATATTATGTTTTTCTCACCATTCAAATGGAATGGCTTTAGCAATAATTTTAAAAATCAAAACATTGCACTTTTTCAATTTTAGAATTCTAAATTCCTATAGGGATAAATGCACTGTTAATAATTAGTTGAATTTAAATTTTGAAATTTTTTTAGTTTTCTCCTTTGCCTTAATGCTATTTGAAATGATTTATATAGTTTTAGTCTAAAAACATACAACATAAGAAAAAGGAAACACAATGGACTCTAATAAAAAGTTTCCCTACCCCCCTCAAGCGCAATATGCTCAACCTAATGTTGAAATTTGCGATTGTTATTTATATTATTCTTCCACTAAAGTGTATTGTATATAATTGAGTCCAATACTTGTTCTTTTGTTTATTTAACATTTTCAAATATTATGTTTTCGCAGCATTCAGATGTAATGACATTAGCAATAAATTTAAAAATCAAAACATTCCACTTTTTCAATTTTTAAAATTCTAAATTTCTATAGGGATAAATGCACAGTTAATAATCAGTTGAATTTAAATTTTGAAATTTTTTTAATTATTTCCTTTGTCGTAATACTATTTGAAATGATTTATATAATTTTAGTCTAAAAATATGCAACATAAGAAAAAGCAAATGCAAGGGACTCTAATAAGAGGTTTCCCTACCCCCCTCAAGCGCAATACGCTCAACCTAATATTGAAATTTGCGACTACTATTTATATTATTCTTCCACTAAAGTGTATTGTATATAATTGAGTATAATACTTATATTTTTGTTTATCTAACATTTTCAAATATTATGTTTTCTCACTATTCAAATGTAATGGCATTAGCAATAAATTTAAAAATCAAAACATTGCACTTTTTCAGTATTTAGAATTCCAAATTCCTATAGGGATGAATGCACTGTTAATAATCAGTTGAATTTAAATTTTAAAATTTTTTTAATTATTTCCTTTGCCATAATGCTATTTGAAATGATTTATATAGTTTTGGTCTAAAAATATACTACATAAGAAAAAGCAAATGCAAGGTTCTCTAATAAGAAGTTTGCCCACCACCCTCAAGCGCAATATGCTTGACCTAACATTGAAACTCGAGATTGCTATTTATAATTTTATTCCACTAAAGTGTAATTTATACAATTGTGTCCAATACTTGTATTTTTGTGTATTTAACATTTTGAAATATTATCTTTTTCTCACCATTCAAATGTAATGGCATTAGCAATAAATTTGAAAATCAAAACGTTGCACTTTTTCAATTTTTAGAATTCTAAATTCCTATAGGAATAAATGCAGTGTTAATAATCAGTTGAATTTAAACGTTGAAATTTTTTTAGTAATCGCCCTTGCCTCATTTCTATTTGAAATGATTTATATAGTTTTAGTCTAAAAACATACAACATAAGAAAAAGGGAATGTAATGGACTCTAAGAAGAAGTTTGCCCATCCCCCTCAAGCACAATATGCTCGACCTAACATTGAAACTTGGGATTGCTATTTATAATTTTCTTCCACTAAAGTGTAATTTATACAATTGAGTCCAATACTTGTATTTTTGTGTATTAACATTTTCAAATATTATGTTTTTCTCACCATTCAAATCTAATGGCATTAGCAATAAATTTAAAAATCAAAACACTGCACTTTTTCAATTTCAGAATTCTAATATCCTATAAGGATAAATGCACCGTTAATAATCAGATGAATTTAAATTTTTAAATTTTTTTAATTATCACCTTTGCCATAAGGTTATTTCAAATGATCTATATCATTTTAGTCTAAAAGTATATAGCATAAGAAAAACCAAAAGTAAGGGACTCTAGTAAGAAGTTTCCCCACCCCCCTTTAAGCATAATATGCTCTACCTAATATTGAAGTTTGCTATTGCTATTTATAGTATTTGCCCACTAAAGTGTATTGTATATAATTGAGTCCAATACTTGTGTTTTTGTTTATTTAACATTTTCAACTATTATGATTTTCTCACCATTCAAATGTAATGACATTAGTAATAAATTCGAAAATCAAAACACTGCACTTTTTCAATTTTTAGAATTCTAAATTCCTATAGGGATAAATGGACTGTTAATAATCAGTTGAATTTAAACTTTGAAATTATTTTAGTAATCTCCCTTGCCTCAAAGTTATTTGAAATGATTTATATAGTTTTAGTCTAAAAACATACAACATAAGAAATGAGAAATGCAATGGACTCTAATAAGAAGTTTGCCCACCCCCCCTCAAGTGCAATATGCTCAACCTAACATTGAATCTTGGGATTGCTATTCATAATTTTCTTCCACTAGAGTGTATTTTATACAATTGAGACCAATACTTGTATTTTTGTTTATTTAACATTTTCAAATATTATGTTTTTCTGGCCATTCAAATGTAATGGCATTGGCAATAAATTGAAAAATCAAAACATTGCACTTTTTCAATTTTTAGAATTCTAAATTCTAATAGGGATAAATGCACTGTTAATAATCATTTGAATTTAAATTTTGAAATTTTTTTCATAATCCCCATTGCCTCAAGGCTATTTGAAATGATTTATATAGTTTTAGTCTAAAAACATGCAAAATAACGAAAAGGAAATGCAATGGACTTGAATAAGAAGTTTGCCCACCCCCCCTCAAGCGCAATATGCTCGACCTAACATTGAAACTTGGGATTGCTATTTATAATATTCTTCCACTAAAGTGTCTTTTATACAATTGAGTCTAGTACTTGTATTTCTGTTTATTTAACATTTTCAAATATTATGATTTTCTCACCATTCAAATGTAATGGCATTGGCAATAAATTTTAAAATCAATAGATTTCACCTTTTCAATTTTTAGAATTCTAAATTCCTATAGGGATAAATACACTATTAATAATTAGTTGAATTTAAATTTTGAAATTTTTTTATTCATCTCCTTTGCCACAATGCTATTTGAAATGATTTATATAATTTTTGCCCAAAAATACACCACATAAGAAAAAGCAAATGCACGGGACTCTAATAAGAAGTTTGCCCACCCCCCTCAACCGCTATATGCTCAACCTAACATTGAAACTTGGGATTGTTATTTATAATATTCTTTGACTAAAGTGTCTTTTATACAATTGAGTCCAGTACTTCTATTTTTGTTTATTTAACATTTTCAAATATTATGTTTTCCTAGCCATTCAAATGTAATGGCATTGGCAATAAATTTTAAAATCAAAACCTTGCACTTTTTCAATTTTTAGAATTCTAAATTCCAATAGGGATAAATGCACTGTTAATAATCATTTGAATTTAAATTTTGAAATTTTTTTCATAATCCCCATTGCCTCAAGGCTATTTGAAATTATTTATATAGTTTTAGTCCAAAAACATGCAACATAAGGAAAAGGAAATGCAATGGACTCGAATAAGAAGTTTGCCCACCCCCCTCAAGCACAATATGCTCGACCTAACATTGAATCTTAGGATTGCTATTCATAATTTTCTTCCACTATAGTGTATTTTATACAATTAAGTCCAATACTTGTATTTTTGTTTATTTAACATTTTGAAATATTATGTTTTTCTCTTCATTCAAATGTAATGGTATTCACAATAAATTCAAAAATCAAAACATTGCACTCTTTCAATTTTTAGAATTCTAAATTCCTATAAGGATAAATGCACTGTTAATAATCAGTTGAATTTAAATTTTGAAATTCTTTTAGTAATCTCCATTACCTCAATGCTATTTGAAATGATTTATATAGTTTTAGTTTAAAAACATACAACATAAGAAAAAGGAAATGCAATGAACTCCAATAAGAAGTTTGCCCACCTCACTCAAGCGTAATATGCTCGACCTAACATTGAATCTTGGGATTGCTATTTATAATATTCTTCGGCTAAAGTGTCTTTTATACAATTGAGTCCAGTACTCATATTTCTGTTTATTTAACATTTTCAAATATTATGTTTTTCTAGCCATTCAAATGTAATGGCATTGGCAATAAATTTTAAAATCAAAAGATTTCACTTTTTCAATTTTTTGAATTCTAAATTCTTATAGGGATAAATGCACTATTAATAATCTGTTGAATTTAAATTTTGAAATTTTTTTATTCATCTCCTTTGCCACAATGCTATTTGAAATGATTTATATAATTTTAGTCTAAAAATATACCACATAAGAAAAAGGAAATGCACGGGACTCTAATAAGAAGTTTGCCCACCCCCCTCAACCGCTATATGCTCGACCTAACATTGAAACTTGGGATTGCTATTTATAATTTTCTTCCACTAAAGTGTATTTTATACAATTGAGTCCAATACTTATATTTGTGTGTATTTAACATTTTCAAATATTATTCTTTTCTCACCATTCAAATGTAATGGCATTGACAATAAATTGAAAAATCAAAACATTGCACATTTTCAATTTTTAGAATTCTAAATTCCTATAGGGATAAATGCACTATTAATAATTAGTTGAATTTAAATTTTGAAATTTTTTTAGTAATCTCCATTGCCACAATGCTATCTGAAATGATTTAAATAGTTTTAGTCTAAAAACATGCAACATAAGAAAAAGGAAATACAATGGACTCGAATAAGAAGTTTGCCCACCCCCCTCAAGTGCAATATGCTCGACCTAACATTGAAACTTGGGACTATTATTTATAATATTCTTCGACTAAAGTGTATTTTATACAATTGAGTCCAGTACTTGTATTTCTATTTATTTAACATTTTCAAATATTATGTTTTTCTAGCCATTCAAATGTAATGGCATTGGCAATAAATTTTAAAATGAAAAGATTTCACTTTTTCAATTTTTAGAATTCTAAATTCCTACAGGGATAAATGCATTATTAATAATTAGTTAGATTTAAATTTTGAAAATTTTTTAGTAATCTCCATTGCCACAATGCTATCTAAAATGATTTATATAGTTTTAGTCTAAAAACATGCAACATAAGAAAAAGGAAATGCAATGGACTCGAATAAGAAGTTTGCCCAACCCCCCTCAAGTGCAATATGCTCGACCTAACATTAAAACTTGGGACTGTTATTTATAATATTCTTCGACTAAAGTGTCTTTATACAATTGAGTCCAGTACTTGTATTTCTGTTTATTTAACATTTTCAAATATTATGTTTTTTTGGCCATTCAAATGTAATGGCATTGGCAATAAATTTTAAAATCAAAACATTTCACTTTTTCAATTTTTAGAATTCTAAATTCCTACAGGGATAAATGTATTATTAATAATTAGTTGAATTTAAATTTTGAAAATTTTTTAGTAATCTCCGTTGCCACAATGCTATCTAAAATGATTTATATAGTTTTAGTCTAAAAACATGCAACATAAGAAAAAGGAAATGCAATGGACTCGAATAAGAAGTTTGCCCAACCCCCCTCAAGTGCAATATGCTCGACCTAACATTGAAACTTGGGAGTGTTATTTATAATATTCTTCGACTAAAGTGTCTTTATACAATTGAGTCCAGTACTTGTATTTCTGTTTATTTAACATTTTCAAATATTATGTTTTTCTGGCCATTCAAATGTAATGGCATTGGCAATAAATTTTAAAATCAAAAGATTTCACTTTTTCAATTTTTAGAATTCTAAATTCCTACAGGGATAAATGCACTATTAATAATCAGTTGAATTTAAATTTTGAAATTTTTTTATTCATCTCCTTTGCCACAATGCTATTTGAAATGATTTATATAATTTTAGTCTAAAAATATACCACATAAGAAAAGCAAATGCATGGGACTCTAATAAGAAGTTTGCCCACCCCCTCAAGCGCTATATGCTCGACTTAACATTGAAACTTGTGATTGCTATTTATATTATTCTTCCACTAAATTGTATTACATACAATTTAGTCCAATACATATGTTTTTGTTTATTTAACATTTTCAAACATTATGCTTTTCTCACCATTTAAATGTAGTGGCATTAGCAAAACATTTAAAAATCAAAACATTGCACTTTTTCAATTTTTAGAATTCTAAATTCCTATTGGGATAAATACACTATTAATAATCACTTGAATTTAAATTTTGAAATTTTTTTAGCAATCTCCATTGCCTTAATGCTATTTGAAATGATTTATATAGTTTTAGTCTAAAAACATACAACATAAGAAAAAAGAAATGCAATGAACTCTAATAAGAAGTTTGCCCACCCCCGCTCAAGCACAATATGCTCGCCTAATATTGAATCTTGGGATTGCTATTCATAATTTTCTTCCACTAGAGTGTATTTTATACAATTGAATCCAATACTTGTATTTTTGTTTATTTAACATTTTGAAATATTATGTTTTTGTCATCATTCAAATGTAATGGCATTGGCAATAAATTCAAAAATCAAAACATTGCACTTTTTCAATTTTAGAATTCTAAATTCCAATAGGGATAAATGCACTATTAATAATCAGTTGAATTTAAATTTTGAAAATTTTTTAGTAATCTCTATTACCTCAATGCTATCTGAAATAATTTATATTGTTTTAGTCTAAAAACATGCAACATAAGAAAAGGAAATGCAATGGACTCTAATAAGAAATTTGCCCACCACCCTCAAGCGCAATATGCTCGACCTCACATTGAAAGTGGGATTGCTATTTATAATATTCTTCGACTAAAGTGTCTTTTATACAATTGAGTCCAGTACTTGTATTTCTATTTATTTAACATTTTCAAATATTATGTTTTTCTGGCCATTCAAATGTAATGGCATTGGCAATAAATTTTAAAATGAAAAGATTTCACTTTTTCAATTTTTAGAATTCTAAATTCCTATAGGTATAAATGCACTATTAATAATCACTTGAATTTAAATTTTGAAATTTTTTTATTCATCTCCTTTGCCACAATACGATTTGAAATGATTATATAATTTTAGTCTAAAAATATAACCAATAAGAAAAAGCAAATGCACGGGACTTTAATAAGAAGTTTGCCCACCCCCTCAACCGCTATATGCTCAACCTAACATTGAAACTTAGGATTGCTATTTATAATATTCTTCGACTAAAGTGTCTTTTATACAATTGAGTCCAATACTTGTATTTCTGTTTATTTTAACATTTTCAAATATTATGTTTTTCTGGTCATTCAAATGTAATGGCATTGGCAATAAATTTAACATCAAAAGATTTTCACTTTGAATTTTTAGAATTCTAAATTCTTATAAGGATAAATGCACTGTTAATAATCAGTTGAATTTAAATTTTGAAATTTTTTAGCAAATCTCCATTGCCTCAATGTTATTTCAAATAATTTATATAGTTTTAGTCTAAAAATTACAACATAGAAAAAGGAAATGCAATGAACTCTAATAAGAAGTTTCCTCATCCCCCTCAACCGCAATATCCTCAACCTAATATTGAAGTTGCGATTGCTATTTATATTATTCTTCCACTAAAGTGTATTGGATATAATTGAGTCCAATACTTGCATTTTTTTTTATNATTAATAATTAGTTGAATTTAAATTTTGAAAATTTTTAGTAATCTCCGTTGCCACAATGCTATCTAAAATGATTTATATAGTTTTAGTTCTAAAAACATGCAACATAAGAAAAGGAAATGCAATGGACTCGAAAGAAGTTTGCCCAACCCCCCTCAAGTGCAATATGCTCGACCTAACATTGAAATTGGGAGTGTTATTTATAATATTCTTCGAGCTAAAGTGGTCTTTTATACAATTGAGTCCCAGTACTTGTATTTCTGTTTAATTTACATTTTCAAAATATTAATGTTTGTTCTGGCCATTCAAATGTAATGGCATTGGCAATAAATTTAAAATCAAAGATTTCACTTTTTCAATTTTAGAATTCTAAATTCCTACAGGGATAATGCACTATTAATAATCAGTTGAATTTAAATTTTGAAATTTTTTATTCATCTCCTTGCCACAATGCTAATTTGAAATGATTTATATAATTTTAGTCTAAAAATATACCACATAAGAAAAAGCAAATGCATGGGACTCTAATAAGAAGTTTGCCCACCCCCCTCAAGCGCTATATGCTCGACTTAACATTGAACTTGTGATTGCTATTTATATTATTCTTCCACTAAATTGTATTACATACAATTTAGTCCAATACATATGTTTTTGTTTATTTAACATTTTCAAACATTATGCTTTTCTCACCATTTAAATGTAGTGGCATTAGCAAAACATTTAAAAATCAAAACATTGCACTTTTTCAATTTTTAGAATTCTAAATTCCTATTGGGATAAATACACTATTAATAATCACTTGAATTTAAATTTTGAAATTTTTTTAGCAATCTCCATTGCCTTAATGCTATTTGAAATGATTTATATAGTTTTAGTCTAAAAACATACAACATAAGAAAAAAGAAATGCAATGAACTCTAATAAGAAGTTTGCCCACCCCCGCTCAAGCACAATATGCTCGCCTAATATTGAATCTTGGGATTGCTATTCATAATTTTCTTCCACTAGAGTGTATTTTATACAATTGAATCCAATACTTGTATTTTTGTTTATTTAACATTTTGAAATATTATGTTTTTGTCATCATTCAAATGTAATGGCATTGGCAATAAATTCAAAAATCAAAACATTGCACTTTTTCAATTTTTAGAATTCTAAATTCCAATAGGGATAAATGCACTATTAATAATCAGTTGAATTTAAATTTTGAAAATTTTTTAGTAATCTCTATTACCTCAATGCTATCTGAAATAATTTATATTGTTTTAGTCTAAAAACATGCAACATAAGAAAAAGGAAATGCAATGGACTCTAATAAGAAATTTGCCCACCACCCTCAAGCGCAATATGCTCGACCTCACATTGAAAGTTGGGATTGCTATTTATAATATTCTTCGACTAAAGTGTCTTTTATACAATTGAGTCCAGTACTTGTATTTCTATTTATTTAACATTTTCAAATATTATGTTTTTCTGGCCATTCAAATGTAATGGCATTGGCAATAAATTTTAAAATGAAAAGATTTCACTTTTTCAATTTTTAGAATTCTAAATTCCTATAGGTATAAATGCACTATTAATAATCACTTGAATTTAAATTTTGAAATTTTTTATTCATCTCCTTTGCCACAATACGATTTGAAATGATTTATATAATTTTAGTCTAAAAATATACCACATAAGAAAAAGCAAATGCACGGGACTTTAATAAGAAGTTTGCCCACCCCCCTCAACCGCTATATGCTCAACCTAACATTGAAACTTAGGATTGCTATTTATAATATTCTTCGACTAAAGTGTCTTTTATACAATTGAGTCCAATACTTGTATTTCTGTTTATTTAACATTTTCAAATATTATGTTTTTCTGGTCATTCAAATGTAATGGCATTGGCAATAAATTTTAACATCAAAAGATTTCACTTTTTGAATTTTTAGAATTCTAAATTCTTATAAGGATAAATGCACTGTTAATAATCAGTTGAATTTAAATTTTGAAATTTTTTTAGCAATCTCCATTGCCTCAATGTTATTTCAAATAATTTATATAGTTTTAGTCTAAAAATTACAACATAGGAAAAAGGAAATGCAATGAACTCTAATAAGAAGTTTCCTCATCCCCCTCAACCGCAATATCCTCAACCTAATATTGAAGTTTGCGATTGCTATTTATATTATTCTTCCACTAAAGTGTATTGGATATAATTGAGTCCAATACTTGCATTTTTTTTATTTAACATTTTCAAATATTATGTTTTCTCACCATTCAAATGTAATGGCATTAGCAATAAATTTAAAAGTCAAAACATTGCACTTTTCAATATTTAGAATTCTAAATTCCTATAGGAATAAGTGCACTGTTAATAATTAGTTGAATTTAAATTTTGAAAATTTTTTAATTATCTCCTTTGCAATAATGCTATTTGAAATGATTTATATAGTTTTAGTCTAAAAACATACAACATAAGAAAAAGGAAATGCAATGGACTCTAATAAAAAGTTTGCCCACCCCCCTCAAGCACAATATGCTCAACCTAACAATGAAACTTGGGATTCCTAATTATAATACTCTCCCACTAAAGTGTATTTTATACAATTGAGTCCAATACTTGTATTTTTGTGTATTTAACATTTTCAAATATTACGTTTTTCTCACCATTCAAATGTAATAGCATTAGCAATAAATTTAAAAATCAAAACATTGCACTTTTTTAATTTTTAGAACTCTAAATTCCTATAGGGATAAATGCACTGTTAATAATCAGTTGAATTTAAATTTTGAAATTTTTTTAGTATTGCTCCCACAACCTTGTATGGGTTGTAATTGTTATCAACTAGGGCTAAGTGTGCAAGAAAGTAAAGCCACATGGAAAGGCAAGAAAGTAAATCCGACGCGTAAGGGCAAGAACGTAAATCCACCACATAAGCCCTATTAGAGTTTCATGGAAGAGAGTATATAAAGGCCTTGGAAGACAAAACAAAAAAGGGTGGCCAACAAAATTAAATAAACGACAACCCTACAACAATTGGCCAAAAAGAAGAGAAAATAATATACCAAAAGGGAACCCCACCGTCGGCAAAAAAAAAGAAAGGAGAAAAGGAGGAGACGGCCGATGGGGGGCTGAACGAAGAACAGAGGTCAAGAGGAGATGGCCGAAAAGAGAGCAAAACAGCAAGAGATCAGAAACGACACCACCGGGAGAGCAAACCAAAAACGTCACCACCGGGAGAGCAAACCAGAGCGTGCAACCTCCTGCAAGGAAACCAGAAACACGTCCTGCAAGCAAACCAGAAACGCACAACCAGCAAGAGGAGAAATAAGAAACAGACCACCCAGAAGAGAAGATAGCAGACCTGGTATCTATGAGACCACCCGGAAGAGAAGACAGCAAACCTGGTATCCGTGAGATCACCCGGAAGAGAAGACAGCAGACCTAGTATCCGTGAGACCACCCGGAAGAGAAGACAGCGGACCAGAAGCGTGAGGCAGGCTGAAAGACGTGAACCAGAAAAACCAGTAGCGTGAGGCAGGCCAAGAGACGTGAAACGGCAGACCAGAAGCGTGGGTGTACATCAGGAGACGGCGTGAGACCAGAACGTGCAATGGTGTGACAAACCAGAAGCGTGAGGACAGGCCGTGAAACAGTAAGACCATGAAATAGGAGACGGGTGAGACCGTGAGACGGTGAAAGCAGGAGCTGTGTGAGAGAACCTAGAGAAGGAATTCAGTGAAGCATCGGAAAGAACTCGACATATTTCCAGATTGCTTCAAGAGAGGTTAGAGAGCATTGTGGTGAACTTTTAAGCAGCAGTGGAGCAGCCTTTCAATTCAACAGAGGCAAGACAAGCTAGAAGAAGGGTAGACACAGTAAGTGACACTCTTTGTATTGTACTTGCTTAGTAATTGCAATAGTGAAAGGATCAAAAGATTAAGACATCCATTGTAACTAGAATTCTCAAGTATAGTGGATAGTCTCAGTAAGGGAGAGTCCCTACCACTGTGGATGTACGTCACGCTGACGGAACCATGTAAATCTCGTGTGTCCTTAATTTGCTTTACGTTTTGTGTTTTGAATTGAGTTGTGAACGCAGCTAAAGTATCAACCAACCCATAACCTAACGAAGACCTAAACAAGAACATCCGAATTGTCTATTAGGCAACACAGAACTGAGTTGTGAACGCAGCTAAAGTATCAACCAACCCATAACCTAACGAAGACCTAAATAAGAACATCCGAATTGTCTATTAGGCAACATAGAACTGAGTTGTGAACGCAGCTAAAGTATCAACCAACCCATAACCTAACGAAGACCTAAACAAGAACATCTGAATTGTCTATTAGGCAACACAGAACTGAGTTGTGAACGCAGCTAAAGTATCAACCAACCCATAACCTAACGAAGACCTAAACAAGAACATCTGAATTGTCTATTAGGCAAAGTGTCTGAAAGGTGACTTTGGGGACTATTGTGATTAGTAGGTAGCAATAGATCTACCTTAGTTGACTCTGAGAAAGAGTTTGCTTTTAAGAAGAGATTGAAGTTGTTCACTTACCTGCGAATTGCGAATTGTGGTGATACTGATTCACCCCCCCTCTCAGTATCACAAACTAGTAGATCCTAGGGTGAAGTTGGGAACTTCAATTGGTATCAGAGCCAGGTTCACCAGGATAAAGCTTAATAGCTTGGTGTACTAGTTTGAAGAGCTTCAAAAGTTTTAACTTGTTTAGCATACTGAGAAATGGACGTCGGTACCAGCACTAGCACTACTTACAGCAAGAAGGTTCCAATCTTCAACAGTTGTCCTTGAGATGTTATCATTGTGGACAGACTGGACACTTTGCTTCTCAGTGCAAAGTGAAACTTGATGATGAAGATGAGGATGGTGATGATGAGCAGAATTCAAAATGGAGAAGACCATCATTCAGTAAAGGAAGTCCAGCAAGAAGACTGCTAACTCACATAAGAAGAAGAGAGGCTCATTCAAGAGTTATGTGAGCCAGACAAAAGAAGCCAATGAGGAGGAAGATGTACTCATCAGATGAGCATGCCCTTATGGCATCAGCTCGATGTGGTAGTTCAACCTCTGAAGAGGAAGAGGAGATTGATGAAGAAGAACCAGATCTTGAAGCTGAGTTAGAAGCAGCTTCAAAGGAGATAATCAGAAGGGGTAGAACCATAAGAAGGTTGGAGGCCCATATAAAACAAGTTGAAGCAAAGATTGAGGAAGCAGAAAGTCAAAAGGATGAAATAAGGGCTGAACATATTGACTTGAAGAGAAGATTTGAAGAACAGATCAAAATATGTGAAGACCTTACTATGGAGCTTGGCTCAAGGACTTCAACAATTGAAGAAATGGAGATAAAGTTGCTGAGACTTCAGCAACAACTCAAAAAGAGTGAAGAGAACTTGCAGAAGTTTGAAGTGATAGGAGAAACAAGCTCTACAAGAGAAAAGAAGAATGAAGAGAAAGTGTAGCAATCTGATGCTGCACTGCCTAAAGATAATGAGACTTTGCCACAAAAGTTGAAAGAGAAGGTTAAGTCTCAGAAAGAAAAGACTGATCAGCCAGGAACAGTGAAGGTTGAAAATAAAGAAGATTTGAAGAAGCAACCTAGGGTTGCAAACAAAAATGAAGAAAAGAAAGTCAGCCAGCAGAGGGCTACGGCTGAACAGAAGAAGGAGAAGAAGGTAACTGAGATGAAAGTCACACAAGCAAAGAAGCCAGCAACCTTGCCTACACAGCAAGTAATGAACAAAAGAAAACAAGCTATGATTAGACCCAAGAAGAGGCAATTTCAAGGTTATTGTCTTTATTGTGAAGTTTGGGGTCATAAGGCAAGTAAATGCTGGTGGAGAAGGCCAGTATATGTCTCCAACTTGAGAAGATACGATGTTGCATATAGGGGGAGACAATACAAAATTCAGAGGAGAACGCTTGTCATGAGTTCTTGCACATACTGCAAAAAGCAAAGACACACTAACAAGGATTGTTGGTGGAAGCCCAAACCAGTGGTTTCAAAGAACAAGTTTGCTATATTAGGAGACTTGGAATAGTGTGAAAGGTGTGGGCAGGATGGCCATAATGCTAAGAGATACATGACACTTCTCCCTGAGCAAGAGAAGGCACTCAATGGCACAATGAAAGCAATTAGTACAGTCAAAGCTGAGAAAAAGGAGAAAGCTATCATCAAGCCAGTTCAAAAGAAGGAATATAAAGCTAAAAGGGAGGTGGCTAATATAGCTGAAATTGCATTAAAGGCTGACTACAAGGATAAGCAGTGGATCCTTGATAGTGGGTGTACTTCACACATGACAGGAGACAAGAGTAAATTATCAAAACTGAACAGGTCAAGAGAAGGCAGAGTCAAGTTTTGCAATGATGATTCACTTAACATCAGTGGTCAAGGGTCAGTAAATATTGGAAAAGGAAAGCTGAAAGATGTTATGTACGTTGAAGGACTCAGATATAATCTAGCATCTGTCAACCAACTATGCAATGAAGACTATAAAGTGATATTCACAAAAACAGGTTGCCAAGTAAAGAGTAAAGAAGGCAATACTGTTGCAGCCGGGAAGAGAACAGCTGGAAATTTATATGTGATTGATGAGAACAAGACAAACAACTGTTTACTTACAAAAGAAGAAGAAAATCAACTGTGGCATAGGAGGTTGGGACACTTTGCACAGAAGAACATGAGGAAGCTGACCACTACTCATGCAATCAAAGACATTCCAGACCTCAAGAGAGATAGGGAGTATGTCTGCTCAGCATGCTCTAAAGGAAAACAAGTCAGAAAGCAGTATAAGACCAAAGAGGTTAGTTCTAAAGCATTGCTTAACATTGTACATACTGATTTGTGTGGGCCGATGAGAACAAAAGGGTTGAATGGTGAGAGGTACTTCATCTTGTTTGTTGATGATTATTCCAGCAGTTTTGAAATGCTTCAAGAGATACAGAAGATTGGCTGAAAATGAGAGTGGAAAGAAGATCAAAGTATTGTGGTCAGATCAAGGCACTGAATTCACAAATGGAGCTTTTGAAGATTACCTTGAGAAGCATGGAATTCACCATCAGATGGCAGTAGCAAGAACACCTCAACAGAATGGGGTGGTAGAGAGGAAAAATAGAGCTGTGGTTGAAATGGCAAGAACTCTATTGCTGGAATCCAAGCTTCACACAAGATTTTGGACAGAAGCAACATTTACAGCTGTGCACCTATTGAACAAAGTTTTACTAAGGCCCAATACTGATAAGACTCCATATGAGCTATGGAGTGGGAAGAAGACAATAGCCAAGTATCTTAGAATCTTTGGCAGCCCATGTTTTGTGAAGAACAAGGAGCAAAACTTGGGAAAATTCCATGCTAGGTCAAATGAAGGCATCTTTGTGGGATACTCAGCAAAGACAAAAGGTTACAGAGTTTTTCTGCATAAACTGGGAAAAGTTGTCACTTCAAATGATGTGAGAATAGATGAAAACTGGAAAATAATGCATAATGGAGAAGCTGAGGACAGTGAAGAAGATGACTTCAAAATAGATGAAGAATCTGACCAACATGAAGAAGAGGGAAAAGAAGTAAGTTTAGACTCAGAGAAGAGTGAGTCTGAAGATGAAGAAGGAGATTCTCTTGCAACTAAGACTGTGAAAGAGAGAAAGACAAAGAAGACATGGACCAGTGCTCATCAAGGAAATTAGATAATAGGTGACCCATCAGCAGGAGTTACAACAAGAAGAAGAATTGTGGGAGCTACTGCTTTACTCTCATAAGTTGAACCTAATTCTGTTGAAGAGGCTGCACAAGACAAAGCCTTGGTCAAAGCTATCAATGAGTAGCTAGATCAAATCGAGAAGAATGAAACATGGGAGCTGGTCCCAAGACCCACTAACAAGAATGTTATAGGAACAAAATGGGTGTTTAAAAATAAACACAATGAAGATGGCAAGGTGGTGAGGAACGAGGCTAGCCTGGTTTGCAAAGGCTACACTTAGATAGAAGGAGTAGATGTTGATGAAACTTTTGCACTAGTAGCAAAGTTGGAAACTATCAGAATGTTCTTAGCTTTGGCAGCACATAAGAGGTATAAAGTTTACCAGATGGATGTGAAATCAGCCTTTCTGAATGGGCTCCTGAATGAAGAAGTGTATATTGAACAACCTGATGGAGTACAAATCAGTGAGGATGAGACACATGTGTGCAAGCTGAAGAAAGCCTTGTATGGCCTTAAACAAGCCCTAAGAGCATGGTACAGCAGGCTGGACGCGTATTTGAGAAGGTTGAACTTCAAAAGAGGAACAGTTGATAATAACCTATATGTGTTCAACTCAGAGAAAGGCCAACTGATAACCATAGTATATGTAGATGACATCATCTTTGGAGGGGATCACTCTGCGCTATGCCAAGAATTTGCACAGAAGATGAGTGAGGAATTTGAGATGTCATTGATTGGAGAAATGACTTACTTTCTTGGATTATAGATAAAACAGTGTGAAGAAGGTATTTTTATTTCTCAGACAAAATATGCCAAAGAGATGCTGAAAAAGTTTGGCATGGAGGATAGCAGACCTGTCAGTACCCCTATGCCAGTAGGCTGCAAGTTAACAAAAGATCAGGAAGGAAGGAGTACAAGCCCTACAGAATAGAGGAAGATGATAGGGAGCCTTTTGTACCTTACAGCATCAATGCCTGATCTCATGCAAGCTGTGTGCATCGCCAGCAGATTCCAAGTTGATCCTAAGGAATCTCATGTGTTGGCAGTGAAAAGAATCCTAAGATACCTCAAGAGGACACTAGAAATGGGCTTGTGGTATCCTGCCATGGATTCTGTAAAACTACGAGCATACACTGATGGAAACTGGGCAGGATGTACAGATGACAGAAAGCGACCAGTGGCTGCAGCTTCTACTTGGGTTCAAAGTGTGTTGCATGGCTAAGTAGAAAGCAAAACAGTGTTGCTTTGAGCACAACAGAGGCTGAGTATATGGCTGCTTGTGCAACATGTACTCAGGTGATATGGATGCAAAGACAATTGGCTGATTTGGGTGTTGAAGTGAAGTTACCAATGAGTGTACTTTGTGATAATCAAAGTGCAATTGATCTTAGCAAGAATCCAGTTCAACATTCAAGGAGCAAGCATATTGACATCTGGTATCACTTTATCAAGGATCAAATGGAAGAGGGCACAATTCAGTTGGAGTATGTCGGCACTAAAGATCAAATCTTAGATATTCTAACTAAACCTCTGTCCACAGAGCTGTTTGAAAAGCACAGAATGAGTCTATCTATGCAAATGCCTCCTCAAGCCTAAAGTTCAGGTGAATCCTCCATCTCTACTTTGTAGGTTTTTCAAATTTGTAATTGGTTGGTAAAGGGGGAGAGAAGCAACAGTGCAGGGGAGCTGTTAAGGAAGGGGGAGTGCATATTTAGGGGGAGTTGCAATCCATATGCTTCTGGATTATTATTGTAAGAAGATTATAAAGGACTACTGCATAATGGTTTTTGTTGTGAGTGTTGCCAACAATTACAAAGGGGGAGATTGTTGTTCCCACAGCCTTGTATGGGTTGTAATTGTTGTCAACTAGGGTTAAGTGTGCAAGAAAGTAAAGCCACATGGAAGGGCAAGAAAGTAAATCCACCGCATAAGGGCAAGAACGTAAATCCGCCACGTAAGCCCTATTAGGGTTTCATGGAAGAGAGTATATAAAGGCCTTGGAAGACAAAACAAAAAAGGGGGGCCAACAAAATTGAATAAACGGCAACCCTACAACAATCGGCCAAAAAGAAGAGAAAATAATATACCAAAAGGGAACCCCACCGTAGGCAAAAAAAAAAAAGGAGAAAAAGAGGAGACGGCCGAAGGGGGGCTGAACGAAGAATAGAGGTCGAGAGGAGACGGCCGAAAAGAGAGCAGAACGACAAGAGATCAGAAACGACACCACCGGGAGAGCAAACCAGAACGTGCGACCTCCTGCAAGGAAACCAGAAACACATCCAGCAAGCAAACCAGAAACACGTCCTGCAAGCAAACCAGAAACACGTCCTGCAAGCAAACCAGAAACGCACAACCAGCAAGAGGAGAAATAAGAAACAGACCACCCGGAAGAGAAGACAGCAGACCTGGTATCCGTGAGACCACCCGGAAGAGAAGACAGCAGACCTGGTATCCGTGAGACCACCCAGAAGAGAAGACAGCAGACCTGGTATCCGTGAGACCACCCAGAAGAGAAGACAGCAGATCTGGTATCCGTGAGACCACCCGGAAGAGAAGACAGCAGACCTGGTATCCTTGAGATCACCCGGAAGAGAAGACAGCAGACCTGGTATCCGTGAGACCACCTGGAAGAGAAGACAGCAGACCAGAAGTGTGAGGCAGGCCGAAAGACGTGAACTAGGAAAACCAGTAGCGTGAGGCAGGCCGAAAGACGTGAACCAGGAAAACCAGTAGCGTGAGGCAGGCCGAGAGACGTGAAACGGCAGACCGGAAGCATGGGTGTATGTCAGGAGACGGTGTGAGACCAGAATGTGCAACGGCGTGACAAACCAGAAGTGTGAGGACAGGCCGTGAAACAGTAAGACCGTGAAATAAGAAACGGGTGAGACCGTGCAACAGTGAAAGCAAGAGCTGTGTGAGACACAATGTTATTTGAAATGATTTATATAATTTTAGTCTAAAAATATACAACATAAGAAAAGCACATGCAAGGGACACTAATAAGAAGTTTCCCCACCCCCCTCAAGCACAATATGCTCAACCTAATATTGAAACTTGCAATTGCTATTTATATTATTCTTCCACTAAAGTGTATTGTATATAATTGAGTCCAATGTTTGTATTTTTGTTTATTTAACATTTTCAAATATTATGTTTTCTGACGATTCAGATGTAATGGTATTAGCAATAAATTTAAAAATCAAAATATTCCACTTTTTCAATTTTTAGAATTCTAAATTCCTATAGGGATAAATGCACTGTTAATAATAAGTTGAATTTAAATTTTGAAATTTTTTTAATGATCTCCTTTGCCACAATGCTATTTGAAATGATTTATATAATTTTACTCTAAAAATATACAACATAAGAAAAAGCAAATGCAAGAGACTCTAATAAGAAGTTTGCCCACCCCCCTTGAGCGCAATATGCTCGACCTAACATTGAAACTTGAGATTGCTATTTATAATTTTTTTCCACTAAAGTGTATTTTATACAATTGAGTCCAATACTTGTATTTTTGTGTATTTAACATTTTTAGATATTATGTTTTCTCCCAATTCAAATGTAATGGCATTAGCAATAAATTTAAAAGTCAAAACATTGAACTTTTTCAATTTTAGAATTCTAATATCCTATAGGGATAAATGCACTGTTAATAATCAGTTAAATTTAAATTTCACAATTTTTTTAATTATCACCTTTGCCACAATGTTATTTGAAATGATTTATATAATTTTAGTCTAAAAATATGCAACATAAGAAAATGCAAATGCAAGGGACTCTAATAAGAAGTTTCCCTACCCCCCTCAGGCGTAATATGCTCAACCTAATATTGAAGTTTGCGACTGCTATTTATATTATTCTTCCACTAAAGTGTATTGTATATAATTGAGTCTAATACTAGTATTTTTGTTTATCTAATATTTTGAAATATTATGTTTTATCACTATTCAGATGTAATGGCATTAGCAATAAATTTAAAAATCAAAACATTGCACTTTTTCAATGTTTAGAATTCTAAATTCTTATAGGGATAAAGGCACTGTTAATAATCAGTTGAATTTAAATCTTGAAATTTTTTTAATTATTTCCTTTGCAAACAATGCTATTTGAAATGATTTATATAATTTTAGTCTAAAAATATACAACATAACAAAATGCAAAAGCAAGGGACTCTAATAAGATGTTTGCCCACCCCCCTCAAGCGCATTATGCTCAACGTAACATTGAAATTCAGGATTGCTATTTATAATTTTCTTCTACTAAAGTGGAATTTAAACAATTGAGTCCAATACTTGTATTTTTGTGTATTTAACATCTTCAAATATTATGTTTTTCTCACCATTCCAATGTAATGGCATTAGCAATAAATTTAAAAATCATAACATTGCACTTTTTCAATTTTAGAATTCTAAATTCTTGTAGGGATAAATGCATTGTTAATAATCAGTTGAATTTAAATTTTAAAAATTTTTAATTTTCTCCTTTCTCACAATGTTATTTGAAATGATTTATATAATTTTAGTCTAAAAATATACAACACATGAAAAAGCAAATGCACGGGACTCTAATCAAAAGTTTGCCTACCCCCCTCGAGCACAATACGCTCGACCTAATATTGAAAATTGGGATTATTGTTTATCATTTTTTTCCACTAAAGTGTAATTTATACAATTGAGTCCAATACTTGTATTTTTGTGTATTTAACATTTTCAAATATTATGTTTTTCTCACCCTTCAAATGTAATGGCATTAGTAATAAATTTAAAAATCAAAACATTGCACTTTTTCAATTTTAGAATTCTAAATTCCTATAGAGATAAATACACTGTTAATAATCAGTTGAATTTAAATTTTAAAATTTTTTGAATTACCTCCTTTGCCACAATGTTATTTGAAATGATTTATATAATTTTAGTCTAAAAATATACAACATAAGAAAAAGCAAATGCAAGGGACTCTAATAAGAAGTTTCCCCACTCCCCTCAAGCACAACATGCTCAACCTAATATTGAAACTTGCGATTGCTATTTATATTATTCTTCCACTAAAGTGTATTGTATAGAATTGAGTCCAATACTTGTATTTTTGTTTATTTAATATTTTCAAATATTATGTTTTCTCACCATTCAGATGTAATGTCATTAGTAATAAATTTAAAAATGAAAACATTGCACTTTTTCAATTTTTAGAATTCTAAATTCTTATAGGGATAAATGCACTGTTAATAATCAGTCGAATTTAAAGTTTGAAATTTTTTTAATTATCTCCTTTGACACAATGCTATTTAAAATGATTTATATAATTTCAGTCCAAAAATATACAACATAAGAAAAAGCAAATGCAAGAGACTTTAATAAAAAGTTTTCCCACCCCCGTCGAGCACAATATGAACGCAATATGCTCGTCCTAACATTAAAACATGGGATTGCTATTTATAATTTTCTTCCACTAAAGTGTAATTTATACAATTAAGTCCAACACTTGTATTTTTTTTTATATAACATTTTCAAATATTATGTTTTCTCATAATTCAAATGTAATAGCATTAATAATAAATTTAAAAATCAAAACATTGGACTTTTTCAATTTTAGAATTCTAATATCCTATAGGGATAAATGCACTGTTAATGATCAGTTGAATTTAAATTTTAAAATTTTTTTAATTATCACCTTTGCCACAATGTTATTTAAAATGATTTATATCATTTTAGTCTAAAAATATACAATATAAGAAAAAGCAAGAGCAAGGGACTCTAATAAAAAGTTTTCCCACCCACCTTAAGCGCAATATGCTCAACCTAATATTGAAGTTTGGGACTACTATTTATATTATTCTTCCACCAAAGTGTATTGTATATAATTGAGTCTAATACTTGTATTTTTGTGTATTTAACATTTTCAAATATTATGTTTTTCTCACCATCCAAATGTAATGGCATTAGCAATAAATTTAAAAATGAAAACATTCCACTTTTTCAATTTTTAGAATTCTAAATTCCTATAAGGATAAATGCACTGTTAATATTTAGTTAAATTTAAATTTTGAAAGTTTTTTAGTAATCTGCTTTACCTCAATGCTATTTGAAATGATTTATATAGTTTTAGTCTAAAAACATACAACATAAGAAAAAAGAAATGCAATGGACTCTAATAAGAAGTTTCCCCACCCCCCTCAAGCGTAATAAGTTCAACCTAATATTGAAGTTTGCGATTGCTATTTATATTATTCTTCCACTAAAGTATATTGTATATAATTGAGTCCAATACTTGTATTTTTGTTTATTTAACATTTTCAAATATTATGTTTTCTGACTATTCAGATATAATGGCATTAGTAATAAATTTAAAAATCAAAACATTCCACTTTTTCAATTTTTAGAATTCTAAATTCCTATAGGGATAAATGCACTGTTAATAATAAGTTAAATTTAAATTTTGAAATTTTTTTAATTATCTCCTTTGCCACAATGCTATTTAAAATGATTTATATAATTTTAGTCTAAAAATATATAGCATACGAAAAAGCAAATGCACGAGTCTCTAGTAAGAAGTTTACCCACCCCCCTCAAGCACTATATGTGTTGTTCCCACAGCCTTGTATGGGTTGTAATTGTTGTCAACGAGGGTTAAGTGTGCAAGAGAGTAAAGTCACATGGAAGGGCAGCAAAGTCACATGGAAGGGCAAGAAAGTAAATCTGCAGCATAAGGGCAAGAACGTAAATCTGCCATGTAAGCCCTATTAGGGTTTCATGGAAGAGAGTATATAAAGGCCTTGGAAGACAAAACTAGGGAAGAGGGCCAACACAATTGAATAAACAGCAACCCTACAGCAACTGGCCAAAAGGAAGAGAGAGCAGAACGGCAAGAGATCAGAAACAACACCACCAGGAGAGCAAACCAGAAACGTCACCACCGGGAGAGCAAACCAGAACGTGCAACCTCCTGCAAGCAAACCAGAAACACATCCTGCAAGCAAACCGGAAACACGTCCTGCAAGCAAACCAGAAACGCATCCTGCAGGCAAACCAGAAACGCCTCCTGCAACCGAACCAGAAACGCCTCCTGCAAGCAAACCAGAAACACATCCTGCAAGCAAACCAGAAACGCCTCCTGCAAGCAAACCAGAAACACATCCTGCAACCAAACCAGAAACGCACAACCAGCAAGAGGAGAAATAAGAAACAGACCACCCGGAAGAGAAGACAGCAGACCTGGTATCCGTGAGACCACCCGGAAGAGAAGACAGCAGACTAGAAGCGTGAGGCAAGCCAAGAGATGTGAAACAGCAGACCAGGAGCGTGAGACCAGAACGTGCAACAGCGTGACTGATCAGAAGCGTGGGGCAGGCTGTGAGACGTGAAACGGCAGACCAGAAGCTTGAGTGCAAGCTGTGAAACCGTGAGACGGTGAAAGCAGGAGCTGTGTGAGACAACCTAGAGAAGGAATTTGGCGAAGCATCAGAAAGAACTCAACGTATTTCTAGATTTCTTCAAGAGAGGTTAGAGAGCGTTGCGGTGAACTTCTAAGCGGCAGTGGAGCAGCCTTTCAATTCAACAGAGGCAAGACAAGCTAGAAGAAGAGTAGACACAATAAGTGACACTCTTTGTATTGTACTTGCTTAGTAATTGCAATAGTGAAAGGAGCAGAAGATTAAGACATCCATTGTAACTATAATTCTCAAGTATAGTGGATAGTCTCGGTAAGGGAGAGTCCCTACCACCGTGGATGTACGTCACGTTGACGGAACCACGTAAATCTCGTGTGTCCTTAATTTGCTTTACGTTCTGTGTTTTGAATTGAGTTGTGAACGCAGCTAAAGTATCAACCAACCCATAACCTAACGAAGACCTAAACAAGAACATCCGAATTGTCTATTAGGCAAGGTGTCTGAAAGGTGACTTTGGGGACTATTGTGATTAGTAGGTAGCAATAGATCTACCTTAGTCAAATCTGAGAAAGAGTTCGCTTTTAAGAAGAGATTGAAGTTGTTCACTTTCCTGCGAATTGTGAATTGTGGTGATACTGATTCACCCCCCCTCTCAATATCACAAACTAGTAGATCCTAGGGTGAAGTTGGGAACTTCAATTGGTATCAGAGCACAGGTTCACCAGGATAAAGCTTAACAGCTTGGTGTACTAGTTTGAAGAGCTCCAGAAGTTTTAACTTGTTTAGCATACTGAGAAATGGACGCCGGTACCAACACCAGCACTACTTACAGCAAGAAGGTTCCAATCTTCAACGGAACCAACTACCATATGTGGAGAGCGAGAATGCAGGTGGTATTTGCAACCATGGGCATGAACGTGGTGAAATCTGTACAGGAGGGTTTTGAGCCTCCAGAAGAAGGTAAAGATCCAACCCCAGAGGAATTAAGACAGTTTGAGATAAATGGGAAGGCCTCAAATGTCATCATTTCAGCATTGGCAGATGCTGAATATGCTAAAGTTATGGACTGCAAATCTGCCAAGGAGATATGGGACAGATTGCAGAAAGTCTATGAAGGTGATGGCAGAATGAAGGAGGCCAAGCTTCAAGTTTTCAAGGAGAGATATGAATCTCTCAGAATGCAGAAAAATGAGACAGTCCAAGAGTTCTTCACCAGGGTTATTGATGCTGTAAACGATCTTAGAAGTCATGGGAAGAACAAGAAGGACTCATCTATTGTGAAGAAAATTCTGAGAATTCTGCCTGAGAGGTTTGCCTCAAAGGTGGCAGCCATAGAGGAGAGTAGAGATCTCAATTCCATGTCTCTGCATGATCTCCAATGCAATCTCATTGCATATGAGATGAGAATAAAGTCAACTGAGAGCTCCTCAACGTCAAAGGTATCAAAGGAGGCAGCTTTCAAAGCTATGAAACACTTGAAGATAAAAGAAGAGGAAGAATCATCCAGCGAGGATGATGATGATGATGAGGAAGAAAGTGAAGGTGAAGTGTTGGCATACTTCACAAGGAAATTCAAAAGGGGGTCTAAGAAGGGAAAAGGACAGTTGTCCTTGAGATGTTATCGTTGTGGACAGACTGGACACTTTGCTTCTCAGTGCAAAGTGAAACTTGATGATGAAGATGAGGATGGTGATGATGAGCAGAATTCAAAATGGAGAAGACCATCATTCAAGTCAAGGAAGTCCAGCAAGAAGACTGCTAGCCCACAGAAGAAGAAGAGAGGCTCATTCAAGAGTTATGTGAGCCAGACAAAAGAAGCCGATGAGGAGGAAGATGTAGACTCATCAGATGAGCATGCCTTTATGGCATCATCTCAAGGTGGTAGTTCAACCTCTGAAGAGGAAGAGGAGGTTGATGAAGAAGAACCAGATTTTGAAGCTGAGTTGGAAGCAGCTTCAAAGGAGATAATCAGAAGGGGCAGAACCATAAGAAGGTTAGAGGCCCACATAAAACAAGTTGAAGCAAAGTCTGAGGAAGCTGAAAGTCAAAAGGATGAAATAAGGGCTGAACATATTGACTTGAAGAGAAGATTTGAAGAACATATCAAAATATGTGAAGACCTTACTATGGAGCTTGGCTCAAGGACTTCAACAATTGAAGAAATGGAGATAGAGTTGCTGAGACTTCAGCAACAACTCAAAAGGAGTGAAGAGAACGTGCAGAAGCTTGAAATGATAGGAGAAACAAGTTCTGCAAGAGAAAAGAAGAATGAAGAGAAAGTGCAGCAATCTGAGGCTGCATTGCCTAAAGATAATAAGAATGTGCCACAGAAGTTGAAAGAGAAGGTTGTGACTCAGGAGAAGATAGCTGAGAATAAAGAGGATTTGAAGAAGCAACCTAGGGTGGCAAACAAAAATGAAGAAAAGAAGATCAGCCAGCAAAGGGCTATGGCTGAACAGAAGAAGGAGAAAAAGGTAGCTGAAATGAAAGCCACACAAGCAAAGAAGCCAGCCACGTTGCCTACACAGCAAGTAATGAACAAAAGAAAACAAGCTGTGATTAGACCCAAGAAGAGGCAGTTTCAAGGTCACTGTCTTTATTGTGGAGTTTGGGGTCATAAGGCAAGTAACTGCTGGTGGAGAAGGCCAGTATATGTCTCCAACTTGAGAAGATACGATGCTGCATACAAGGGGAGACAATACAAAATTCAGAGGAGAACACCTGTCATGAGTTCTTGCACATACTGTAAAAAGCAAGGACACACTGACAAGGATTGTTGGTGGAAGCCCAAACCAGTGGTTTCAAAGAACAAGTTTGCTATATTAGGAGACTTGGAACAGTGTGAAAGGTGTGGGCAGGATGACCATAATGCCAAGAGATGCATGACACTTCTCCCTGAGCAAGAGAAGGCACTCAATGGCATAGTGAAAACAAGCGGTGTAGTCAAAGCTGAGAAAAAGGAGAAAGCTATCTTCCAGCCAATTCAAAAGAAGGAATATAAAGCTAAAAGGGAGGTGGCTAATATAGCTGAAATTGCACTCAAAGCTGACTACAAGGATAAGCAGTGGATCCTTGACAGTGGATGCACTTCACACATGACGGGAGACAAGAGTAAATTGTCAAAGCTAAACAAGTCAAGAGAAGGTAGAGTCAAGTTTGGCAATGATGATTCACTCAACATCAGTGGTCAAGGGTCAGTAAATATTGGAAAAGGAAAGCTGAAAGATGTTCTGCATGTTGAAGGACTGAGATATAATCTAGCATCTGTCAGCCAACTATGCAATGAAGACCATAAAGTGATATTCACAAAAACAGGTTGTCAAGTAAAGAGTAAAGAAGGCAATACTGTTGCAGCTGGGAAAAGAACAGCTGGAAATTTATATGTAATTGATGAGGACAAGACAAACAGCTGTTTACTTACAAAAGAAGAAGAAAATCAACTCTGGCATCGGAGGCTGAGACACTTAACACAGAAGAACATGAGGAAGCTGACCACTACTCATGCAATCAGAGACATTCCAGACCTTAAGAGAGAGAGGGAGTATGTCTGCTCAGCATGCTCTAAAGGAAAACAGGTCAGAAAGCAGTATAAGACCAAAGAGGTCAGTTCTAAAGCAGTGCTTGACATTGTGCATACTGATTTGTGTGGGCCGATGAGAACAAAAGGGTTGAATGGTGAGAGGTACTTCATCTTGTTTGTTGATGATTATTCTAGAAGGACCTGCATCATGCACCTCACACATAAGTCAGAAGTTTTGAAATGCTTCAAGAGATACAGAAGATTGGCTGAAAATGAGAGTGGAAAGAAGATCAAAGTATTGAGGTCAGATCAAGGCACTGAATTCACAAATGGAGCTTTTGAAGATTACCTTGAGAAGCATAGAATTCACCATCAGATGGCAGCGG
Source organism: Bruguiera gymnorhiza (assembly GCA_020883675.1). NCBI lineage: Eukaryota > Viridiplantae > Streptophyta > Magnoliopsida > Malpighiales > Rhizophoraceae > Bruguiera > Bruguiera gymnorhiza. Next base: position 81,889 of record JAIRCJ010000308.1, read on the forward strand.
CAAGAACTCCTCAACAGAACGGGGTGGTAGAGAGGAAAAATAGAGCTGTGGTTGAAATGGCAAGAACTCTACTGCTGGAATCCAAGCTTCACACAAGATTTTGGACAGAAGCAACATTTACAGCCGTGCACCTATTGAACAGAGTTTCACTAAGGCCCAATACTGATAAGACTCCATATGAGCTATGGAGTGGGAAGAAGACAACAGCCAAGTATCTTAGAATCTTTGGCAGCCCATGTTTTGTGAAGAATAAGGAGCAAAACTTGGGAAAATTCCATGCTAGGTCAGATGAAGGCATCTTTGTGGGATACTCAGCAAAGACAAAAGGTTACAGAGTTTTTCTGCATAAACTGGGAAAAGTGGTCACTTCCAGTGATGTGAGAATAGATGAAAACTGGAAAACAACGCATAATGGAGAAGCTGAGGATAGTGAAGAAGATGACTTCAAGATAGATGAAGAATCTGACCAACATGAGGAAGTGGGAAAAGAAGTAAGTTCAGACTCAGAGAAGAGTGAGTCTGAAGATGAAGAAGGAGATTCTCTTGCAACTAAGACTGTGCAAGAAAGAAAGACAAAGAAGACATGGACCAGTGCTCATCAAGAAAATCAGATCATAGGTGACCCATCAGCAGGAGTTACAACAAGAAGAAGAATTGTGGGAGCTACTACTTTACTCTCACAAGTTGAACCTAAATCTGTTGAAGAGGCTACACAAGATCTAACTAAATCTCTGTCCACAGAGCTGTTTGAAAAGCACAGAATGAGTCTGTCTGTGCGAATGCCTCCTCAAGCCTAAAAATCAGGTGAATCCTCCATCTCTACTTTGCGAGTTTTTCAGATTTGTAATTGGTTGGCAAAGGGGGAGAGAAGCAACAGTGCAGGTGGAGCTGTTAAGGAAGGGGGAGTGCATATTTAGGGGGAGTTGTAATCCATCTGCTTCTGGATTATTACTCTAAGAAGATTATGAAAGACTACTGCATAATGGCTTTTGTTATGAATGTTGCCAACAATTACAAAGGGGGAGATTGTTGTTCCCACAGCCTTGTATGGGTTGTAATTGTTGTCAACGAGGGTTAAGTGTGCAAGAGAGTAAAGTCACATGGAAGGGCAGCAAAGTCACATGGAAGGGCAAGAAAGTAAATCTGCAGCATAAGGGCAAGAACGTAAATCTGCCATGTAAGCCCTATTAGGGTTTCATGGAAGAGAGTATATAAAGGCCTTGGAAGACAAAACTAGGGAAGAGGGCCAACACAATTGAATAAACAGCAACCCTACAGCAACCGGCCAAAAGGAAGAGAGAGCAGAACGGCAAGAGATCAGAAACAACACCACCAGGAGAGCAAACCAGAAACGTCACCACCGGGAGAGCAAACCAGAACGTGCAACCTCCTGCAAGCAAACCAGAAACACATCCTGCAAGCAAACCGGAAACACGTCCTGCAAGCAAACCAGAAACACATCCTGCAGGCAAACCAGAAACGCCTCCTGCAACCGAACCAGAAACGCCTCCTGCAAGCAAACCAGAAACACATCCTGCAAGCAAACCAGAAACGCCTCCTGCAAGCAAACCAGAAACACATCCTGCAACCAAACCAGAAACGCACAACCAGCAAGAGGAGAAATAAGAAACAGACCACCCGGAAGAGAAGACAGCAGACCTGGTATCCGTGAGACCACCCGGAAGAGAAGACAGCAGACTAGAAGCGTGAGGCAGGGCGAGAGACGTGAACCAGAAAAACCAGTAGTGTGAGGCAGGCCAAGAGATGTGAAACAGCAGACCAGGAGCGTGAGACCAGAACGTGCAACAGCGTGACTGATCAGAAGCGTGGGGCAGGCTGTGAGACGTGAAACGGCAGACCAGAAGCTTGAGTGCAAGCTGTGAAACCGTGAGACGGTGAAAGCAGGAGCTGTGTGAGACAACCTAGAGAAGGAATTTGGCGAAGCATCAGAAAGAACTCAACGTATTTCTAGATTTCTTCAAGAGAGGTTAGAGAGCGTTGCGGTGAACTTCTAAGCGGCAGTGGAGCAGCCTTTCAATTCAACAGAGGCAAGACAAGCTAGAAGAAGAGTAGACACAGTAAGTGACACTCTTTGTATTGTACTTGCTTAGTAATTGCAATAGTGAAAGGAGCAGAAGATTAAGACATCCATTGTAACTATAATTCTCAAGTATAGTGGATAGTCTCGGTAAGGGAGAGTCCCTACCACCGTGGATGTACGTCACGTTGACGGAACCACGTAAATCTCGTGTGTCCTTAATTTGCTTTACGTTCTGTGTTTTGAATTGAGTTGTGAACGCAGCTAAAGTATCAGCCAACCCATAACCTAACGAAGACCTAAACAAGAACATCCGAATTGTCTATTAGGCAAGGTGTCTGAAAGGTGACTTTGGGGACTATTGTGATTAGTAGGTAGCAATAGATCTACCTTAGTCGAATCTGAGAAAGAGTTCACTTTTAAGAAGAGATTGAAGTTGTTCACTTTCCTGCGAATTGTGAATTGTGGTGATACTGATTCACCCCCCCTCTCAGTATCACAAACTATTAGATCCTAGGGTGAAGTTGGGAACTTCAATATGCTTGACCTAACTTTGAAACTTGGGATTATTATTTATAATATTCTTCAACTAAAATGTAATTTACATAATTGAGTCCAACTGATGCGGAAAACCCCAAAAAGATGTGGCTTAGGGACCCAACGCACACAATGTATCAAAGAGCAACCAAGAAAGCTAAATCAGAGTTTAATAACACAAACCCTAGACCCAATATTTGAAGGAACACTAACCTAGGGTATTCAAGATGGATATGGACGCCACACTCCAGAAAAGAAAGGAATTGGGAGTGATAAGTCGATTAGAACGCCACAAGAAGAATTACCTCATGATAAGTTCTTTAGTTCTTAAAAGAACCGAGGGAGAAAAACCCTTCCTTTCTATTTCACTCAAAGTTGTCTGATATTTTGTATACAAGGGGTGCCTATTTATAGGCTAAGATTGCAATCCTAAAGAGGCACAAATTCCTACTTAGGACAATTCCCTATTTAGGAGGAATTCCTATTTAGGGACAAATTCTTATACAAAAAATAAACTCCTAATTTGCAGTGACTACTATTACTTAGTCCTAACACTTTAAGTACTCTAATGATATTAATAAGGCCTGGACTCTCTTCCAAGCTTGAATTCGCACCATTTGAAGCTTGGTTGGCCTGAACGTCCTTAATTAGCCCATTTAGTTCTTCTTTCATCTTTCTAACTCTAGCCCACGTTATTAGGCCTATTGGATTGTGCAATGGACTTCTTGCATCCTTTGAAGCCTTCCATCCTTCATCTCTATGGTTCTCATCATCAATACTTGTATTTTTGTGTATTTAACATTTTCAAATATGATGTTTTTCTCGTCATTCAAATGTAATGGCATTAGTAATAAATTTAAAAATGAAAACATTCCACTTTTTCAATTTTTACAATTCTAAATTCCTATAGGGATAAATGCACTATTAATAATCAGTTAAATTTAAATTTTGAAAGTTTTTTAGTAATCTCCTTTGCCTCAATGCTATTTGAAAATATTTATATAGTTTTAGCCTAAAAACATACAACAAAAGAAAAAAGAAATGCAATGGACTTTAATAAGAAGCTTCCCCACCCCCCTCAAGTGCAATATGCTCGACTGAACTTTGAAATTTGGGATTGCTATTTATAATTTTCTTCCAGTAAAGTGTAATTTATACAATTGAGTCCAATACTTGTATTTTTGTTTATTTAACATTTTCAAATATTATATTTTCTCACCATTCAACTGTAATGGCTTTAGCAATAAATTTAAACATAAAAACATTGAACTATTTCAATTTTTAGAATTTTAAATTCCTATAGAGATAAATGCATTGTTAATAATCAGTTGAATTTAAATTTTGAAATTTTTTTAATTATCTCCTTTGCCACAATGCTATTTGAAATAATTTATATAATTTTAGTCTAAAAATATACAGCATACGAAAAAGCAAATGCACGGGTCTCTAGTAAGAAGTTTGCCCACCCCTATCAAGCGCTATATGCTCGACCTAACTTTGAAACTTGGGATTGTTATTTATAATATTCTTCAACTAAAGTGTAATTTATACGATTGAGTCCAATACTTGTATTTTTGTGTATTTAACATTTTCAAATATGATGTTTTTCTTGCCATTCAAATGTAATGGCATTAGCAATAAATTTAAAAATGAAAACATTCCACGTTTTCAATTTTTACAATTCTAAATTCCTATAGAGATAAATATACTGCTAATAATCAGTTGAATTTAAATTTTGAAGGTTTTTTTAGTAATCTCCTTTGCCTCAATGCTATTTGAAATGATTTATATAGTTTTAGTCTAAACACATACAATATAAGAAAAAGGAAGTGCAATGGACTCTAATAAGAAGTTTCCCCACCCTCCTCAAGCGCAATATGCTCAACTAAACTTTGAAACTTCGGATTGCTATTTATAATTGTCTTCCACTAAAGTGTAATTTATACAATTGAGTCCAATACTTGTATTTTTGTTTATTTAACATTTTCAAATATTATGTTTTCTCACCATTCAAATGTAATGGCTTTAGCAATAAATTTAAACATCAAAACATTGCACTATTTCAATTTTTAGAATTCTAAATTCCTATAGGAATAAATGCACTGTTAATAATCAGTTGAATTTAAATTTTGAATTTTTTTTAATTATCTCCTTTGCCATAAAGCTATTTGAAATGATTTATATAATTTTAGTCTACAAATATACAACATAAGAAAAAGCGAATGGACGGGACTCTAATAATTAGTTTGCCCACCCCCCTTAAGCGAATATGCTCGACCTAATATTGAAACCTGTGAATGCTTTTTATAATTTTCTTCCACTAAAGTGTAATTTATACAATTGAGTGCAATACTTGTATTTTTGTGTATTTAACTTTTTTAAATATTTTGTTTTTCTCACCAATCAAATGGAATGGCATTAGCAATAAATTTAAAAATCGAAACACTGTACTTTTTCAATTTTTAGAATTCTAAATTCCTATAGGGATGAATGTACTGTTAATAATCAGTTGAAATTAAATTTGAAAGTTGTTTAGTTATCTCCTTTAACTCAATGCTATTTGAAATGATTTATATAGTTTTAGTCTAAAAACATACAACATAAGAAAAAGGAAATGCAATGGACTCTAATAATAAGTTTCCCCACCCCCCTCAAGCGCAATATGCTCAACCTAATATTGAAGTTTGTGATTGCTATTTATATTATTCTTCCACTAAAGTGTATTATATATAAATGTGTCCAATACTTGTATTTTTGTTTATTTAACATTTTCAAATATTATGTTTTCCCACCATTTAGATGTAATGGCATTAGCAATAAATTTAAAAATCAAAACATTGCACTTTTTCAATTTTTAGAATTCTAAATTTCTATAGGGATAAATGCATTATTAATAATCAGTTGAATTTAAATTTTGAAATTTTTTTAATTATCTCCTTTGCCACAATGCTATTTGAAATGGTTTATATAATTTTAGTCTAAAAATATACAACATAAGAAAAAGCAAATGGAAGGGTCTCTAAAAAGAAGTTTGCCCACCCCCCTAAAGCGCAATATACTTGACCTAACTTTGAAACTTGGGATTGCTATTTATAATTTTCTTCCACTAAATTGTAATTTATATAATTGAATCCAATACCTGTATTTTTGTGTATTTAACTTTTTCAAATATTATCTTTTCTTACAATTCAAATGTAATGGCATTAGCAAAAAATTTAGAAATCAAAATATTTTACCTTTTCAATTTTAGAATTCTAAATTCCTATAAGGATAAATGCATTGTTAATAATCAATTGAATTTCAATTTTCAAAATTTTCTAGTTATCTTGTTTGGCACAATGTTATTTGAAATGATGAATATAATTTTAGTCTAAAAATATACAACATAAGAAAAGCAAATGCAAGGGACTCTAATAAGAAGTTTGCCCACCCCCCTCAAGCGCAGTATGCTCGACCTAACATTAAAACTTGGGATTGTTTATTTAACAATTTCAAATATTATGTTTTCTCACCATTAAGATATAATGGCATTAACTATAAATTTAAAACTCAAAACATTGCACTTTTTGAATTTTAGAATTCTAAATTCCTTATAAGGGATAAATGCACTATTAAGAATCAAGTTTAATTTTAAATTTTGAAATTTTTTTAATTATCTCCTTTGCCACAATGCTATTCTAAAATGATTTTATATAATTTTAGTCTAAACATATACAATATAAGAAAAGAAAATGCAAAGGTCTCTAATAAGAAGTTTGCCCCACCCCCTAAAGCGCGATATACTTGACCTACTTTGAAACTTGGGATTGCTATTTATAATTTTCATTCCGATATCTTGGTATTTTTATGTATTTTAACATTTTAAAATTTATCTTTTCTCACAATTCAAATGTAATGGCATTAGCAATAAATTTAAAAATCAAAAACATTCCACTTTTTCAATTTTAGAATTCTAAATTCCTATAGGGATAAATGCAGAGTTAATAATCAGTTAAATTTACATTTTGAAATTTTTTTAATTATCTCCTTTGCCACAATGCTATTTGAAATGATTGATATAGTTTTAGTATAAAACATGCAACATAAGAAAAAAGAAATGCAATGGACTCTAATAAGAAGTTTCCCTACCCCTTTTAAGCGCAATATGCTCGACCTAATATTAAAGCTTGCGATTGCTAATTTATATTATTCTTACCACTAAAGTGTATTGCCTATAATTAAGTCCAATACTTGTATTTTGTTTATTTAGCTTTTTCAAATATTATGTTTTTCTCACCATTCAAATTGTAATGGCATTAGTAATAAATTTAAAAATCAAAACATTGCACTTTTTCAATTTTTAGAATTCTAAATTCCTATAATGATAAATGCTACTATTAATAATCAATTGAACTGAGATTTTGAAATTTTTTTAATTATCTCCTTTGACACTATGCTATTTGAAATGATTTATATAACCTTAGTCTAAAAATATACAACATAAGAAAAAGCAAATGCAAGGACTCTAATAAGAAGTTTGCCCACCCCCCTCGACTGCAATATGCCCGACCTAACATTGAAACTTGGGATTGCTATTTATAATTTTTCATCCACCAAAGTGTTATTTATACTATTGCGTCCAATAATTGTATTTTAGTGTATTTAACATTTGCAAATATTATGTTTTCTCACCATTCAAATGTAAATATGGCATTAGTAATAAATTTTAAAAATCAAAAACATTGCACTTTTTCAATTTTAGAATTCTAAATTCCTATAAGGATAAATGCACTATTAATAAACAGTTGAATTTAAATTTTATAATTTTTTTAATTATCNAAGTTTCCCCACCCCCCTCAAGCGCAATATGCTCAACCTAATATTGAAGTTTGCGATTGCGATTTATATTATTCTTCCACTAAAGTGTATTGTATATAAATGTGTCCAATACTTGTATTTTTGTTTATTTAACATTTTAAAATATTATGTTTTCCCACCATTCAGATGTAATGGCATTAGCAATAAATTTAAAAATCAAAAAATTGCACTTTTTCAATTTTTAGAATTCTAAATTCCTATAGGGATAAATGCACTGTTAATAATTTGTTGAATTTAAATTTTGAAATTTTTTAATTATCTTCTTTGCCACAATGCTATTTGAAATGATTTATATAGTTTTAGTATAAAAACATGCAACATAAGAAAAAAGAAATGCAATGGACTCTAATAAGAAGTTTCCCCACCCCTTTGAAGCGCAATATGCTCAACCTAATATTAAAGCTTGCGATTGCTATTTATATTATTCTTCCACTAAAGTGTATTGCCTACAATTGAGTCCAATACTTGTATTTTTGTTTATTTAGCTTTTTCAAATATTATGTTTTTCTCACCATTCAAATGTAATGGCATTAGTAATAAATTTAAAAATCAAAACATTGCACTTTTTCAATTTTTAGAATTCTAAATTCCTATAATGATAAATGCATTGTTAATAATCAGTTGAACTGAGATTTTGAAATTTTTTTAATTATCTCCTTTGACACTATGCTATTTGAAATGATTTATATAACCTTAGTCTAAAAATATACAACATAAGAAAAAGCAAATGCAAGGGACTCTAATAAGAAGTTTGCCCACCCCCCTCGAGTGCAATATGCCCGACCTAACATTGAAACTTGGGATCCTATTTATAATTTTCATCCACTAAAGTGTTATTTATACTATTGGGTCCAATAATTGTATTTTAGTGTATTTAACATTTGCAAATATTATGTTTTTCTCACAATTCAAATGTAATGGCATTAGTTATAAATTTAAAAACCAAAACATTGCACTTTTTCAATTTTTAGAATTCTCAATTCCTATAGGGATAAATGCACTGTTAATAATCTGTTAAATTTAAATTTTGAAACTTTCTTAGTTATCTCCTTTGCCTCAATGTTATTTGAAATGATTTATGTAGTTTTAGTCTAAAAACATGCAACATAAGAAAAAGGAAATGCAATGGACTCTAATAAGAAGTTTCCCCACCCCCCTCAAGGACAATCTGCTCGACTTAACTTTGAAACTTAGGATTGTTATTGATACTATTCTTCAACTAAAGTGTAATTTATACAATTGAGTCCAATACTTGTATTTTTATGTATTTAACATTTTCAAATATTATGTTTTTTCTCACCATTCAAATGTAATGGCATTAGCAAAAAATTTTAAGATGAAAACATTACACTTTTTCAATTTTTAGAATTCTAAATTCTTATAGGGATAAATGCACAGTTAATAATCAGTTAAATTTACATTTTGAAATTTTTTAATTATCTCCTCTACCATAATGCTATTTGAAATGATTGGTATAGTTTTACTCTAAAAACATGCAACATAAGAAAAAGGAAATGCAATGGACTCTAACAAGAAGTTTCCCTACTCCCCTCAAGCGCAATATGCTTAACCTAATATTAAAGCTTGCAATTGCTATTTATATTATTCTTCCACTATTGTGTAGTGCATACAATTGAGTCCAATACTTGTATTTTTGTTTATTTAACATTTTCAAATATTATGTTTTCCCACCATTCAGATGTAATGGCATTAGTTATAAATTTAAAAACCAAAACATTGCACTTTTTCAATTTTTAGAATTCTAAATCCCTATAGGGATAAATGCACTGTTAATAATCAGATAAATTTAAATTTTGAAACTTTTTTAGTTATCTCCTTTGCCTCAATGCTATTTGAAATGATTTATGTAGTTTTAGTCTAAAAACATGCAACATAAGAAAAAGGAAATGCAATGGACTCTAATAAGAAGTTTCCCCACCCCCCTCAGGCGCAATCTACTCGACCTAACTTTGAAACTTGGGATTGTTATTGATAATATTCTTCAACTAAAGTGTAATTTATACAATTAAGTCCAATACTTGTATTTTTGTGTGTTTAACATTGTCAAATATTATGTTTTTCTCACCATTCAAATGCAATGATATTAGCAATAAATTTTAAAATCAAAACATTGCACTTTTTCAATTTTTGGAATGCTAAATTCCTATAGGGATAAATGCATTGTTAATAATCAGTTGAATTTAAATTTTGAAATTTTTTTAATTATCTGCTTTGCCATGATACTATTTGAAATGATTTATATAATTTTAGTCTAAAAATATACAACATGAGAAAAATCAAGTGCAAGGGACTCTAATCAGAAGTTTGCCCACCCCCCTTAAGTGCAATACGCTCGACCTAACATTGAAATTTGGGATTACTGTTTTTAATTTTCTTCCAATAAAGTGTAATTTATACAATTGAGTCCAATACTTGTATTTTGGTGTATTTAACATTTTCAAATATTATATTTTTCTCACCATTAAAATGCAATGACATGAGCAATAAATTTTAAAATCTAACCACTGCACTTTTTCAATTTTTAGAATTCTAAATACAAATAGGGATAAATGCACTATTAATAATGAGTTGAATTGAAATTTTGAATTTTTTTTAATTATCTCTTTTGCCACAATGTTATTTGAAAAGATTTATATAATTTTAGTCTAAAAATATACAACATAAGAAAAGCAAATGCAAGGGACTCTAATCAGAAGTTTGCCCACCCCCCTCAAGCACAATGTGCTCGACTTAACATTGAAACTTGGGATTACTATTTATAATTTTCTTCCACAAAAGTGTAACTTATACAATTGAGTCCAATACTTGTATTTTTGTGTGTTTAACATTGTCAAATATTATGTTTTTCTCACCATTCAAATGCAATGACATTAGCAATAAATTTTAAAATCTAAACACTGCAGTTTTTCAATTTTTGGAATTCTAAATTCCTATAAGGATAAATGCACTGTTAATAATGAGTTGAATTGAAATTTTGAAATGTTTTTACTTATCACCTTTGCCACAATGCTATTTGAAAAGATTTATATAATTTTAGTTTAAAAATATGCAACATAAGAAAAGCAAATGCAAGGGACTCTAATAAGAAGTTTGCCCACCGCCCTCAAGCGCAATATGCTCGACCTAACATTGAAACTTGGGAATGCTATTTATAATTTTCTTCTACTAAAGTGTAACTTATACAATTGAGTCCAATACTTGTATTTTTGTGTGTTTAACATTGTCAAATATTATGTTTTTCTCACCATTCAAATGCAATGACATTAGCAATAAATTTTAAAATCAAAACATTGCAGTTTTTCAATTTTTGGAATGCTAAATTCCTATAGGGATAAATGCACTGTTAATAATCAATTGAATTTATTTTCTTTGCCACTAAAGTTCCCACCATCACCCTAGGATCTACTAGTTTGTGATACTGAGAGCGGGGTGAATCAGTATCACCACAATTCGCAATTCGCAGGTAAGTGAACAACTTCAATCTCTTCTTAAAAGCGAACTCTTTCTCAGATTCAACTAAGGTAGATCTATTGCTACCTACTAATCACAATAGTCCCCAAAGTCACCTTTCAGACACCTTGCCTAATAGACAATTCAGATGTTCTTGTTTAGGTCTTCGTTAGGTTATGGGTTGGCTGATACTTTAGCTGCGTTCACAACTCAATTCAAAACACAGAACGTAAAGCAAATTAAGGACACACAAGATTTACTTGGTTTCGTCAATGTGACGTACATCCACGGTGGTAGGGACTCTCCCTTACCGAGACTATCCACTATACTTGAGAATTCTAGTTACAATGGATGTCTTAATCTTCTGCTCCTTTCACTATTGCAATTACTAAGCAAGTACAATACAAAGAGTGTCACTTACTGTGTCTACCCTTCTTCTAGCTTGTCTTGCCTCTATTGAATTGAAAGGCTGCTCCACTGCCGCTTAGAAGTTCACCGCAATGCTCTCTAACCTCTCTTGAAGAAATCTGGAAATACGTTGAGTTCTTTCCAATGCTTCGCCGAATTCCTTCTCTAGGTTGTCTCACACAGCTCCTGCTTTCACCGTCTCACGGTCTCACCCGTCTCCTATTTCATGATCTTACTGTTTCACGGCCTGTCCTCACGCTTCTGGTCTGTCACGCCGTTGCACGTTCTGGTCTCACGCCATCTCCTAACATACACCCATGCTTCTGGTCTGCCATTTCACGTCTCTTGGCCTGCCTCACGCTACTGGTTTTTCCGGTTCACATCTTTCGGCCTGCCTTATGATTCTGGTCTACTGTCTTCTCTTCCGGGTGGTCTCATGGATACCAGGTCTGCTGTCTTCTCTTCCGGGTGGTCTCACAGATACCAGGTCTGCTGTCTTCTCTTCCAGGTGGTCTCACGGATACCAGGTCTGCTGTCTTCTCTTCCGGGTGGTCTGTTTCTTATTTCTCCTCCTGCTGGTTGTGTGTTTCTGGTTTGCTTGCAGGAGGCGTTTCTGGTTTGCTTTTCTCTTCTTTTTGGCTGGTTGTTGTAGGGTTGCCGTTTATTCAATTGTGTTGGCCTTAACCAGTTTTGTCTTCCAAGGCCTTTATATACTCTCTTCCATGAAACCCTAATAGGGTTTACGTGGCAGATTTACGTTCTTGCCCTTACGCGGAGGATTTACTTTTTTGACTTTCCATGTGGCTTTACTTTCTTGCACACTTAACCCTAGTTGACAACAATTACAACCCATACAAGGCTGTGGAAACAACAGCCACAATACTATTTGAAATGATTTATATAATTTTAGTCTAAAAATATACAACATAAGAAAAAGCAAAGGCAAGGGACTCTAATAAGAAGTTTGCCCACCCTGTCAAGCACAATATGCTCGACTTAACATTGAAACTTGGGATTGCTATTTATAATTTTCTTCCACTAATGTGTAACTTATACAATTGAGTCCAATACTTGTATTTTTGTGTATTTAACATTGTCAAATATTATATTTTTCTCACCATTCAAATGCAATGACATTAGCAATAAATTTTAAAATCAAAATATTGCACTTTTTCAATTTTTGGAATGCTAAATTCCTATAGGGATAAATGCACTGTTAATAATCAGTTGAATTTAAATTTTGAAATTTTTTTAATTATCTGCTTTGCCACAATACTATTTGAAATAATTTATATAATTTTAATCTAAAAATATACAACATGAGAAAAAGCAAATGCAAGGGACTCTAATTAGAAGTTTGCCCACCACCCTAAAGTGGAATGTGCTCGACCTAACATTGAAATTTGGGATTACTATTTTTAATTTTCTTCCACTAAAGTGTAATTTATACAATTGAGTCCACTACTCGCACTTTTGTGTATTTAACATTTTCAAATATTATGTTTTTCTCACCATTAAAATGCAATGACTTAGCAATAAATTTTAAAATCTAAACACTGCACTTTTTCAATTTTTAGAATTCTAAATTCCTATAGGGATAAATGCACTGTTAAGAATGAGTTGAATTGAAATTGAGGAATTTTTTTAATTATCTCCTTTGCCACAATGCTATTTGAAAAGATTTATATAATTTTAGTCTAAAAATATACAACATCAGAAAAGCAAATGCAAAGGACTCTAATAAGAAATTTGCCCACCCCCCTCAAGCGCAATATGCTCGACCTAACATTGAAACTTGGGATTGCTATTTATAATTTTCTTCCACTAAAGTGTAACTTATACAATTAAGTCCAATACTTATATTTTTGTGTGTTTAACATTGTCAAATATTATATTTTTCTCACCATTCAAATGCAATGACATTAGCAATAAATTTTAAAATCAAAACATTGCACTTTTTCAATTTTTGGAATGCTAAATTCCTATAGGGATAAATGCATTGTTAATAATCAGTTGAATTTAAATTTTAAAAATTTTTTAATTATCTGCTTTGCCACGATACTATTTGAAATGATTTATATAATTTTAGTCTAAAAATATACAACATGAGAAAAAGCAAATACTAGGGATTCTAATTAGAAGTTTGCCCATCACCTTCAAGCCGAATGCGCTCGACCTAACATTGAAATTTGGGATTACTGTTTTTAATTTTCTTCCACTAAAGTGTAATTTATATAATTGAGTCTAATACTCGCACTTTTGTGTATTTAACATTTTCAAATATTATGTTTTTTTCACCATTAAAATGCAATGACATTAGCAATAAATTTTAAAATCTAAACACTGCACTTTTTCAATTTTTAGAATTCTAAATTCCTATAGGGATAAATGCATTGTTAAGAATGAGTTGAATTGAAATTGAGGAATTTTTTTAATTATCTCCTTTGCCCTAATGCTATTTGAAAAGATTTATATAATTTTAGTCAAAAAATATACAACATAAGAAAAGCAAATGCAAAGGACTCTAATAAGAAGTTTGCCCACCTCGTTAAGCGCAAGATGCTCGACCTAACATTGAAACTTGAGATTGTTATTTATAATTTTCTTCCACAAAAGTGTAACTTATACAATTGAGTCCAATACTTGTATTTTTGTGTATTTAACATTGTCAAATATTATGTTTTTCTCACCATTCAAATGCAATGTCATTAGCAATAAATTTAAAAATCAAAACATTGTACTTTTTAAATTTTTAGAATTCTCAATTCTTATAGGGATAAATGTACTATTAATAATCAATTAAATTTAAATTTTGAAATTTTTTTAATTATCTCTTCTGCCGTAATGTTATTTGAAATGATTTATATAATTTTAGTCTAAAAATATACAACACAAGAAAAAGCAAATGCAAGGGACTCTAGTATGATGTTTGCTCATGCCCCCTAGCGCAATATGCTCAACCTAATATTGAAACTTGCGATTGCTATTTATATTATTCTTTCATTAAATTGTATTGCATGCAATTGACTCCAATACATGTATTTTTGTTTATTTAACTTTTTCAAATATTCTATTTTTCTCACCATTCAAATGTAATGACATTAGCAATAAATTTAAAAATCAAAACATTGCACTTTTTCAATTTTTAGAACTCTAACTTCCTATAGGGATGAATGCACTGTTAATAATCATTTGAATTTAAATTTTGAAACTTTTTTAGTTATCTCCTTTGCCTCATAGCTATTTGAAATGATTTATATAGTTTTACTTTAAAAACATACAACATAAGAAAAAAAAAATGCAATGGACTCTAATAAGAAGTTTCCTTAGCCCCCTAAAGCGCAATATGCTCGACCTAATATTGAATCTTGCAATTGCTATTTATATTATACTTCCACTAAATTGTATTGCATACAATTGAGTCTAATACTTGTATTTTTGTGTATTTAACATTTTCAAATATTATATTTTTCTCACCATTCAAATGTAATGGCATTAGCAATAAATTTTAAAATCAAAACATTACACATTTTCAATTTTTAGAATTCTAAATTGCTATAGGGATAAATGCACAGTAAATAATCATTTGAATTTAAATTTTGAAATTTTATTAGTTATCTCCTTTGCCTCAAAGCTATTTGAAATGATTTACATAGTTCTAGTCTAAAAACATACAACATAAGAAAAAAGAAATGCAATGGACTCTAATAAGAAGTTTCCCCACCGCCCTCAAGCACAATATGCTCAACCTCATATTGAAACTTGCGATTGCTATTTATATTATTCTTCGACTAAAGTGTATTCTATATAATTGAGTCCAATACTTGTATTTTGTGTATTTAACATTTTCAAATATTATGTTTTTCTCACCATTCAAATGTAATGGCTTTTGCAATAAATTTAAAAATCAAAATATTGCACTTTTTCAATTTTTAGAATTCTAAATTCCTATAGGGATAAATTTACTATTAATAATCAGTTGAATTTAAATTTTGAAATTTTTTTAATTATCTCCTTTGCCACAATGCTATTTGAAATGATTTATATAATTTTAGTCTAAAAATATACAACATAAGAAGAAGCAAATGCAAGGGAATCTAATAAGAAGTTTGCCCCCCCCCAAGCGCAATATGCTCAACCTAATATGGAAACTTGCGATTGCTATTTATATTATTCTTCCCCTAAATTGTATTGCATACAATTGAGTCCAGTACATATATTTTTGTGCATTTAACATTTTCAAATATTATATTTTTCTCACCATTCAAATGTAATGGCATTAGCAATAAATTTAAAAATGAAAATGTTAATAAATTTAAAAATCAAAACATTGCACTTTTTCAATTTTTAGAATTCTAAATTCCTATAGGGATAAATGCACTGTTAATAATGAGCTGAATGTAAATTTTGAAATTTTTTTAATTATCTCCTTTGCCACAATGCTATTTGAAATGATTTGTATAATTTTAGTGTAAAACTATGCAACATAAGAAAAAGCAAATGCACGGGACTCTAATAAGAAGTTTGCTTACCCCTCTCAAGCGCAATATGCTCGACCTAAAATTGAAACTTGGGATTGCTATTTATATATTTCTTCTACTAAAGTGTAATATATAGAATTGTGTCCAATACTTCTATTTTTATGTATTTAACAATTTCAAATATTATGTTTTTCTCACTATTCAAATGTAATGGCATTAGTAATAAATTTTAAAATCAAAACGTTGCACTTTTTCAATTTTTAGAATTCTATATTCCTATAGGGATAAATGCACTGTTAATAAAAAGTTGAATTTAAAGTTTCAAATTTTTTTAATTATCTCCTTTGCCATAATGCTATTTGAAATGATTTGTATAATTTTAGTATAAAAATATACAAGATAAGAAAGCAAATGCAAGAGACTCTAATAAGAGGTTTGCCCACCCCTCTTAAGCACGATATGCTCAACCTAGTATTGAAACTTGGGATTGCTATTTATAATTTTCTTCCACTAAAATGTAATTTATACAATTAAGTCTAATACTTGTATTTTTGTGTATTTAACATTTTCAAATATTATATTTCTCTCACCATTTAAATGTAATGGCATTAGTAATAAATTTTAAAATCAAAACATTGCACTTTTTCAATTTTTAGAATTCTAAATTCCTATAAGGATAAATGCACTGTTAAAAATCAGTTGAATTTAAATTTTGAAATTTTTTTAGTAATCTCCATTGCCTCAACCTAGCATTGAAACTTGGGATTACTATTTATAATTTTAGTCCACTAAAGTGTAATTTATACAATTAACTCTAATACTTGTATTTTTGTTTATTTAACATTTTCAAATGTTATATTTTCCCACCCACCATTCAAAGGTAATGGAATTAACAATAAATTTAAAAATCAAAACATTGCACTTGTTCAATTTTTAGAATTCTATATTCCTATAGGGATAAATGCTTTGTTAATAATCAGTTGAATTGAAATTTTGAAATTTTTTTAATTATCTCCTTTGCCACAATGCTATTCGAAATGATTTATGTAATTTTAATCTAAAAATATACAACATAAGAAAAAGCAAATGCAAGGGACTCTAATAAGAAGTTTACCTACCCCCCTCAAACGCAATAAGCAGGACCTAATAATGAAACTTTGGATTGCTATTTATAATTTTCTTCCACTAAAGTGTAATTTATACAATTGAGTCTAATACTTGTATTTTTGTGGTGTATTTAACATTTTCAAATATTATGTTTTTCTCACCATGCAAATGCAGTGACATTAGCAATAAATTTTAAAATCAAAACATTGAACTTTTTCAATTTTTAGAATTCTAAATTCCTATAGGGATAAATGCACTATTAATAATCAGTTGAATTTAAATTTTCAAATTTTTTTAGTAATCTCTACTTCCTCAATGCTATTTGAAATGATTTATATAGTTTTAATCAAAGAACATACAACATAAGAAAAAGGAAATGCAATGGAGTCAAATAAGAAGTTTACCCACCCCCCTCAAGCGCAATATGCTCGATCTAATATTGAAACTTGGGATTGTTGTTTATAATTTTCTTATGCTAAAGTGTAATTTATACAATTGTGTCCAATACATGTATTTTTATGTATTTAACATTTTCAAATATTATGTTTTTCTCACCATTCAAATGTAATGGCATTAGCAATAAATTTAAAAATCAAAACATTACACTTTTTCAATTTTTAGAATTCTAAATTCCTATAGGGATAAATGCACTATTAGTCATCAGTTGAATTTTAATTTTGAAATTTTTTTAGTTATCTCCATTGCCTCAATGCTATTTGAAATGATTTATATAGTTTTAGTCTAACAACATATAACATAAGAAAAAGGATATGCAATGGACTCTAATATGAAGTTTCCCCACCCCCCTCAGACGCAATATGCTCAACCTAATAATGAGGTTTGTGATTGCTATTTATATTTTTCTTCCACTAAAGTGTATTGTAAATAATTAAGTCCAATACTTGTATATTTGTTTATTTAACCATTTCAAATATTATTTTTTGTCACCATACAGATGTAATGGCATTAGCAATAAATTTCAAAATCAAAACATTGCACGCATTCAATTTTTAGAGTTCTAAATTCCTGTAGGGATAAATGCACTGTTAATAATCAGCTGAATTTAAATTTTGAAATTTTTTTAGTTATCTCCTTTGCCACAATGCTATTTGAAATAATTTATATAATTTTAGTCTAAAAATATACAACATAAGAAAAAGAAAATGCTAATGTATCCAATAAGAAGTTTGCCCACCCCCCTTAAGCACAATATGCTCGACCTAACGTTAAAACTTAGGATTCCTATTTATAATTGTCTTCCACTAAAGTGTAATTTATACAATTGAGTCCAATACTTGTATTTTTATTTATTTAACATTTTCAAATATTATATTTTCTGACCATTCAAATGTAATGGCATTAGCAATAAATTTAAAAATCAAAACATTGCACTTTTTCAATTTTTAGAATTCCAAATTCATATTGGGATAAATGCACAATTAATAATCAGTTGAATTTAAATTTTAAAATTTTTTTGATTATCTCCTTTGCAACAATGCTATTTGAAATGATTTAGATAATTTTAGTTTACAAATATGCAATATAAGAAAAAGCAAATGCAAGGGACTCTAGTAAGAAGTTTGCCCACCCCCCTTAAGTGTAATGTGCTCGACCTAATATTGAAACTTGGGATTGCTGTTTATAATTTTCTTCCACTAAAGTGTAAATTATACAATTGAGTCAAATACTTATATTTTTGTTTATTTAACATTTTCAAATATTATGTTTTCTGACCATTCAAATGTAATGTCATTGGCAATAAAATTAAAAATCAAAACATTGCACTTTTTCAAATTTTAAAATTCCAAATTCCTATTGGGATAAATGCACTGTTAATAATCAGTTGAATTTAAATTTTGAAATTTTTTTAATTATAAATGATTTAGATAATTTTAGTCTACAAATATACAACATAAGAAAAAGCAAATGCAAGGGACTCTAATCAAAAGTTGTCCACCCCCCTCAAGCGCAATACGCTCGACCTAACATTGAAACTTCAGATTATTGTTTATAATTTTCTTCCACAAAAGTGTAATTTATACAATTAAACCTAAGACTTTTATTTTTGTGTATTTAACATTTTCAAATATTATATTTTTCTTACCATTCAAATGTAATGGTATTAGCAATAAATTTAAATATCCAAACATTGCACTTTTTTAATTTTTAGAATTCCAAATTCCTATTAGGATAAATGCACTGTTAATTTTCAGTTG
Source organism: Bruguiera gymnorhiza (assembly GCA_020883675.1). Classification (NCBI taxonomy): domain Eukaryota; kingdom Viridiplantae; phylum Streptophyta; class Magnoliopsida; order Malpighiales; family Rhizophoraceae; genus Bruguiera; species Bruguiera gymnorhiza. The sequence goes on from JAIRCJ010000308.1 coordinate 101,004, forward strand.
AATTTAAATTTTGAAATTTTTTTAATTAGATAATTTTAGCTTATAAATATGCAACATAGGAAAAAGCAAATGCAAGGGACTTTAATAAGAAGTTTGCCCATCCCCCTCAAGTGTAATATGTTCGACCTAACATTGAAACTTGGAATTGCTGTTTATAATTTTTTTTCCACTAAAGTGTAATTTATACAATTGAGTCCAATACTTGTATTTTTCTTTATTTAACATTTTCAAATATTATGTTTTCTAACCATTCAAATGTAATGGCATTAGCAATAAATTTAAAAATCAAAACATTGCACTTTTTCAGTTTTTAGAATTCCAAATTTCTATCGGGATAAATGCACTGTTAATAATAAATTGAATTTAAATTTTGAAATTTTTTTCATTATCTCTTTTGCCACAATGCTATTTGAAATGATTTATATAATTTTAGTTTAAAAATATACAATATAAGAAAAAGCAAATGCAAGGGACTCTAATCAGAAGTTTGCCCACCCCCCTCAAGCGCAATACGCTCGTGCTAACATTGAAACTTCAGATTGTTGTTTGTAATTTTCTTCCCCAAATGTCTAATTTAAACAATTGATTCCAATACTTGTATTTTTGTGTATTTAACATTTTCAAATATTATTTTTTGTCACCATTCAAATGTAATGGTATTAGCAATAAACTTCAAAATCAGAACATTGCACGTTTTTTCAATTTTTAGAATTCTAAATTCCTATAGGGATAAATGCACTGTCAATAATCACTTGAATTTAAATTTTGAAATTTTTTTAATTATCTCCTTTGCCACAATGTTATTTGAAATGATTTATATAATTATAGTCTAAAAATATACAACATAAGAAAAAGCAAATGCTAGGGTCTCTAATAAGAAGTTTGCCCACCCCCCTCAAGCGCAATACGCCCGACCTAATGTCGAAACTTTGGATTGCTATTTATAATTTTCTTCCCCTAAAGTGCAATTTATACAATTGAGTTCAATACTTGTATTTTTGTTTATTTAACATTTTCAAATATTATATTTTCTGACCATTCAAATGTGATGGCATTAGTAATAAATTTAAAAGTCAAAACATTGCACTTTTTCAATTTTCAGAATTCTAAATTCCTATAGGGATAAATGCACTGTTAATAATCAGTTGAATTTAAATTTTGAAATTTTTTTAATTATCTCCTTTGTCACAATGTTATTTAAAATGATTTATATAATTTTAGTCAAAAAATATACAACATAAGAAAAAGCAAAAGCTAGGGTCTGTAATAAGAAGAAGTTTGCCCACCCCCCTCAAGCGCAATATGCTCAACCTAACATTGAAACTTAGGATTGCTATTTATAATTTTCATCCACTAAAGTGTCTTTTATACAATTAAGTCCAATACTTGTATTTTTGTTTATTTAGCATTTTCAAATATTATGTTTTTCTCACCATTTAAATGTAATGACATTAGCAATAAATTTTAAAATCAAAACATTGCACTTTTTCAATTTTTAGAATTCTAAATTCCTATAGGGATAAATGCATTGTTAATAATCAGTTAAATTTAAATTTTCAAATTTTTTTAGTAATCTCCATTACCTCAATGCTATTTGAAATGATTTATATAGTTTTAGTCTAAGAACATGCAACAGAAGAAAAAGGAAATGCAATGGACTCTAACAAGAAGTTTCCCCACCCCCCTTAAGCGCAATATGCTCAACCTAATATTGAAATTTGCGATTGCTATTTATATTATTCTACCACAAAAGTGTATTGTATATAATTGAGTCCAATACTTGTATTTTTGCATATTTAACATTTTCAAATATTATGTTTTCTCACCATTCTAATGTAATGGCATTAGCAATAAATTTAAAAATCAAAACATTGCATTTTTTCAATTTTTAGAATTCTAAATTCCTATAGGGTTATGCACTGTTAATAATCTGTTGAATTTAAATTTTAAAATTTTTTTAGTTATCTCCTTTACCTCAATGCTATTTGAAATGATTTATAAAATTTTAGTCTAAAAACATACAACATAAGAAAAAGAAAATGCAATGGACTCTAATAAGAAATTTCCCCACCCCCCTCAGGCACAATATGCTCAAGCTAATATTGAAGTTTGCGATTGCAATTTATATTATTCTTCCACTAAAGTGTATTGTATATAATTGAGTCCAATACTTGTATTTTTGTTTATTTAACATTTTCAAATATTATGTTTTCTTACCATTCAGATGTAATGGCATTAGCAATAAATTTAAAAATCAAAACATTGCAATTTTTCAATTTTTAGAATTCTAAATTCCTATAGGGATAAATGCACTCATAATAATCAATTAAATTTAAATTTTGAAATTTTTTTAATTATCTCCTTTGCCACAATATTATTTGAAATGATTTATATAATTTTAGTCTACAAATATACAACATAAGAAAAAGCAAATGCAAGGGACTCTTATAAGAAGTTTGCCCACCCCTCTCAAGCGCAATATGTTCGACCTAACATTCAAACATGAGATTGCTATTTATAATATTCTTCCACTAAAGTGTATTTTATCCAATTGAGTCCAATACTTGTATTTTTGTGTATTTATCCCTTTCAAATATTATGTTTTCTCACAATTCAAATGTAATGGCATTAGCAAGAAATTTAAAAATCAAAACATTGCACTTTTTCAATTTTAGAATTCTAAATTCCTATAAGGATAAATGCATTGTTAATAATCTGTTGAATTGAAATTTTGAAATTTTTTTAATTATCTCCTTTGCCACAATGTTATTTGAAATGATTTATATTATTTTAGTCTAAAAATATACAACATAAGAAAAAGCAAATGCAAGGGACTCTAACAAGAAATTTGCCTACCCCCCTCAAGCGCAATATGCTCGACTTAACATTAAAACTTGGGACTGCTATTTATAATATTCTTCCACTAAAGTGTACTTTATACAATTGAGTCCAATACTTGTGAAGTTCCAACTTCACCCTAGGATCTACTAGTCTGTGATACTGAGGGAGGGTGAATTAGTATCACCCTCTTGAAAAACTCTAATAATTTAAGCCAAAGTACTCTACTTCTTTAATACTTTAGCTCTTGTCAATATGCGGGTGGGTGAACAACTTCAAACTCTTCTCAGAAATGAATTCTTTCTCAGATTCAACTAAGGTAGTTCTATTGTTACCTATTAATCGCAATAATCCCCAAAGTTACCTTTCAGACACCTTACCTATTAAACGGATTGGTTGTTCTTGATTAGGTCTTCTTTTATGTTATAGGTTTGATGATTCTTTAACTTTGTTCACAACTCAATTCAAAACACAAAATGTAAATTCAAAACAAGGACACAAGAGATTTACATGGTTCGGCCAATATGACCTACTCCACGGTGGTAAGGATTCTTTCTCTACCGAGACAATCCACTATACTTGAGAATACCAGTGTGGTATCCACTATGATTACAATGTAGTTACAATGGATGTCTTAATCTTCTACTCCTTTCACTATTACAAATACAAAGCAATCACAATATAAAGAGTGTCACCTGCTGTGCCTACCCTTCTTCTAACTTGTCTTGCCTCTGCTTTATTTGAATAGGCTGCTTCACTGCTGCTTGGAAGATCACCAAAACACTCTCTAACCTCTCTTGAAGAAATCTGGAAATTTGTTGAGTTCTCTCTAAGCTTCACAAAATGTCTTCACTAGGTTGTCTCACATACACACACCTCCACATAGAAGAGATAAGTCTTGGTTTATATACTACCCTCTATGGAAACCCTAGTAGGGTTTACTGTAGATGCGGCAGACTTCCTTTCTTGCTTTTTTCTTTCTGCTGAAATCTCATCCTTTGAATGCTTGAATGAACGGCCAAGATTGTCCATGAATAGTTAAAAATGTACAGAAGAAACTGCCCCTGTAATTGCCTATCTTCTGGAAATGCTAAGTTAAAATTCTATAACCTTCCCTTCTTCTGGACTCCTTGTTTATTCGTAACCCCAGAATTATTTTGCTCCTCAGGAATCACTCCGTAACCACGAAATTACTCCGTAACTACGGAATTGCTCCGTAACTACGGAATTGCTCCGTAACCTTGGACTTCACTATTCATCCACTTTCGGAATTGCTCCGCTCCTACAGAATTACTCCGTACTTTTGGAATTTACTCCGTAACTCTGAAATCCATTATTCATCCTGTGGAGTGGTCTTCTTATGGACCAATGTTATGGAATCTTCCTCCGGACTTGTCCTTCAGACTGTTTTATGGAATCTTCTTACGGAATCATCCTCTGGACCATCTTATGGACTCATCTTTCGGACTTCTCCTGCGGACCACCTTATGGAATCTTCTTATGGACTCCTCCTGCAGACTGTCTTACGGACACTTCCTTTGAACTTTTGCTCCTGGACTTAGTCTCAGGACAGGTTTACGGACTTGCAGATTTAACTTCTTATGAAATTATTATCCATATACAATCCTGTCACACCGTCACACTAAGACTTAAGCAATGCTAAACTCCCTCTACAAGTAAATCACTCTACAAGGTTATTTGACATGCTAGTCTTATCCTGTAATTCTTGGGATATGAGCCACTTCTGCTTGCACGCTTAAATCTGGTTGACAACAATTACAACCCATACAAGGTTATGGGAACAACAATCTCCCCCGTTGTAATTGTTGGCAACACTCACAACAAAAGCCATTATGCAGCAGTCCTTTATAATCTTCTTAGAGTAATAATCCAGAAGCAAATGGATTACTCCCCCTAAATATGCACTCCCCCTTCCTTAATAGCTCCCCCTGCACTGTTGCTTCTCTCCCCTTTTGCCAACCAATTACAAATTTGAAAAACCCGCAAAGTAGAGATGGATGATTCACCTAAACTTCAGGCTTGAGGAGGCATTTGCACAGACAGACTCATTCTGTGCTTTTCAAATAGCTCTGTGGACAGAGGTTTAGTTAGAATATCTGAGATTTGATCTTTAGTGCCAACATACTCCAACTGAATTGTGCCCTCTTCCACTTGATCCTTGATAAAGTGATACCGGATGTCAATATGCGTGCTCCTTGAATGTTGAACTGGATTCTTGCTAAGATCAATTGCACTTTGATTATCACAAAGTACACTTACTAGTAACTTCACTTCAACACCCAAATTTGCCAATTGTCTTTGCACCCATATCACCTGAGTACATGCTGCACAAGCAGCCATATACTTAGCCTAAGCTATGCTCAAAGCAACATTGTTTTGCTTTATACTTAACCATGCAACACACTTTGAACCCAAGTAGAAGTTGCAGCCATTGGTTGATTTTCTGTCATCTGTACTTCCTGCCTAGTCTGCATCAGTGTATGCTTGTAGTTTTATAAAATCCATGGCAGGATACCATAAACCCATTTCCAATGTCCCTTTGAGGTATCTTAGGATTCTTTTCACTGCTAACACATAAGATTCCTTAGGATCAGCTTGGAATCTGCTGGCAATGCACACAGCTTGCATGAGATCAGGCCTTGATGCTGTAAGGTACAGAAGGCTCCCTATCATCTTCCTGTATTCTGTAGGGCTTGTACTCCTTCCTTCCTGATCTTTTGTTAACTTGTAGCCCACTGTCATAGGGTACTGACAGGTCTGCTATCCTTCATGCCAAACTTTTTCAGCATCTCTTTGGCATATTTTGTATGAGAAATAAAAATACCTTCTTCACACTGTTTTATCTGTAATCCAAGAAAGTAAGTCATTTCTCCAATCAATGACATCTCAAATTCCTCACTCATCTTCTGTGCAAATTCTTGGCATAGCTTAGAGTGATCCCCTCCAAAGATGATGTCATCTATATATACTATGGTTATCAGCTGGCCTTTCTCTGAGTTGAACACATACAAGTTATTATCAACTATTCCTCTTCTGAAGTTCAACCTTCTCAAATACGCATCCAGCTTGTTAAACCATGCTCTTGGGGCTTGTTTAAGGCCATACAAGGCTTTTTTCAGCTTGCACACGTGTGTCTTATCCTCACTGATTTGTACTCCATCGGGTTGTTCAATATACACTTCTTCTTCCAAGAGCCCATTTAGAAAGGGTGATTTCACATCCATCTGATAAACTTTATACCTCTTATGTGCTACCAAAGCTAAGAACATTCTAATAGTTTCTAGCCTTGCTACTGGTGCAAAAGTTTCATCAACATTTACTCCTTTTATCTGAGTGTAGCCTTTGTAAACCAACCTAGCCTTGTTCCTCACCACCTTCCCATCTTCATTGTGTTTATTTCTAAACACCCATTTTGTTCCTATGACATTTTTGTTAGTGGGTGTTGGAACCAACTCCCATGTATCACTCTTCTCAATTTGATCCAGCTCCTCATTGATAGCTTTGACCCAGGCTTTGTCTTGTGCAGCCTCTTCAATAGATTAGGTTCAACTTGTGAGAGTAAAGTAGTGGCTCCCACAATTCTTCTTCTTGTTGTAACTCCTGCTGGTCACCTATGATCTGATTTCCTTGATGAGCACTAGACCAAGTTTTCTTTGTCTTTCTCTCTTGCATAGTCTTAGTTTGCAAGAGGATTTCTTTCTTCATCTTCAGACCCACTCTTCTCTGAGTCTGAACTTACTTCTTTCCCCTTTTCTTCATGTTGGTTTGATTCTTCATCTATCTTGAAGTCATCTTCTTCACTGTCCTCAGCTTCTCCATTTTGCATTTTTTCCAGTTTTCATCTATTCTCACATCACTGGAAGTGACCACTTTTCCCAGTTTATGCAGGAAAACTTTGTAACCTTTTGTCTTTGCTGAGTATCCACAAAGATGCCTTCATCTGACCTAGCATGGAATTTTCCAAGTTTTGCTCCTTATTCTTCACAAAATATGGGTTGCCAAAGATTCTGAGATACTTGGCTGTTGTCTTCTTCCCACTCCATAGCTCATATGGAGTCTTATCAGTATTAGGTCTTAGTAAAACTCTGTTCAGTAGGTGCACGGCTGTAAATGTTGCTTCTATCCAAAATCTTGTGTGAAGCTTGGATTCCAGTAGTAAAGTTCTTGCCATTTTAACCACAGCTCTATTTTTCCTTTCTACAACCCCGTTCTATTGAGGTGTTCTTGTTACTGCCATTTGATGGTGAATTCCATGCTTCTCAAGGTAATCTTCAAAAGCTTCATTTGTGAATTCAGTGCCTTGAACTGACCTCAATACTTTGATCTTCTTTTCACTCTCATTTTCAGTCAATCTTCTGTATCTCTTGAAGCATTTTCAAAACTTCTGACTTGTGTTTGAGGTGCATGATGCAGGTCCTCCTGGAATAATCATCAACAAACAAGATGAAGTACCTCTCACCATTCAACCCTTTTGTTCTCATCGGCCCACAAAAATCAGTATGTACAATGTCAAGCACTGCTTCAGAACTGAACTCTTTGGTCTTATACTGCTTTCTAGCATGTTTTCCTTGAGAGCATGCTGAGCAGACATACTCTCTCTCTCTCCTGAGGTCTGGAATGTCTCTGATTGCATGAGTAGTGGTCAGCTTCCTCATGTTCTTCTATGTTAAGTGTCCCAGCCTCCTATACCAGAGTTGATTTTCTTCTTCTTTTGTAAGTAAATAGTTGTTTGTCTTGTCCTCATCAATCATATGTAAATTTCCAGCTGTTCTCTTCCTAGCTGCAACAATATTGCCTTCTTTATTTTTTTACTTTGGCAACCTATTTTTGTGAATATCACTTCATGGTCTTCATTGCATAGTTGGCTGACAGATGCTAGATTATATCTGAGTCCTTCAACATGCAGAACATCTTTTAGCTTTCCTTTTCCAATATTTACTGACTCCTAACCACTGATGTTGAGTGAATCATCATTGCCAAACTTGACTTTGCCTTCTCTTGACTTGTTCAGCTTTGATAATTTACTCTTATCTCCTGTCATGTGTGAAGTGCATCCACTATCAAGGATCCACTGCTTATCCTAATAGTCTTATCCTTATATCCTTATAGTCTTATCCTTATAGTCAACTTTTAGTGGCAATTTTAGCTATATTAGCTACCTCCCTTTTAGCTTTATATTCCTTTTTTTGAACTGGCTTGAAGATAGCTTTCTCCTTTTTCTCAGCTTTGACTGCACCAATTGTTTTCATTGTGCCATTGAGTGCCTTCTCTTGCTCAGGGAGAAGTGTCATGCATCTCTTGGCATTATGGCCATCCTGCCCGCACCTTTCACATTGTTCCAAGTCTGCCAATATAGCAAACTTGTTCTTTGAAACCACTAGTTTGGGCTTCCATCAACAATCCTTGTCAGTGTGTCCTTGCTTTTTACAGTATGTGCAAGAACTCACAACAGGTGTTCTCCTTTGAATTTTGTATTGTCTCCCCCTGTATGCAGCATCGGATCTTCTCAAGTTGGAGACATATACTGGCCTTCTCCACCAGCATTTACTTGCTTATGACCCCAAACTCCACAATAAAAGTAGTGACCTTGAAACTGCCTCTTCTTGGGTCTAACCACAGCTTGTCTTCTTTTGTTCATTACTTGCTGTGTAGGCAAGGTTGCTGGCTTCTTTTGCTTTGGCTGGCTGACTTTCTTTTCTTCATTTTTGTTTGCAACCCTAGGTTGCTTCTTCAAATCTTCTTTATTTTCAGCCTTCACTGTTCCTGGCTGATCAGGTCTTTTCTTTCTGAGACTTAGCAGCTATGGGCTGCTGCTCTTTAACCACATACATCATTTTGGCCCTGACTTTGGTTTGATAACTAATCTCTTTTCTCAGCTATCTTCTCCCTGAGTCACAGCTTCTCTTTCAACTTCTGTGGCAAAGTCTCATTCTTCTTTTCTCTTGCAGAGCTTGTTACCTTGCCTTTTACAGTATGTGCAAGAACTCATAACAGGTGTTCTCCTCTGAATTTTGTATTGTCTCCCCCTGTATGCAGCATCGTATCTTCTCAAGTTTGGAGACATATACTGGCCTTCTCACCAGCATTTACTTGCCTTATGACCCTAAATTTTCACAATAAAGACAGTAACCTTGAAACTGTCTCTTCTTGGGTCTAATCACAGCTTGTTTTCTTTGTTCATTACTTGCTGTGTAGGCAAGGTTGCTGGCTTCTTTGCTTGTGTGACTTTCATTTCAGTCACCTTCTTCTCCTTCTGCTCAGCCATAGCCCTTTGCTGCTGACTTTCTTTTCTTCATTTTTGTTTGCAACCTAGGTTGCTTCTTCAAATCTTCTTTATTTTCAGCCTTCACTGTTCTTGGCTGATCAGTCTTTTCTTTCTGCGACTTAACCTTCTCTTCAACTTATGTGGCAAAGTCTCGTTATCTTTAGGCAGTGCAGCATCAGATTGCTGCACTTTCTCTTCATTCTTCTTTTCTCTTGCAGAGCTTGTTTCTCCTATCACTTCAAACTTCTGCAAGTTCTCTTCAATCTTTTTGAGTTGTTGCTGAAGTCTCAGCAACTTTATCTCCATTTCTTCAATTGTTGAAGTCCTTGAGCCAAGCTCCATAGTAAGGTCTTCACATATTTTGATCTGTTCTTCAAATCTTCTCTTCAAGTCAATATGTTCAGCCCTTATTTCATCCTTTTGACTTTCTGCTTCCTCAATCTTTGCTTCAACTTGTTTTATATGGGCCTCCAACCTTCTTATGGTTCTACCCCTTCTGATTATCTCCTTTAAAGTTGCTTTTAACTCAGCTTCAAGATCTGGTTCTTCTTCATCAATCTCCTCTTCCTCTTCAGAAGTTGAACTACCACATCGAGCTAATGCCATAAAGGCATGCTCATCTGATGAGTCTACATCTTCCTCCTCATCGACTTCTTTTGTTTGGCTCACATAACTCTTGAATGAGCCTCTCTTCTTCTTCTGTGGGTTAGCAGTCTTCTTACTGGACTTCCTTGACTTGAATGATAGTCTTCTCCATTTTGAATTCTGCTTATCACCACCATCCTCATCTTCATCATCAAGTTTCACTTTGCACTCGGAAGCAAAGTGTCCAGTCTGTCTATAACGATAACATCTCAAGGACAACTATCCTTTTCCCTTCTTAGACCCCTTTTTGAACTTCCTTGTGAAGTATGCCAACACTTCAACTTCACTTTCTTCCTCATCATCATCATCATCCTCATTGGATAATTCTTCCTCTTCTTTTATCTTCAAGCGTTTCATAGCTTTAAAAGCCACCTCCTTTGATACCTTTGACGTTGAGGAGCTCTCAATTGACTTTATTCTCATCTCATATGCAATGAGATTGCACTGGAGATCATGCAAAGATATAGAATTGAGATCTCTACTTTCCTCTATGGCTGCCACCTTTAAGGTAAACCTCTCAGACAGAATTCTCAGAATTTTCTTCATAATAGATAAGTCCTTCTTGTTCTTCCCATGACTTCTAAGATCGTTTACAGCATCAATAACCTTGGTGAAGAACTCTTGGACTGTCTCATTTTTCTACATTCTGAGAGATTTTTATCTCTCCTTGAAAACTTGAAGCTTGGCCTCCTTCATTCTGCCATCACCTTCATAGACTTTTTGCAATCTGTCTCATATCTCCTTGCCAGATTTGCCGTCCATAACTTTAGCATATTCAGCATCTGTCAATGCTAAAATGATGACGTTTGAGGTCTTTCCATTTATCTCAAACTATCTTAATTCCTTTGGGGTTGGATCTTTACCTTCTTCTGGAGGCTCAAAACACTCCTGTACAGATTTCACCATGTTCAAGCCCATGGCTACAAATACCACCTGCATTCTCGCTCTCCACATATGGTAGTTGGTTCCGTTGAAGATTGGAACCTTCTTGCTGTAAGTAGTGCTGGTGCTGGTACCGGCGTCCATTTCTCAGTATGCTGAACAAGTTAAAACTTCTGGAGCTCTTCAAACTAGTACACCAAGCTGTTAAGCTTTATCCTGGTGAACCTATGCTCTGATACCAATTGAAGTTCCCAACTTCACCTTAGGATCTACTAGTTTGTGATACTGAAAGGGGGATGAATCAGTATCACCACAATTCGCAATTCGCAGATAAGTGAACAACTTCAATCTCTTCTTAGAAAGGAACTCTTTCTCAGATTCGACTAAGGTAGATCTATTGCTACCTACTAATCACAATAGTCCCCAAAGTCACCTTTCAGACACCTTGCCTAATATACAATTCGGATGTTCTTGTTTAGGTCTTCGTTAGGTTATAGGTTGGCTGATACTTTAGCTGCGTTCACAACTCAATTCAAAACACAAAACGTAAAGCAAATTAAGGATACACGAGATTTACGTGGTTTCGTCAACGTGACGTTCATCCCACGGTGGTAGGGACTTTCCCTTATCGAGACTATCCACTATACTTGAGAATTCCAGTTACAATGGATGTCTTAATCTTCTGCTCCTTTCACTATGGCAATTACTAAACAAGAACAATACAAAGAGTGTCACTTACTGTGTCTACCCTTCTTCTAGCTTGTCTTGCCTTTGTTGAATTGAAAGGCTGCTCCACTGCCGCTTAAAAGTTCACCGCAATGCTCTCTAACCTCTCTTGAAGAAATCTGGAAATACATTAAGTTCTTTCCGATGCTTCGTCAAATTCCTTCTCTAAGTTGTCTCACATAGCTCCTGCTTTCACTGTCTCACGGTCTCACCCGTCTCCTATTTCACGGTCTTACTGTTTCACGGCCTGTCCTCACGCTTCTGGTCTGTCACGCCGTTGCACATTCTGGTCTCACACCGTCTCCTGACGTACACCCATGCTTCTGGTCTGCTGTTTCACATCTCTTGGCCTGCCTCAAGCTACTGGTTTTTCTGGTTCACATCTTTCGGCCTGCCTCACATTTCTGGTCTGTTGTCTTCTCTTCCAGGTGGTGTCATGGATATGAGGTCTGCTTTCTTCTCTTCTGGGTGATCTCACGGATACCAAGTCTGCTATCTTCTCTTCCAGGAGGTCTGTTTCTTATTTCTCCTCTTGCTGGTTGTGCATTTCTGATTTTCTTGTAAGACGTGTTTCTGGTTTCCTTGCAGGAGGTCGCATATTCTGGTTTGCTCTCCCGGTGCTGACGTTTCTGGTTTGCTCTCCCAGTGGTGTCGTTTCTGATCTCTTGTCGTTCTGCTCTCTTTTCGGCCGTCTCCTCTCGACCTCTGTTCTTTGTTCAGCCCCCTTCGGTCGTCTCCTCTTTTTCTCCTTTTTTTGTTTTTTTTTTGCCGACAGTGGGGTTCCCTTTTGGTATATTATTTTCTCTTCTTTTTGGCTAGTTGTTGTAGGGTTGCTGTTTATTCAATTTTGTTGGCCCCCCTTTTTGTTTTGTCTTCCAAGGCCTTTATATACTCTCTTCCATGAAACCCTAATAGGGCTTACATGGTAGATTTACGTTCTTGCCCTCACGCGGCAGATTAACTTTCTTGCCCTTCCATGTGGCTTTACTTTTTTGCACACTTAACCCTAATTGACAACAATTACAACCCATACAAGGTTGTGGGAACAACAAGAGTCCATTGCTTTTCCTTTTTCTTAAGTAATTTGTCTAAAGACAAGAATTCTATAAATTATTTCAAATTGCATTGAGGCAAAGGAGACAATTAAATTGCAAAATTTAAATTCAACAAAGTATTGACAATTCATTTATCCCTAATAGATTTTAAAATTCTAAAAATTGCAAAAAGGCAATATTTTGATTTTTAAATTTATTGTTAATGTCGTTTGATTTGATTGGTGAGAAAAATACAATATTTGAATATCTTAACTGAACAACAATACAAGTAATGGACTCAATTGCATAAAATACACTTTAGTGGATGAATATTATAAAGTGCAATCCCAAGTTTCAATATTGTGTTAAGCATATATCCCTAGATGGGAGTGCAAAACTTTCTTATTACAGTCAATTGCTTTTGCTTTTTCATAAGTAATTTGTCTGGTGATTATATAAATCATTTCAAATTATGTTGAGGCAAAGCAAACAATTCAGAAAATAGCAAAATTTAAATTCAACAGAAAATTGACAATTCATTTACCCCTAATAGATTTTAAAATTCTAGAAATTGCAAAAATGCAATATTTTGATTTTTAAATTTATTGTTAATGTTGTTTGATTTGATTAGTGAGAAAAATACAATATTTGAATATCTTAATCGAAAAAAATTACAAGTAATAGACTCAATTGCATAAAATATACTTTAGTGAATGAATATTATAAATAGCAATCCCAATTTCAATGTTGTGTTAAGGATATAACCCTAGATGGGATTACAGAACCTTCTTATTACAATCCATTGCTTTTACTTTTTCTTAAGAAATTTTCCTGAAGATTATATAAATCATTTCAAATTATTTTGAGGTAAAGGAGACAATTCAGAAAATTGCAGAATTTAAATTCAATAGTGTATTGACAATTCATTTATCCCTAACAGATTTTAAAATTCGAAAAATTGAAAAATTGAAATATTTTGATTTTTAAATTTATTGTTAATGTCATTTAATTTAATTGCTGAAAAAAATATAATATGTGAAAAATATAATATTTGAATATGTTAATTGAACAGAAATACAAGTAATGAACTTAATTGCATAAAATACAATTTAGTGGATGAATATTATAAATAGCAAACCCAAGTTTCAATGTTGCTCTAGACAGGAGTGCAGAATCTTCTTATTACAGTCAATTGCTTTTGCTTTTTCTTAAGTAATTTGCTTGAAGATTGCATAAATCATTTCAAATTGTGTTGAGGCAAAGGAGGCAATTTAGAAAATTGCAAAATTTAAATTGAACAGAGTATTGACAATTCACTTATTCATAGGAGATTTTAAAATTCCAAAAATTGAAAAATTGAAATATTTTGATTTTTTAATTTATTGTTAATGTCGTTTGATTTAATTGTTGAGAAAAATATAATATGTGAAAAATATAATATTAGAATATGTCAATTGAACAAAAATACAAGTAATGAACTCAATTGTATAAAAGACACTTTAGTGGATCAATATTATAAATAGCAAACTTAAGTTTCAAGGTTGTGTGAAGCATATATTCCTAGATGGGAGTGGGGAACCATCTTATTAGAGTCCATTCTTTTTCCTTTTCTTAACTAATTTGTCTTAAGACAAGAATTCTATAAATCATTTCAAATTGCATTGAGGCAAAGGAGACAATTAAGAAAATTTCAAAATTTAAATTCAATAGATAATTGACAATTTATTTATCCCTAGTAGATTTTAAAATTCTAAAAATTAGAAAAATGCAATATTTTGATTTTTCATTTTGTTGTTAATGTCGTTTGATTTGATTGGTGAGAAAAATACAATATTTGAATATCTTAATTGAACAAAATTACAAGTAATGGACTCAATTGCATAAAATACACTTTAGTGGATGAATATTATAAACAGCAATCTCAAGTTTCAATGATGTGTTAAGCATATATCACTAGATGGGAGTGTAGAACCTTCTTATTACAGTCCATTGCTCTTGTTTTTTCTTAAGTAATTTGCCTGAAGATTATATAAATTATTTCAAATTGTGTGGAGACAAAGGAGACAATTTAGAAAATTGCAAAATTTAAATTCAATAGAGTATTGACAATTCATTTATCCCTAATAGATTTTAAAATTCTACAAAATGCGAAATTGAAATATTTTTATTTTTCAATTTATTGTTAATGTCGTTTGATTTAATTGGTGAAAAAAATATAATATGTGAAAAATATATATTTGAATATGTTAATTGAACAGAAATACAAGTAATGGACTCAATTGCATAAAAGACACTTTAGTAGATGAATATTATAAATTGCAATCTCAAGTTTCAAGGTTGTGTAAAGCATATATCCCTAGATGGAAGTGGGGAACCATCTTATTAGAGTCCATTCCTTTTCCTTTTTCTTAAGTAATTTGTCTGAAGACAAGAATTCTATATATAATTTCAAATTGCATTGAGGCAAAGGAGACAATTAAGAAAATTTCAAAATTTAAATTTCACAGATTATTGACAATTATTTATCCCTAGCAGATTTTAAAATTCTAAAAATTGCAAAAATGCAATATTTTGATTTTTAAATTTGTTGTTAATGTTGTTTGATTTGATTGGTGAGAAAAATACAATATTTGAATAACTTAATTGAACAAAATTACAAGTAATGGACTCAATTGCATAAAATACACTTTAGTGGATGAATATTATAAACAGCAATCCAAGTTTCAATGTTGTGTTAAGCATATATCCCTAGATGTGAGTGTAGAACCTTCTTATTACAATCCATTGCTTTTTTTTTCTTAAGTAATTTGCCTGAAGATTATATAAATTATTTCAAATTGCATTGAGGCAAAGGAGACAATTAGAAAATTGCAAAATTTAAATTCAACAGAGTATTGACAATTCATTTATCCCTAATAGATTTTAAAATTCTAAAAATTGCAAAATTGAAATATTTTTATTTTTAAATTTATTGTTAATGTCGTTGATTTAATTGTGAAAAAAATATAATATGTGAAAAATATAATATTTGAATATGTTAATTGAACAAAATACAAGTAATGGACTCAATTGCATAAAATACACTTTAGTGGATGAATATATAAATAGCAATCTCAAGTTTCAAGTTGTGTAAAGCATATATCCCTAGATGGAAGTGGGGAACCATCTTATTAGAGTCCATTGCTTTTCCTTTTTCTTAAGTAATTTGTCTGAAGACAAGAATTCTATATATATTTCAAATTGCATTGAGGCAAAGGAGACAATTAAGAAAATTTCAAAATTTAAATTCAACAGATTATTGACAATTATTTATCCTAGCAGATTTTAAAATTCTAAAAATTGCAAAATGCAATATTTTGATTTTTAAATTTGTTGTTAATGTCGTTTGATTTGATTGGTGAGAAAAATACAATATTTGAATATCTTAATTGAACAAAATTACAAGTAATGGACTCAATTGCATAAAATACACTTTAGTGGATGAATATTATAAACAGCAATCCCAAGTTTCAATGTTGTGTTAAGCATATATCCCTAGATGGAGTGTAGAACCTTCTTATTACAGTCCATTGCTTTTGTTTTTTCTTAAGTAATTTGCCTGAAGATTATATAAATCATTCAAATTGCGTTGAGGCAAAGGAGACAATTTAGAAAATTACAAAATTTAAATTCAACAGAGTATTGACAATTCATTTATCCCTAATAGATTTTAAAATTCTAAAAATTGCGAAAATTGAAATATTTTCATTTTTAAATTTATTTAATGTCGTTTGATTTAATTGGTGAGAAAAATATAATATGTGAAAAATATATATTGAATATGTTAATTGACAAAAATACAAGTAATGGACTCAATTGCATAGAAAGCACTTTAGTAGATGAATATTATGAATTGCAATCTCGAAGTTTTCAAAGGTTGTGTGACAGCATCAGTATCCCTAGATGGGAGTGGGGAACCATCTTATTAGAGTCCATTCCGGTTTCGTTTTTAGTCTAACTGATTTGTCCTGAAAAGAGAAGATTCTATAAATCATTTCAAAATGCATTGAGGCAAAAGGAGACAATTAAGAAATTTCAAAATTTAAATTCAACAGATAATTGACAATTTATTTAATCCCTAGGCAGATTTTAAATTCTAAAAATTTGCAAAATGCAAATATTTTGATTTTTAAATTTGTTCTTAATGTCGTTTGGATTTTGATTGGTGAGAAAAATATCAATATTTTGAATCTCTTAATTGAGCCACAAATTACAAGTAATGGACTCAATTGCATAGAAATATACTTTAGTGGATGAATATTATAATAACAGAATCCAAGTTTCAATGTTGTGTTAAGCGATATAACCCTAGATGAGATTATAGAATCTTCTTATTACAGTTCCATTGCTTTTACTTTTTGGTTAAAGTAATTTGCCTGAGATTGAGTATAAATTGCATTTCAAATTTACTGTGAGGCAAGGAGACAGATTAGAAAATTGCATAATTTAAATTCAATAGCAGAATATGACGAATTCATTTATCTTCTAATAGATTTTAAAAATTCTAAAGAATTGCAAAAATTGAAAATATTTGATTTTTAAATTTATTGTTAATGGTCATTTGATTTAATTGGTGATAAAAATATAATATGTGAAAATATAATATTTTGAATATGTAATTGAACAGAAATACAAGTAATGGAAAACAATTGCATAAAATACACTTTAGTGGATGAATATTATAAATAGCAATTCAAGTTTCAAGGTTGTGTAAGCATATATCCCTAGATGGGAGTGGGGAACCATCTTATTAGAGTCCATTCCTTTTCCTTTTTCTCAACTAATTTGCGTGAAGATAAGAATTCTATATATAATTTCAAATTGCATTGAGGCAAAGGAGACAATTAAGAAAATTTAAAAATTTAAATTGAACAGATTATTGACAACTTATTTATCCCTAGCAGATTTTAAAATTCTAAAAATTGCAAAAATGCAATATTTTGATTTTTAAATTTGTTGTTAATGTCGTTTGATTTGGTTGGTAGAAAAAAAAAATATTTGAATAACTTAATTGAACAAAATTAAATGTAATGGACTCAATTGCATAAAATACACTTTAGTGGATGAATATTATAAATAATAATCCCAAGTTTCAATGATGTGTTAAGCATATATCCCTAGATGTGAGTGTAGAACCTTCTTATTACAATCCATTGCTCTTGTTTCTTCTTAAGTAATTTGCCTGAAGATTATATAAATTATTTCAAATTGCGTGAGGCAAAGGAGTCAATTAAGAAAATTGCAAAATTTAAATTCAACAGAGTATTGACAATTCATTTATCCCTAATAGATTTTAAAATTTTAAAATTTGCAAATTGAAATGTTTTCATTTTTCAATTTATTTTTAATGTCGTTTGATTTAATTGGCGAAAAAAATATAATATGTGAAAAATATAGTATTTGAATATGTTAATTAAATAGAAATACAAGTAATGGACTAAATTGCATAAAAGACACTTTAGTAGATGAATATTATGAATTGCAATCTCAAGTTTCGAGGTTGTGTAAGCATATATCCCTAGATGGGAGTGGGAACCATCTTATTAGAGTCCATTCCTTTTCCTTTTTCAACTAATTTGTGTCAAGACAAGAATTTTATATATAATTTCAAATTGCATTGAGGCAAAGGAGACAATTAAGAAAATTAAAATTTAAATTGAACAGATTATTGACAACTTATTTATCCCTAGCAGATTTTAAAATTCTAAAAATTGCAAAAATGCAATATTTTGATTTTTAAATTGTTGTTAATGTCGTTTGATTTGATTGGTGAGAAAAAATAAATATTTGAATATTCTAATTGAACAAAATTACAAGTAATTGACTCAATTGCATAAAATACACTTAGTGGATGAATATTATAAACAGCAATCCAAGTTTCAATGATTGTGTTAAGCATATGATCCTAGATGGGAGTGTAGAACCTTCTTATTAAGTCATTGCTCTGTTTTTTCTTAGTAATTTGCCTGAAGATTATATAAATTATTTTCAAATTGCATGGAGGCAAAGGAGACAATTTAGAAAATTGCAAAATTTAAATTCAACAGAGTATTGAACAATTCATTTATCCCTAATAGATTTATAAATTCTAAAAATTAAGAAAATTAAATATTTTCAATTTTTCAATTTATTGTTAATGTCGTTTGATTTAATTCGGTGAGAAAAATATAATATGTGAAAAATATAATATTTGAAATATGTTAATTGAACAAAATACAAGTAATGGACTCAATTGCATAAAAGACACTTTAGTAGATGAATATTATGAATGCAATCTCAAGTTTCGAAGGTTGTGTGAAGCATATATCCCTAGATGGGAGTGGGGAACCATCTTATTAGAGTCCATTCCTTTTCCTTTTCTCTCAACTAATTTGTGTGAAGACAAGAATTCTATATATAATTTCAAATTGCATTGAGGCAAAGGAGACAATTAAGAAAATTTCAAAATTTAAATTCAACAGATTATTGACAACTTATTTATCCCTAGCAGATTTTAAAATTCTAAAAATTGCAAAAATGCAATATTTTGATTTTTAAATTTGTTGTTAATGTCGTTTGATTTGATTGGTGAGAAAAATACAATATTTGAATAACTTTAATTGAACAAAATTACAAGTAATAGGCTCAATTGCATAAAATACACTTTAGTGGACGAATATTATAAACAACAATCCCAAGTTTCAATGTTGTGTTAAGCATATATCCCTAGATGTGAGTGTAGAACCTTCTTATTACATCCATTGCTCTTGTTTTTTCTTAAGTAATTTGCCTGAAGTATATAAATTATTTCAAATTGCGTGGAGGCAAAGGAGACAATTTCGAAAATTGCAAAATTTAAATTCAACAGAGTATTGACAATTCATTATTCTCCTAATAGATTTTAAAATTCTAAAAATTTGCAAAATTGAAATATTTTGATTTTTCAATTTATTGTTAATGTCGTTTGATTTAATGGTGAAAAAAATATAATATATGAAAAATATAATATTTGAATATGTTAATTGAACAGAAATACAAGTAATGGACTCAATTGCATAAAAGACACTTTAGTAGATGAATATTATAATTGCAATCTTAAGTTTCAAGGTTGTGTGAAGCATATATCCCTAGATAGGAGTGGGGAACCATCTTATTAGAGTCCATTCCTTTTCCTTTTTCTTAAGTAATTTGTCTTAAAGACAGAATTCTATAAATAATTTCAAATTGCATTGAGGCAAAGGAGTAATTAAGAAAATTTCAAAATTTAAATTTAACAGATTATTGAAAACTTATTATCCCTAGCAGATTTAAAAATTCTAAAATTGCAAAAATGCAATATTTTGATTTTTAAATTTGTTGTTAATGTCGTTTGATTTGATTGGTGAGAAAAATACAATATTTGAATATCTTAATTGAACAAAAATACAAGTAATGGACTCAATTGCATAAAATACACTTTAGTGGATGAATATTATAAACAGCAATCCAAGTTTCAATGATTGTGTTAAGCATATATCCCTAGATGGAGTGCAGAACCTTCTTATTACAGTCCATTGCTTTTGTTTTTTCTTAAGTAATTTGCCTGAAGATTATATAAATTATTTCAAATTGTGTAGAGGCAAAGGAGACAATTTAGAAAATTGCAAAATTTAAATTCAACAGAGTATTGACAATTCATTTATCCCTATAGATTTTAAAATTCTAAAATTTGCAAAATTGAAATATTTTCATTTTTCAAATTTATTGTTAATGTCATTTTGATTTAATTGGTGAAGAAAAATATAATATGTAAAAATATAGATGTTGAATATGTTAATTGAATAGAAATACAATGTAATGGACTCAATTGGTAAAAAGACACTTTAGTGATGAATATTATAAATAGCAATTCCCAAGTTTCAAGATTGTTGAAGCATATATTCCCTAGATGGAGTGGGGAACCATCTTATTAGAGTCATTCCTTTTCCTTTTTCTTAAGTAATTTGTCTGAAGACAAGATTCTTATAAATATTTCAAATTGCATTGAGGCAAAGGAGACATTAGAAAATTTCAAAATTTAAATTCAACAGATTATTGACAATTCATTTTCCTACAGATTTTAAATCTAAAATTGCAAAAATGCAATATTTTGATTTTTAAATTTTTGTTAATGTCGTTTGATTTGATTGGTGAGAAAAATACAATATTTGAATATCTTAATTGAACAAAATACAAGTAATGGACTCAATTGCATTAAAATACACTTTAGATGATGAATATTATAAATAAGCAATCCCAAGTTTCAATGTTTTCGTGGTTAAGCCATATAACCCTAGATGAGATGCAGGAAACCCTTTTATTACCAGTCTAATGCTTTTTGCTTTTTCTTAAGTAATGTGCCTAAAGAATATATGAATTATTTCAAATCCTTTATAAGGCCAAAGGAGACAATTAGAGAAAAGTGCAAATGAATTGAACAGAGTATTGACAATTCACTTTATTCCATAGCAAATTTTAAAATTTCCAAATCTTTGCAAAATGGAAATATTTTTGATTTTTCAATTTTGATAATGATCGTTGATTTAATGGGTGAGAAAAATATCATATGCTGAAAAATATAATATTTGAGATTTGTTAATTGAACCAAAAATACAAGTAATGGAAGGCTCAATGCATAAAAAGACACTTATAGTAGATTGAATATGTATAAAGAGCAATCTCAAGATTCAAGGTTGTGTGAAGCATATATCCCTAGATGGGAGGGGGAAACCATCTTCTTAGAGGTCCATTCCTTTTCCTTTTCTTAACTAATTTGTCTGAAACAAGAATTTTATAAATCATTTCAAATTGCATTGTTAAGGCAAGGAGACAATTAAGAAAATTTCAAAAATTTAAATTCAACAGAGTATTGACAATTATTTATCCCTAGCAGATTTTTAAATTCTAAAAATTGCAAAAAATGCAATTATTTTGATTTTTAAATTTGTTGTTAATGTCGTTTTGATTTGATTGTGAGAAAAATACAATATTTGAATATCTTAATTGAACAAAAATACAAGACTAATGGACTTAATTGCATAAAATACACTTTAGTGGATGAATATTATAAATAGCAATCAAGTTTCAATGTTGTGTTAAGCATATATCCCTAGATGTGAGTGCAGAACCTTCTTATTACAGTCCATTGCTCTTGCTTTTTCTTAAGTAATTTGCCTGAAGATTATATAAATTATTTCAAATTGCTTGAGGCAAAGGAGACAATTCAGAAAATTGCAAAATTTAAATTCAATAGAGAAT
>JAIRCJ010000260.1:0-121553 GCA_020883675.1 Bruguiera gymnorhiza
ACAACATAAGAAAAACGAAATGCAATGAACTCTAATAATATGTTTGCTCGCCCCCTCAAACGCAATATGCTCGACCTAATCTTGAAACATGCGATTGCTATTTATATTTATCTTCCATTAAATTGTATTGCATACAATTGAGTCCAATACATGTATTTTTGTGTATTTAACATTTTGAAATATTATATTTTCACACCATTCAAATGTAATGGCATTAGTAATAAATTTTTAAATTCGAAATATTGCTCCCTTTCGATTTTTAAAATTCTAAATTCCTATAGCGATAAATGTACTATTAGTAATCAGTTCAATTTAAATTGTGAAATTTTTTTACTAATCTCCATTGCCTCAATGCTATTTGAAAAAATTTATATAGTTTTAGTCTAAGAACATACAACATAACAAAAAGGCAATGCAATGGGCTTTAATAATAAGTTTGCCCACCCCCCTCAAGCACAATATACTCGACCTAATATTGAAACTTGCGATTGCTATTTATATTATTCCTTCACTAAATTGTATTGCATACAATTAAGTCCAATACATGTATTTTTGTGTATTTAACATTTTCAACTATTATGTTTTTCTCACCATTCAAATGTAATTGCATTAGCAATAAATTTCAAATTCAAAACATTGCACTTTTTCAATTTTTATAATTCTAGATTTTTATAAGGATAAATACACAGTTAATGATCATTTGAATTGAAATTTTAAAATTTTTTAATAATCTCCATTGCCTCAATGCTATTTGAAATGATTTCTATTGTTTTAGTCTAAGAACATACAACATAAGAAAAAGGAAATTCAATGGACTCTAATAAAAAGTTTGCCCACCCCACTCAAGCGCAATATGCTCGACCTAATATTGAAACTTGTGATTGCTATTTATATTATTCTTCCACTAAATTGTATTGCATACAATTGAGTCCAATACATGTATTTTTGTGTATTTAACATTTTCAAATATTATGTTTTTCTCATCATTCAAATGTAATGGCATTAGTAATAAATTTTAAATTCGAAACATTGCTCTTTTCCAATTTTTAGGATTCTAAATTCCTATAGGGATAAATGCACTGTTAATAATCAGTTTGAATTTAAATTTTGAAATTTTTTAGTAATCTCCATTTCCTCAATGCTATTTGAAATGATTTACACAGTTTTAGTCTAAGAACATACAACATAACAAAAAGGCAATGCAATGGACTTTCATAATAAGTTTGCTCACTCCCCTCAAGTGCAATAAGCTTGACCTAATATTGAAACTTAAGATTTCTATTTATAATTTTCTTCCACCAAAGCGTAATTTATACAATTGGGTCCAATACTTGTATTTTTGTATATTTAACACTTTCAAATATTATGTTTTTAGTACTCTCCATTGCCTCAATGCTATTTGAAATGATTTATATTGTTTTAGTGTAAGAACATACAACATAAGAAAAACGAAATGCAATGGACTCTAATAATAAGTTTGCCCGCCCCCCTCAAGCGCAATATGCTCGACCTAATATTGAGACATGCGATTGTTATTTATATTATTCTTCCACTAAATTGTATTGCATACGATTGAGTCCAATACATGTATTTTTGTGTATTTCACATCTTCAAAAATTATGTTTTTCTCACCATTCAAATGTAATGGCATTAGCAATAAATTTTAAATTCAAAACATTGCACTTTTTTAATTTTTAGAATTCTAAATTCCGATAGAGATAAATGGACTGTTAAAAATTAGTTGAATTTAAATTTCAAAATTTTTTTAGTAATCTCCATTGCCTTAATGCTATTTGAAATGATTTATATTATTTTAGTCTAAGAACATACAACATAAGAAAAAGGAAATGCAATGGACTTTAATAAGAAGTTTGCCCACCCCCCTCAAGCGCAATATGCTCAACCTAATATTAAAGCTTGCAATTGCTATTTCCATTATTCTTCCCCTAAATTGTATTGCATACAATTGAGTCCAATACATGTATTTTTGTGTATTTAACATTTTCAAATATTATGTTTTTCTCACCATTCAAATGTAATGGCATTAGCAACAATTTTAAATTCAAAACATTGCACTTTTTCAATTTTTTTAATTTTAAATTCCTATAGGGATAAATGCACTGTTAATAATCATTTAAATTTAAATTTTGAAATTTTTTAGTAATCACCATTACCTCAATGCTATTTGAAATGATTTATATTGTTTGAGTCTAAGAACATACAACTTAAGAAAAAGAAAATGCAATGGACTCTAATAAGAAGTTTGCCCACCCCCCTCAAGTGCAATTTGCTCGACCAAATATTGAAACTTGCGATTATTATTTATATTATTCTTCCACTAAATTGTATTGCATATAATTAAGAGCAATACATGTATTTTTCTTTATTTAACATTTTGAAATATTATGTTTCTCTCACCATTCAAATGTAATGGCTTTAGTAATAAATTGAAAAATCAAAACAGTGCACTTTTTCAATTATAAGAATTCTAAATTCCGATGGGAGTAAATGCACTGTTAATAATCAGTTCAATTTAAATTTTGAAATTTTTATAATTATCTCCTTTGCCCTAATACTATTTGAAATGATTTAGATAATTTTAGTCTAAAACTATACAACAAAAGAAAAAGCAAGTGCAAGGGACTTTAATAAGAAGTTTGCCCACCCCCCTCAAGCACAATATACCCGACCAAACATTTAAACTTGGGATTGCTATTTATAATTTTCTTCCACTAAAGTGTAATTTATACAATTGAGTCCAATACTTGTATTTTTGTGTATGTAACATTTCCAAATATTATCTTTTTCTCACCATTCAAATGTAATGGCATTAGCCACAAATTTTATACTCAAAACATTGTACTTTTTCAATTTTTAAAATTCTAAATTCCTATAGGGTTAAAAGCATTGTTAATAATCTGTTGAATTTAAAGTTTGAAATATTTATCGTTCTCTCCTTTGCCTCAATGCTATTTGAAATGACTTATATAATTTTAGTCAAAAAAATACAACATAAGAAAAAGGAAATGCAATGGACTCTAATAAGAAGTTTCCCTACCCCCCTCAAGCACAATATGCTCCACCTAATATTGAAACTTGCGATTGCTATTTATATTATTCTTCCACTACAGTGCATTCTATACAATTGAGTACAATAGATGTATTTTTGTTTATTTAACATTTCCAAATATTATGTTTTTCTCACTATTAAAATGTAATGGCATTAGCAATAAATTTAAAAGTCAAAACATTGCACTTTTTTCAATTTTTAGAATTCTAAATTCTTATTGGGATAAATGCACTGTTAATAAACAATTGAATTTAAATTTCAAAATTTTTTTAATTATTTTCTTTGCCACAATGCTATTTGAAATGATTTATATAATTTTAGTGTAAAAATATACAACATAAGAAAAAGCGAAAGTAAGGGACTCTAATAAGAAGTTTGCCCACCCCGCCCAAGCGCAATATGCTCAACCAATTATTAAAGCTTGTGATTGACATTTATATTATTCTTCCACTAAATTGTGTTGCATACAATTGAGTCCAATACATGTATTTTTGTGTATTTAACATTTTCAAATATTATGTTTTTCTCACCATTCAAATGTAATGACATTAGTAATAAATTTTAAATTCAAAACATTGCACTTTTTCAATTTCTAGAATTCTAAATTCCTATAGGGATAGATGCGTTGTTAATAATCAGTTGAATTTAAATTTTGAAATTCTTTTTAGTAATCTCCATTGCCTCAACTCTATTTGAAATAATTTATATAGTTTTAGTCTAAGAACATACAACATAAGAAAAAGGAAATGCAATGGACTCTAATAAGAAGTTTGCCCACCCCCCGCAAACGCTATATGCTCGACCTGGTATTGAAGCTTGCGATTGCTATTTATATTATTCTTCCACTAAATTGTATTGCATACAATTGAGTCCAATACATGTATTTTTGCGTATTTAACATTTTCAAATATTATGTTTTTCTCACCATTCAAATGTAATGGCATTAGCAATAAATTTTAAATTCAAAACATTGCACTTTTTCAATTTTTCGAATTCTAAATTCCTATAAGGATAAATTCACTATTAATAATTAGTTGAATTTAAATTTTGAAAATTTTTTACTAATCTCCATTGCCTCAATGCTATTTGAAATGATTTATACTGTTTTATACTGTTTTAGTCTAAGAACATACAACATAAGAAAAAGGAAATGCAATGGACTTTAATAAGAAGTTTGCCCACCCCCCTCAAGCGCAATATGCTCAACCTAATATTAAAGCTTGCAATTACTATTTCCATTATTCTTCCACTAAATTGTATTGCATACAATTGAGTCCAATACATGTATTTTTGTGTATTTAACATTTTCAAATATTATGTTTTTCTCACCATTCAAATGTAATGGAATTAGCAACAAATTTTAAATTCAAAACATTGCACTTTTTCAATTTTTAGAATTCTAAATTCCTATGGGGATAAATGTACTACTAGCAATCAATTGGATTGAAATTTTGAAATCTTTTTTGTAATCTCTGTTGCCTCAATGCTATATGAAATAATTTATATAGTTTTAGTCTAAGAAATTACAACATAAGAAAAAGGAAATGCAATGGACTCTAATAAGAACTTTGCCCACCACCCTCAAGCGCAATATGCTTGACCTAAAATTGAAACTTGCAATTGCTATTTATATTATTTTTCCACTAAATTGTATTGCATACAATTGAGGCCAATACATGTATTTTTGTTTATTTAACATTTTTAAATATTATGTTTCTCTCACCATTCAAATGGAATTGCATTAGCAATAAATTTAAATATCAAAACATTGCACTTTTTCAATTTTTAGAATTTTACATTCTGATAGGGATAAACGCACTGTTAATAATCAGTTCAATTTAAATTTTGAAATTTTTATAATTATCTCCTTTGCCACAATGCTATTTGAAATGATTTATATAATTTTCGTCTAAAGCTATACAACATAAGAAAAAGCAACTAAATTCACCCCCCTCTCAATATCATAAACTAGTAGATCCTAGGGTGAAGTTGGGAACTTCAACCCCCCTCAAGCGCAATATGCTCGACCTAATATTGAAGTTTACGATTGCTATTTATATTATTCTTCCACTAAATTATATTGCATACAATTGAGTCCAATATATGTATTTTTGTGTATTTAACATTTTCAAATCTTATGTTTTTCTCACTATTCAAATGTAATGGCATTAGCAATTAATTTTAAAATCAAAACATTGCACTTTTTAATTTTTAGAATTCTAAATTCCTATAAAAATAAATGCATTGTTAATAATCAGTTATTTTTAAATTTTGAAATTTTTTTAGTAATCTCTATTGCCTCAATGCTATTTGAAATGATTTATATTGTTTTAGTCTAAGAAGATACAACATAAGAAAAAGGAAATGCAATGGAGTCTAACAAGAAGTTTGCCCACCCCCCTCAAGTGCAATATGCTCGACCTAATATTGAAACTTGCGATTGCTATTTATACTATTCTTTCACTAAATTGGATCCCATCCAATTGAGTCCAATACTTGTATTTTTGTGTATTTAACATTTTCAAATATTATGGTTTTCTCACCATTCAAATGTAATGGCACTAACAATAAATTTTAAATTCAAAACATTGCACTTTTTCAATTTTTAGAATTCTAAATTCCGATAGGGATAAATGGACTGTTAATAATTAGTTGAATTTAAATTTTGAAATTTTTTTAGTAATCTCCATTTCCTTAATGCTATTTGAAATGATTTATATTATTTTAGTCTAAGAACATACAACATAAGAAAAAGGAAATGCAATGGAATCTAATAAGAAGTTTGCCACCCACCCCCCTGAAGTGCAATATGCTCGACCTAATATTGAAGCTTGTGATTGCTATTTATATTATTCTTCCACGAAATTGTATTGCATACAATTAAGTCCAATACATGTATTTTTGTTTATTTAACATTTTCAAATATTATGTTTCTCTCACCATTCAAATGTAATGGCATTAGCAATAAATTTAAAAATGCAAACATTGTACTTTTTCAATTTTTAGAATTCTAAAGGCACTGTTAATAATTATTTGAATTTAAATTTTGAAATTTTTATAATTATCTCCTTTGCCACAATGTTATTTGAAATGATTTATATAATTTTAGTCTAAAACTATACAACATAAGAAAAAGCAAATGTAAGGAACTCTAATAAGAAGTTTGCCCACCCCCCTCAAGCTCAATATGCTTAACCAAACATTGAAACAAGGGATTGTTATTTATAATTTTCTTCCTCTAAAGTGTAATTTATACAATTGAGTCCAATACTTGTATTTTTCTGTATTTAACATTGCCAAATATTATATTTTTCTCACCATTCAAATGCAATGACATGAGCAATAAATTGTAAAATCTAAACATTGCACTTTTTCAATTTTTAGAATTCTAAATTCCTATAGGGATACATGCATTATTAAGAATCAGTTGAATTTAAATTTTGAAATTTTTTTAGTTATCTCCTTTGCCTCAATGTTATTTGAAATGATTTATATAGTTTTAGTCTAAGAACATACAACATAAGAAAAAGGAAATGCAATGGACTCTAATAAAAAGTTTGCCCACTCCCTCAAGTGCAATATGCTCGACCTAATATTGAAACTTGCGATTGCTATTTATGTTATTTTTCCACTAAATTGTATTGCATACAATTGAGACCAATACATGTATTTTTGTTTATTTAACATTTTCAAATATTATGTTTCTCTCACCATTCAAATGTAATGGCATTAGCAATAAATTTAAAAATCAAAACATTGCACTTTTTCAATTTTTAGAATTCTAAATTCCTATAGGGATAAAGGCACTATTAATAATCAGTTGAATTTAAATTTTGAAATTTTTATAATTATCTCCTTTGCCATAAAGTTATTTGAAATGATTTATATAATTTTAGTATAAAACTATACTACATAAGAAAAAGCAAGTGCACGGGACTCTAATAATAAGTTTGCCCACCCCCCTAAAGCGCAATATGCTCGACCTAACATTAAAACTTGGGATTGCTAATTATAATTTTCTTCCACTAAAGTATAATTTATACAATTGAGTCCAATACTTCTACTTTTGCGTATTTAACATTTTCAAATATTATATTTTTCTCACCATTCAAATGTAATGGCATTAGCCACAAATTTTATAATCAAAACATTCCACTTTTTCAATTTTTAGAATTTTAAATTCCTATAGCGATAAATGCACTGTTAATAATCAGTTGAATTTAAATTTTGAAATTTTTATAGTTCTCTCCTTTGCCTCAATGCTATTTGAAATGATTTATATAGTTTTAGTGGAAAAACATACAACATAAGAAAAAGGAAATGTAATGGATACTAATAAGAAGTTTGCCCACCCCTCTCAAGCACAATATGCTAAACCTAATATTGAAACTTGTGATTGTTATTTATATTATTCTTCCACTATAGTATATTTTATACAATTGAGTACAATAGATGTATTTTTGTTTATTTAACATTCTCAAATATTATGTTTTTCTCACCATTAAAATGTAATGGCATTAGCAATAAATTTAAAAATCAAAACATTGCACTTTTAAAATTTTTAGAAGTCTAAATTCCTATAAGGATAAATGCATTATTAATAATCAGTTGAATTTAAATTTTGAAATTTTTTTAGTAATCTCCATTATCTCAATGCTATTTGAAATGATTTATATAGTTTTAGTCCAAGAACATACAACATAAGAAAAGGGATATGCATTGAACTCTAATAAGAAGTTTGCCCACCCCCCTCAAGCGTAATATGCTCAACCTAATATTGAAACTTGCGATTGCTATTTACATTATTCTTCCACTAAATTGTATCGCATCCAATTGAGTCAAATACATGTATTTTTGTGTATTTAACATTTTCAAATATTACGTTTTTCTCACCATTAAAATGTAATGGCATTAGCAATAAATTTTAAAATCAAAACAATACACTTTTTCAATTTTTAGAATGGTAAATTCCTATAGGGATAAATGCACTGTTAATAATCAATTCAATTTAAATTTTGAAAATTTTTTAATTATCTGCTTTGCCACAATACTATTTGAAATGATTTATATAATTTTAGTTTCAAAATATACAACATAAGAAAAAGCAAATGCAAGGGACTCTAATTAGAAGTTTCCCACCCCCCTAAAGCACAATACGCTCGACCTAACATTGAAATTTGGGATTGTTGTTTTTAATTTTCTTCCACTAAACTGTAATTTATACAATTGAGTCCAACACTTGTATTTTTTTTGTATTTAACATTTTCAAATATTATGTTTTTCTCACCATTAAAATGCAATGACATTAGCAATAAATTTTAAAATCTAAACATTGCACTTTTTCAATTTTTAGAATTCTAAATTCCCATAGGGATAAATGCACATTCAATAATGAGTTGAATTGAAATTTTGTAATTTTTTAATTATCTCCTTTGCCATAATGCTATTTGAAAAGATTTATATAATTTTAGCCTAAAAATATACAACATAAGAAATAGCAAATGCAAAGGACTCTAATAAGAAGTTTGTCCACCCCCTTAAGCGCAATATGCTCAACCTAATATTGAAACTTGCGATTCCTATTTATATTATTCTTCCACTAAATTGTATTGCATACAATTATGTCCAATACATGTATTGTTGTTTATTTAACACTTTGAAATATTATATTTTTCTCACCATTTAAATGTAATGGCATTAGCAAAAAATTTAAAAATCAAAACATTGCACTTTTTCAATTTTTAGAATTCTAAATTCCTATAGGGATAAATGCACTGTTAATAATGAGTTGAATTGAAATTTTGAAATCTTTTCAATTATCTCCTTTGCCACAATGCTATTTAAAAAGATTTATATAATTTCAGTTTAAAAATATGCAACATAAGAAAAGCAAATGCTAGGGATTCTAATAAGAAGTTTGCCCACCGCTCCTAAGCGCAATATGCTCGACCTAGCATTGAAACTTGGGATTGCTATTTATAATTTTCTTCCACTAAAGTGTAACTTATACAATTAAGTCTAATACTTGTATTTTTGTGTATTTAACATTGTCCAATATTATGTTTTTCTCACCATTCAAATGCTATGACATTAGTAATAAATTTTAAAATCTAAACATTGCACTCTTTCAATTTTTGGAATGCTAAATTCCTATAAGGATAAATGCATTGTTAATAATTAGTTCAATTTAAATTTTGAAATTTTTTTAATTATCTGCTTTGCCACAATACTATTGGAAATGATTTATATAATTTTAGTCTAAAAATATACAACCTAAGAAAAAGTAAATGCAAGGGACTCTAATTAGAAGTTTGCCCCCGTCCTCAAGTGCAATACGCTCGACCTAACATTGAAACTTGGGATTGCTATTTTCAATTTTCTTCCACTAAATTGTAACTTATACAATTGAGTCCAATACTTGTATTTTTGTGTATTTAACATTGTCAAATATTATGTTTTTCTCACCATTCAAATGCAATGACATTAGCAATAAATTTTAAAATCTAAACATTGCACTTTTTCAATTTTTGGAATGCTAAATTCCTATAGGGATAAATGCACTATTAATAATCAGTTGAATTTAAATTTTGAAATTTTTTTAATTATCTGCTTTGCCACAAAACTATTTGAAATGATTTATATAATTTTAGTCTAAAAATATCCAACATAAGAAAAAGTAAAGGCAAGGGACTCTAATAAGAAGTTTGCCCACCCGACTTAAGTGCAATATGCTCGACCTAATATTAAAACTGGCGATTCCTATTTATATTATTCTTCCACTAAATTGTATTGCATACAATTGTGTCCAATACATGTTTTGTTGTTTATGTAACAGTTTGAAATATTATGTTTTTCTCACCATTCAAATGTTATGGCATTAGCAACAAATTTAAAAATCAAAACATTGCAATTTTTCAATTTTTAGAATTCTAAATTCCTAGAAGGATAAATGGACTGTAAATAATCAGTTGAATTTAAATTTTGAAATTTTTTTAATTATTTGCTTTGCCACAATACTATTTGAAATGATTAATATAATTTTAGTCTAGAAATATACAACCTAAGAAAAAGTAAATGCAAGGGACTCTAATTAGAAGTTTGCCCCCGTCCTCAAGTGCAATACGCTCGACCTAACATTGAAACTTGGGATTGCTATTTTCAATTTTCTTCCACTAAAGTGTAATTTATACAATTGTGCCCAATACTTGTATTTTTGTGTATTTAACATTTTCAAATATTATATTTCTCACCATTAAAATGTAGTGACATTAGCAATATATTTTAAAATCTAAACATTGCACTTTTTTAATTTTTAGAATTCTAAATTCTTATAGGGATAAATGCACTATTAATAATGAGTTGAATTTAAATTTTGAAATTTTTTTGATTATCTCCTTTACCACAATGCTATTTGAAAAGATTTATATAATTTTGGTATAAAAACATACAACATAAGAAAAAGCAAATGCAAGGGACTCTACTAAGAAGTTTGCCCACCCCCCTCAAGCGCAATATGCTGGACCTAACATTGAAACTTGCGATTGCTACTTATATTATTCTTCCACTAAATTGTATTGCATACAATTGTGTCCAACACATGTATTGTTGTTTATTTAACACTTTGAAATATTATGTTTTTCTCACCATTCACATGCAATGGCATTAGCAATAAATTTTCAAATCTAAACACTGCATTTTTTCGATTTTTAGAATTCTAAATTCCTATAAGGATAAATGCACTGTTAATAATGAATTGAATTGAAATTATGAAATTTTTTTGCCTATCTCCTTTGCCACAATGCTATTTGAAAAGATTTATATGATTTTAGTTTAAAAATATGCAACATAAGAAAAGCAAAAGCAAGGGACTCTAATAAGAAGTTTGCCCACCGGCCTCAAGCGCAATATGCTCGGCCTAACATTAAAACTTAGGATTGCTATTTATAATTTTCTTCCACTAAAGTGTAACTTATACAATTGAGTCCGAATTTGTATTTTTGTGTATTTAACATTGTCAAATATGATGTTTTTCTCACCATTCAAATGCAATGACATTAGTAATACATTTTAAAATCTAAACATTGTACCTTTTCAATTTTTGGAATGCTAAATTCCTATAGGGATAAATGCACTGTTAATAATCAATTGAATGTAAATTTTGAAATGTTTGTAATTATCTGTTGTGCCATAATACTATTCGAAATGATTTATATAATTTTAGTCTAAAAATATACAACATAAGAAAAAGCAAATGCAAGGGACTCTAATAAGAAGTTTGCCCACCCCCCTCAAACGTAATATGCTTGACCTAATATTGAAACTTGCGATTGCTACTTATATTATTCTTCCACTAAATTGTATTGCATACAATTGTGTCCAATACATGTATTGTTGTTTATTTAACACTTTGAAATATTATGTTTTTCTCACCATTCACATGCAATGGCATTAGCAATAAATTTTAAAATCTAAACACTGCAGTTTTTTGATTTTTAGAATTCTAAATTCCTATAAGGATAAATGCACTTTTAATAATGAGTTGAATTGAAATTTTGAAATTTTTTTAATTATCTCTTTTGCCACAATGCTATTTGAAAAGATTTATATAATTTTAGTCTAAAAATATACAACATAAGAAAAGCAAATGCAAAGGACTTTAATAAGAAGTTTCCCTACCGCCCTTAAGCGCAATATGCTTGACCTAACATTGAAACTTGTGATTCCTATTTCTAATTTTCTTGCACTAAAGTGTAACTTATACAATTGAGTCCAATACTTGTATTTTTGTGTATTTAACATTCTCAAATATTATGTTTTTCTCACCATTCAAATGCAATGACATCAGCAATAAATTTTAAAATCTAAACATTGCACATTTTCAATTTTTGGAATGCTAAATTGCTATAGGGATAAATGCACTGTTAATAATCAATTGAATTTAAATTTTGAAAATTTTTTAATTATCTGCTTTGCCATAATACTATTTGAAATGATTTATATAATTTTAATCTAAAAATATACAACATAAGAAAAAGCAAAGGCAAGGCACTCTAATAAGAAGTTTGCCCACCCCTGTTAAGCGCAATACGCTCGACCTAACATTGAAACTTGGGATTGCTGTTTTTAATTTTCTTCCACTAAAGTGTAATTTATACAATTGAGTCCAATACTTGTATTTTTTGTTGAAAAGACATTAAACTAGTATATGCTCGACTAAACATTGAAATTTGGAATTGCTATTTAAACATTCTTCGACTAAAGTGTCTTTTATACAATTGAGTCCAGTACTTGTATTTTTGTTTATTTAACGTTTTCTTACCTTTCAAATGTAATGGCATTAGCAATAAATTTAAAAATCAAAACATTGAACGTTTTCAATTTTTAGAATTCTAAATTCCTATAGGGATAAATGCAATGTTATTAATTAGTTGAATTTAAATTTTGAAATTTTATCAATTATCTCCCTTGCCACAATGCTATTTGAAATGATTTATATAATTTTAGTCTAGAAATATACAACATAAGAAAAAGAAAATGCAAGAGTCTCTAATAAGATGTTTGCCCACCTCCCTCAAGCACAATATGCTCGACCTAATATTGAAACCTACGATTGCTATTTATGTTATTCTTCCACTAAAATGTATTGCATACAATTGAGTCTAACACATGTATTTTTGTTTATTTATAATTTTCAAATATTATTTTTTTCTCACCATTAAAATGTAATGGCATTAGCAATAAATTTAAAAATCAAAACATTGCACTTTTTCAATTTTTAGAATTCTAAATTCCTATAGGGAAAAATGCACTATTAATAATGAGTTGAATTGAAATTTTGAAATTTTATTAATTATCTCCTTTGCAACTATACTATTTGAATAGATTTATATAATTTTATTCTCAAAATATACAACATAAGAAAAAGTAAATGCAAAGGACTCTAATAAGAAGTTTGCCCCCTCTCAAGAGCAATATGCTCGACCAAACATTGAAACATGGGATTGTTATTTATAATTTTCCTTCTTTAAAGTGTAATTTATACAATTGAGTCCAATACTTGTATTTTTGTGCATTTACCATTGCCAAATATTCTATTTTTCTCACTATTCAAATGTAATGACATCAGCAATAAATTGTAAAATCTAAACATTGTACTTTTTCAATTTTTAGAATTCTAAATTCCTATAACGATAAATGCACTGTTAAGAATCAGTTGAATTTAAATTTTGAAATTTTTTTAGTTATCTCTTTTGCCTCAATGCTATTCGAAATAATTTATATAGTTTTAGTCTAAAAACATACAACATAAGAAAAAGAAAATGCAATGGACTCTAATAAGAAGTTTCCCCACCCCTCTCAAGCATAATATGCTCAACCTAATATTGAAACTTGCGATTGTTATTTATATTATTCTTCCACTAAAGTGTATTCTATACAATTGAGTCCAATACATGTATTTTTGTTTATTTAACATTTTCAAATATTATGTTTTTCTCACCATTAAAATGGAATGGCATTAGTAATAAATTTATAAATCAAAACATTGCACTTTTCCAATTTTGAGAATTCTAAATTCCTATTAGGATAAATGCAATGTTAATAATCAGTTGAATTTAAATTTTGAAATTTTTTTAATTATCCCCTTTGCCATAGTACTATTTGAAATGATTTATATAATTTTAGTCTAAAAATATAGAACATAAGAAAAACCAAATGCAAGGGACTCTAATAAGATGTTTACCCACCCCCCTCAAGCGCAATATGCTCGACCTAACATTGAAACTTGGGAATTCTATTTATAATTTTCTTCCACTAAAGTGTAATTTATACAATTGAGTCCAATACTTGTATTTTTGTGTATTTAACATTTTCAAATATTATGTTTTTCTCACCATTCAAATGCAATGGTATTAGCAATAAATTTTAAAATCTAAACATTGCACTTTTTCAATTTTTAGAATTATAAATTCATATCGAGATAAATGCACTGCTAATAATGAGTTGAATTGAAATTTTGAAATTTTTTTTATTATCTCCTTTGCCACAATGCTATTTCAAAAGATTTACATAAGAAAAGGCAAATACAAGGGACTCTAATAAGAAATTTGCCCACCCCCTTCAAACGCCATATGCTCAACCTAATATTGAAGCTTGCGATTGCTATTTATATTATTCTTCCACTATATTGTATTGCATACAATTGAGTCCAATACATGTATTTTTGTTTATTTAACATTTTTAAATATTATATTTTTCTCACCATTCAAATGTAATGGCATTAGTAATAAATTTAAAAATCAAAACATTGCACTTTTTCAATTTTTAGAATTCTAAATTCCTATAGGGATAAATGCACCTTTAATAATTAGTTGAATTTAAATTTCAAAATTTTTTTAATTATCTCCTTTGCCACAATGCTATTTGAAAAGATTTAGATAATTTTAGTCTAAAAATATACAACATAAGAAAAAGCAAATGCAAGGGACTCTAATAAGAAGTTTGCCGACTCCCCTCGAGCGCAATATGCTCGACCTAATATTGAAGCATGTGATTGCTATATATGTTGTTNAATGCAAGAGTCTCTAATAAGATGTTTGCCCACCTCCCTCAAGCACAATATGCTCGACCTAATATTGAAACCTCGATTGCTATTTATGTTATTCTTCCACTAAAATGTATTGCATTCAATTGAGTCTAACACATGTATTTTTGTTTTATTTAAATTTTCAAATATTATGTTTTTCTCACCATTAAAATGTAATGGCATTAGCAATAAATTTAAAATTCAAAACATTGCACTTTTCAATTTTTAGAATTCTAAATTCCTATAGGGAAAAATGCACTATTAATAATGAGTTCAATTGAAATTTGAAAATTTATTAATTATCTCCTTTACTATTTACTATTTGAATAGATTTATGTAATTTTATTCTCAAAATATACAACATACAGAAAAAAGTAAATGCAAGGACTCTAATAAGAAGTTTGCCCCCACTCAAGCGCAATATGCTTGACCAAACATTGAAACATGGGATTGTTATTTATAATTTTCCTTCTCTAAAGTGTAATTTATACAATTGAGTCCCAATACTTGTATTTTTGTGTATTTAACATTTTCATATATTATGTTTTTCTCACCATTCAAATGCAATGGCATTTAGCAATAAATTTTAAAATCTAAACATTACACTTTTTCAACTTCTTAGAATCTAAATTTCTATCGAGATAAATGCACTGCTAATAATGAGTTGAATTGAAAATTTGAAATTTTTTTTAATTATCTCCTTTGCCATAATGCTATTTCAAAAGATTTATATAATTTTAGTCTAAAAATTTACAACATAAGAAAAGGCAAATGCAAGGGAATCTAATAAGAAATTTGCCCACCCCTTTCAAATGCCATATGCTCAACCTAATATTGAAACTTGTGATTGCTATTTATATTATTCTTCCACTATATCGTATTGCATACAATTGAGTCCAATACATGTATTTTTGTTTATTTAACATTTTTAAATATTATATTTTTCTCACCATTCAAATGTAATGACATTAGTGATAAATTTAAAAATCAAAACATTGCACTTTTTCAATTTTTAGAATTCTAGATTCCTATAGGGATAAATGCACCTTTAATAATTAGTTGAATTTAAATTTCAAAATTTTTTTAATTATCTCCTTTGCCACAATGCTATTTGAAAAGATTTAGATAATTTTAGTCTAAAAATATACAACATAAGAAAAAGCAAATGCAAGGGACTCTAATAAGAAGTTTGCCGACTCCCCTCGAGCGCAATATGCTCGACTTAATATTGAAGCTTGTGATTGCTATTTATGTTGTTCTTCGACTAAATTGTATTGCATACAATTGAGTCCAATACTTGTATTTTTGTTTATTTAACATTTTCAAATATTATATTTTTCTCACATTCAAATGCAATGACATTAGCAATAAATTTTAAAATCAAAGCATTGTACTTTTTCAATTTTAAGAATTCTAAATTCTTATAGGGATAAATGCACTGTTAATAATGAGTTGAATTAAAATTTTGAAATTTTTTTGATTATCTCCTTTGTCACAATGCTATTTGAAAAGATTTTTATAATTTTAGTTTAAAAATATACAACATAAGAAAAACCATATGCAAGGGACTCTAATAAGAAGTTTACCCACCCCCCTCAAGCGCAATATGCTCGACCTAACATTGAAACTTGGGAATTCTATTTATAATTTTCTTCCACTAAAGTGTAATTTATACAATTGAGTCCAATACTTGTATTTTTGTGTATTTAACATTTTCAAATATTATGTTTTTCGCACCATTCAAATGCAATGGCATTAGCAATAAATTTTAAAATCTAAACATTGCACTTTTTTAATTTTTAGAATTCTAAATTCCGATAGGGATAAATGCACTCCTAATAATGAGTTCAATTGAAATTTTGAAATTTTTTAATTATCTCCTTTGCCACAATGCTATTTGAAATGATTTATATAATTTTAATCTAAAAATATACAACATAAGAAAAGCAAATGCAAGGGACTCCAATCAGAAGTTTGCCAACCCCCCTCAAGCGCAATACGTTCGACCTAACGTTGAAAATTGGGTTTGTTGTTTATCATTTTTTTCCCCTAAAGTGTAATTTATACAATTGAGTCCAATACATGTATTTTTGTGTATTTAACGTTTTCAAATATTATGTTTTTCTCACCATTCAAATGCAATGATATTAGCAATAAATTTTAAAATCTAAACATTGCACTTTTTCAATTTTTCGAATTCTAAATTCCTATAGAGATAAATGCACTCTTAATAATGAGTGGAATTGAAATTTTGAAATTTTTTTAATTATCTCCTTTGCCACAACGCTCTTTGAAAAGATTTATACAATTTTGGTCTAAAAATATAAAATATAAGAAAAGGCAAATGCAAGGGACTCTAATAAGAAGTTTGCCCACCCCTTTGAAATGCCATATGCTCGACCTAATATGAAAGTTTGCGATTACTATTTATATTATTCTGCCACTATATTGTATTGCATATAATTGAGTCCAATACATGTATTTTTGTTTATTTAACATTTTCAAATATTATATTTTTCTCACCATTCAAATGTAATGGTATTAGCAA
This sequence comes from Bruguiera gymnorhiza, assembly GCA_020883675.1. Classification (NCBI taxonomy): domain Eukaryota; kingdom Viridiplantae; phylum Streptophyta; class Magnoliopsida; order Malpighiales; family Rhizophoraceae; genus Bruguiera; species Bruguiera gymnorhiza. The sequence continues at coordinate 17,203 of JAIRCJ010000260.1, forward strand.
TAAATGTAAAAATCAAAACATTACACTTTTTCAATTTTTAGAATTCTAAATTCTCATAGGGATAAATGCACTGTTAATAATGAGTTGAATTGAAATTTTGAAATTTTTTTAATTATCTCCTTTGCCACAATGCAAATTAAAATGATTTATATAATTTCAGTGTAAAAATATACACCATAAGAAAAAGCAAACGCAAGGAACTCTAATAAGAAGTTTGCCAACCCCCCTCAAACGCAATATGCTCGACCTAATATTGAAGCATGCCATTTCTATTTATATTATTCTTCCACTAAATTGTATTGCATCCAATTGAGTCCAGTACATGTATTTTTGTTTATTTAATATGTTCAAATATTATGTTTTTCTCACCATTCAAGTGCAATTGTAGTAGCGATAAATTTTAAAATTTAAACATTACACTTTTTCAATTTTTAGAATTCTAAATTCCTATAGGGATAAATACACTCTTAATAATCAGTTCAATTTAAATTTTGAAATTTTTTTAATTATCTCCTTTGCCATAAAGCTATTTGAAATGATTTATATAATTTTAGTTTAAAAATATACAACATAAGAAAAAGCAAATGCAAGGGAATCTCATAAGAACTTTGCGCAATTCCTCAAGCGTAATAAATTTTAAATTCAAAACATTGCACTTTTTCAATTTTTTCAATTCTAAATTCCTATAGCGATAAATGCATTATTAATAATCAGTTGAATTTAAATTTTGAAATTTTTTTAGTAATCTCCATTGCCTCAATGCTATTTGAAATGATTTATATTGTTTTAGTCTAAGAACATACAACATAAGAAAAATGAAATGCAATGGACTCTAATAAGAAATTTGCCTATACCCCTCAAGCGCAATATGCTATACCAAATATGGGAGCTTGGAATTGCTATTTATATTGTACTTCCACTAAATTGTATTGCATACAATTGAGTTGAATACATGTATTTTTGTGTATTTAACATTTTCAAATATTATATTTTTCTCACCCTTCAAATGTAATGGCCTTAGCAATAAATTTTAAATTCAAAACATTGCACTTTTTCAATTTTTAGAATTCTAAATTCCGATAGAGATAAATGCACTGTTAATAATCAATTGAATTTAAATTTTGAAATTTTTTTAGTATTCTCCTTTGCCTCAATGCTATTTGAAATGATTTATATACTTTTAGTCTAAGAACATACAACATATGAAAAAGGAAATGCATTGGACTCTAATAAGAAGTTTGCCCACCCCCCTCAAGTGCAATATGCTCGATCTAATATTGATGCTTGCGATTACTATTTATATTATTCTTCCACTAAATTGTATTACATGTAATTGAGTCCAATACATGTATTTTTGTGTATTTAACATTTTCAAATATTATGTTTTTCTCGCCATTCAAATGCAATGGCATTAGTAATAAATTTTAAATTCAAAACATTGCACTTTTTCAATTTTTCCAATTTTAAATTCCTATAGCGATAGATGCATTGTTAATAATCAGTTGAATTTAAATTTTGAAATTTTTTTAGTAATCTCCATTACCTCAAGCTATTTCAAATGATTTATATTTTTTAGTTTAAGAACATACAACATAAGAAAAAGGAAATGCAATGGACTCCAATAAGAAATTTGCCCACACTCCTCAAGCGCAATATGCTCTTCCAAATATAGGAGCTTGGAATTACTATTTATATTGTACTTCCACTAAATTGTATTGCATACAATTGAGTTGAATACATGTATTTTTGTGTATTTAACATTTTCAAATATTATATTTTTCTCACCATTCAAATGTAATGGGCTTAGCAATAAATTTTAAATTCAAAACATTGCACTTTTTCAATTTTTAGAATTCTAAATTCCGATAGGGATAAATGCACTGTTAATAATCCGATGAATTTAAATTTTGAAATTTTTTTAGTAATCTCCCTTGCTTCAATGCTATTTGAAATGATTTATAGAGTTTTAGTCTAATAACATACAACATAAGAAAAAGGAAATGCAATGGACTCAAATAATAAGTTTGTTCGCCCCCTTCAAGCGTAATATGCTAGACCTAATATTGAAACTTGCGATCGCTATTTATATTATTCTTCCACTAAATTTTATTGCATAAAATTGAGTCCAATACATGTATTTTTGTGTATTTAACATTTTCAAATATTATATTTTTCTCACCATTCAAATGTAATGGCATTAGCAATAAATTTTAAATTCAAAACATTGCACTTTTACAATTTTTAGAATTATAAATTCCTATAGCAATAAATGTACTGTTAATAATCAGTTGAATTTAAATTTTGAAAATTTTTTAGTACTCTCCATTGCCTCAGCGCTATTTGAAATGATTTATATAGTTTTAGTCTTAGTACAAACAACATAAGAAAAAGGAAATGCAATGGACTCCAATAAGAAATTTGCCCACACCTCTCAAGTGCAATACGCTCAACCTAACATTGAAACCTGGAATTGTTGCCTATAATTTTCTTCCACTACAGTGTGATTTATATAATTGAGTCTAATACTTGTATTTTTGTTTATTTAACATTTTCAAATATTATGTCTTTCTCACCATTCAAATGCAATGTCATTGGCAATAACTTTTAAAATAAAAACATTGCACTTTTTCAATTTTTAGAATTCTAAATTCCCATAGGGATAAATACACTATTAATAATGAGTTGAATTGAAATTTTGAAATTTTTTTTAATTATCTCCTTTGCCACAATGCTAATTGAAATGATTTATATAATTTTGGTCTAAAAATATACAATATAAGAAAAAGCAAACGCAAAGGGACTCTAATAAGAAGTTTGCTAACCCCCTTCAAGGGCAATATGCTTGACCTAATGTTGAAGCATGCCATTGCTATTTATATTATTCTTCCACTAAATTGTATTGCATCCAATTGAGTCCAATACATGTATTTTTGTTTATTTCACATTTTCAAATATTATGTTTTTCTCACCATTCAAATGCAATTGTAGTAGCAAGAAATTTTAAAATCTAAACATTACAATTTTTCAATTTTTAGAATTCTAAATTCCTATAGGGATAAATGCACTCTTAATAATCAGTTCAATTTAAATTTTGAAATTTTTTTAATTATCTCCTTTGCCACAAAGCTATTTGAAATCATTTATATAATTTTAGTCTAAAAATATACAACATAAGAAAAAGCAAATGCAAGCGAATCTAATAAGAAGTTTGCCCAACTCCTCAAACGCAATATGCTCGATCTAATATTGATGCTTGCAATTACAATTTATATTATTCTTCCACTAAATTGTATTGCATGCAATTGAGTCCAATACATGTATTTTTGTGTATTTAACATTTTCAAATATTATATTTTTCTCACCAATCAAAACATTGCACTTTTTTTAGAATTGTAAATTCCTATAAGGATAAATTAAATGTTAATAACAAGTTGAATTTAAATTTTGAAATTTTTTTAGTCATCTCCTTTGCCTCAATGCTATTTGAAATGATTTATATATTTTTCGTCAAGAAACATACAACATTAGAAAAAGTAAATGCAATGGACGCTAATAAGAAGTATCCCCACCCCCTTAAGCACATTATGCTCATCCTAATATTGAAGCTCGCGATTGTTATTTATATTATTTTTGCACTAAAGTGTATTCTATACAATTGAGTCCAATACATGTATTTTTGTTTATTCAACATTTCCAAATATTATATTTTTCTCACCATTCAAATGCAATGGCATTAGCAATAAATTTAAAAATCAAAACATTGCACTTTTTCAATTTTTAGAATTCTAAATTCCTATAGGGATAAACGCACTGTGAATAATCAGTTGAATTTAAATTTTGAAATTTTTTTTATTATCTCCTTTGCCATAAAGCTATTTGAAATGATTTATAAAATTTTTGTCTAAAAATATACAACATAAGAAAATGCAAATGCAAGGCACTCTAATAAGAAGTTTACCCACCCCCCTCAAGTAGAATATGCTCGACCTAACATTGAAATTTGGGATTGCTATTTATAATTTTCTTCCACTATAGTGTAATTTATACAATTGAGTCCAATACTCGTATTTTTGTGTATTTAACATTTTCAAATATCATCTTTTTCGCACAATTCAAATGCAATGGCATTAGCAATGAATTTTAAAATCTAAACATTGCACTTTTTCAATTTTTAGAATTCTAAATTCCTATAGCGATAAATGCACTCTTAATAATGAGTTGAATTGAAATTTTGAAATTTTTTTAATTATCACTTTTGCCAAAATGCTATTTGAAATGATTTATATGATTTTAGTATAAAAATATACAATAGAAGAAAAAGCAAATGCAAAGGACTCTAATAATAAGTTTACCCACCCCCTTCAAGCGGAATATGCTCAACCTAACATTAAAATTTGGAATTGCTATTTATAATTTTCTTCCACTATAGTGTAATTTATACACTTGAGTGCAATACTTGCATTTTTGTGTATTTAACATTTTCAAATATTATATTTTTCTCACCATTCAAATGTAATGGCATTAGCAATAAATTTTAAAATCTAAACATTGCACTTTTTCAATTTTTAGAATTCTAAATTCCTATAGGGATAAATGCACTATTAATAATAAGTAGAATCAAAATTTTGAAATTTTTTTAATTATCTCCCTTGCCACAAAGCTCTTTGAAATGATTTACATAATTTTAGTCTAAAAATATACAACAAAAGAAAAGGCAAATGCAAAGGACTCTAATAAGAAGTTTGCCCACCCCACTCAAGCGCAACATGCTCGACCTAATATTGAAACTTGCGATTGCTATTTATATTATTCTTCCACTAAATTGTATTGCATACAATTGAGTCGAATACATGTATTTTTGTGTATTTAACATATTCAAATATTAGGTTTTTCTCACCTTTTAAATGTAATGGCCTTAGCAATAAATTTCAAAATCAAAACATTGCACTTTTTCAATTTTTAGAATTCTAAATTCCTATAGGGATCAATGCACTGTAAATAATGAGTTGAATTGAAATTTTGAAATTTTTTGAATTATCTCCTTTGCCACAACGCTATTCTATTTGAAATGATTTATATAAATTTAGTCTAAAAATATACAACCTAAGAAAAAGCAAATGCAAGGGACTCTTATAAGAAGTTTGCCCACGCCCCTCAAGCGCAATATGCTTGACCTAATATTAGAACTTACGATTGCTATTTATATTATTCTTCCACTAAATTATGTTGCATACAATTGAGTCCAATACATGTATTTTTGTGTATTTAACATTTTCAAATATTATGTTTTTCTCACCATTCAAATGTAATGGCATTAGCAATAAATTTAAAAATCAAAACATTGCACTTTTTCAATTTTTAGAATTCTAAGTTCCTATAGGAATAAATGCATTGTGAATAATCAGTTGAATTTAAAATTTGAAATTTTTTTTATTATCTCCTTTGCCACAATGCTATTTGAAATGATTTATAAAATTTCCGTCTAAAAATATACAACATAAGAAAATGCAAATGCAAGGCACTCTAATAAGAAGTTTACCCACCCCCCTCAAGTAGAATATGCTCGACCTAACATTGAAACTTCGGATTGCTATTTATAATTTTCTTCTACTATAGTGTAATTTATACAATTGAGTCCAATACTCATATTTTTGTGTATTTAACATTTTCAAATATCATCTTTTTCTCACAATTCAAATGCAATGGCATTAGCAATGAATTTTAAAATCTAAACATTGCACTTTTTCAATTTTTAGAATTCTAAATTCCTATAGCGATAAATGCACTCTTAATAATGAGTTGAATTGAAATTTTGAAATTTTTTTAATTATCTCTTTTGCCAAAATACTATTTGAAATGATTTATATGATTTTAGTATAAAAATATACAATAGAAGAAAAAGCAAATGCAAAGGACTCTAATAATAAGTTTACCCACCCCCTTCAAGCGAAATATGCTCAACCTAACATTAAAATTTGGAATTGCTATTTATAATTTTCTTCCACTACAGTGTAATTTATACAATTGAGTGCAATACTTGTATTTTTGTGTATTTAACATTTTCAAATATTATATTTTTCTCACCATTCAAATGTAATGGCATTAGCAATAAATTTTAAAATCTAAACATTACACTTTTTCAATTTTTAGAATTCTAAATTCCTATAGGGATAAATGCACTATTAATAATAAGTAGAATCAAAATTTTGAAATTTTTTTAATTATCTCCCTTGCCACAATGCTATTTGAAATGATTTATATAATTTTAGTCTAAAAATATACAACAAAAGAAAAGGCAAATGCAAGGGACTCTAATAAGAAGTTTGCCCACCCCACTCAAGCGCAACATGCTCGACCTAATATTGAAACTTGCGATTGCTATTTATATTATTCTTCCACTAAATTGTATTGCATACAATTGAGTCCAATACATGTATTTTTGTGTATTTAACATTTTCAAATATTATGTTTTTCTCATCATTCAAAAGCAATGACATTAGCAATAAATTTCAAAATCAAAACATTGCACTTTTTCAATTTTTAGAATTCTAAATTCCTATAGGGATAAATGCACTGTAAATAATGAGTTGAATTGAAATTTTGAAATTTTTTGAATTATCTCCTTTGCCACAACGCTATTCTATTTGAAATGATTTATATAAATTTAGTCTAAAAATATACAACATAAGAAAAAGCAAATGCAAGGGACTCTTATAAGAAGTTTTCCCACCCCCCTCAAGCGCAATATGCTCGAGCTAATATTAAAACTTACGATTGCTATTTATATTATTCTTCCACTAATTTATGTTGCATACAATTGAGTCCAATACATGTATTTTTGTGTATTTAACATTTTCAAATATTATGTTTTTCTCACCATTCAAATGTAATGACATTAGCAATAAATTTAAAAATCAAAACATTGCACTTTTTCAATTTTTAGAATTCTAAATTCTTATAGGAATAAATGCACTGTGAATAATCAGTTGAATTTAAATTTTGAAATTTTTTTTATTATCTCCTTTGCCACAATGTTATTTGAAATGATTTAAAAAATTTTCGTCTAAAAATATACAACATAAGAAAATGCAAATGCAAGGCACTCTAATAAGAAGTTTACCCACCGCCCTCAAGTAGAATATGCTCGACCTAACATTGAAACTTGGGATTGCTATTTATAATTTTCTTCCACTATAGTGTAATTTATACAATGGAGTCCAATACTCGTATTTTTGTGCATTTAACATTTTCAAATATCATGTTTTTCTCACAATTCAAATGCAATGGCATTAGCGATGAATTTTAAAATCTAAACATTGCACTTTTTCAATTTTTAGAATTCTAAATTCCTATAGCGATAAATGCACTCTTAATAATGAGTTGAATTGAAATTTTGAAATTTTTTTAATTATCTCCTTTGCCAAATTGCTATTTGAAATGATTTATATGATTTTAGTGTAAAAATATACAATAGAAGAAAAAGCAAATGCCAGAGACTCTAATAATAAGTTTACCCACCCCCTTCAAGTGGAATATGCTCAACCTAACATTGAAATTTGGGATTGCTATTTATAATTTTCTTCCACTACAGTGTAATCTATACAATTGAGTGCAATACTTGTATTTTTGTGTATTTAACATTTTCAAATATTATATTTTTCTCACCATTCAAATGTAATGGCATTAGCAATAAATTTTAAAATCTAAACATTGCACTTTTTCAATTTTTAAAATTCTAAATTCCTATAGGGATAAATGCACTGTTAATAATAAGTAGAATCGAAATTTTGAAATTTTTTTAATTATCCTCCTTGCCACAATGTTATTTGAAATGATTTATATAATTTTAGTCTAAAAATATAAAACATAAGAAAAAGCAAATGCAAGGCACTCTAATAAGAAGTTTGCCTACCCCCCTCAAGCGCAATATGCTCGACCTAATATTGAAGCTTGCGATTGCTATTGATATTATTCTTCCACAAAATTGTATTGCATACAATTGAGTCCAATAAATGTGTTTTTGTGTATTTAACATTTTCAAATATTATGTTTTTCTCACCATTCAAATGTAATGGCATTAGCAATAAATTTTAAAATCAAAGCATTGCACTTTTTCAATTTTAAGAATTCTAAATTCCTATTGGGATAAATGCACTATTAATAATCATTTGAATTTAAATTTTAAAATTTTTTTAGTTATCTCTTATGCCTCAAAGCTATTTGAAATGATTTATATACTTTTAGTCTAAAAATATACAACATAAGAAAAAGGAAACGCAATAGACTCTAATAAGAAGTTTCCCTACCCTCCTCAAGCACAATATGCTCAACCTTATACTGAAACTTGCGATTGCTATTTCTAATATTCTTCCACTGAAGTGTCTTCTATACAATTGAGTCTAATACATGTATTTTTGTTTATTTAACATTTCCAAATATTATATTTTTCTCACCATTAAAATGTAATGGCATTAGCAACAAATTTAAAAATCAAAACATTGCACTTTTTCAATTTTTAGGATACTAAATTCCTATAGGGATAAATGCACTATTAATAATTAGTTGAATTGAAATTTTGAAATTTTTTTAATTACCTCTTTTGCCACAATGCTATTTGAAATGATTTATACAATTTTAGTCTAAAAATATACAACATAAGAAAAAGCAAATGTAAGGGACTCTAATAAGAAGTTTGCCCATCCCCATCAAGCTCAATATGCTCGACCAAATATTAAAGGTTACAATTGCAATTTATATTATTCTTCCAGTAAATTGTATTGCATACAATTGAGTCCAATACATGTATTTTTGTGTATTTAACATTTTCAAATATTATGTTTTTCTCACCTTTCAAATGCAACGACATTAGTAATAAATTTTATAATCAAAACATTGCACTTTTTCAATTTTAAGAATTCTAAATTCCTATAGGGATAAATGCACTGTTGATAATCAATTGAATTTAAATTTTGAACTTTTTTTAATTATCTCCTTTGCCTCAACACTATTTGAACTGATTTATATAATTTTAGTCTAAAAATATACAACATAAGAAAAAGCAAATGCAAGGGACTCTAACAAGAAGTTTGCCCCACCCCCTCAAGCGCAATATGCTCGACCTAACATTGAAACTTGGGATTTCAATTTATAATTTTCTTCCACTAAAGTGTAATTTATACAATTGAGTCGAATACTTGTATTTTTGTGTATTTAACATTTTCAAATATTGTGTTTTCCTCACCATTCAAAAGTAGTGGCATTAACAATGATTTTAAAAATCAAAACATTACATTTTCTCAATTTTTAGAATTCTAAATTCCTATAAGGATAAATCCACTGTTAATAATTAGTTGAATTTAAATTTTGAAATTTTTGTAGTATTCTCCATTGCCTTAATGCTATTTGAAATCATTTATATAGTTTTAGTCTAAGAACGCACAACATTAGAAAAAGGAAATGCAATGAACTCTAATAAGAAGTTTGCCCACTCCCCTCAAGCGCAATATGCTTGACCTAATATTGAAACTTGCGATTGCTATATCTATTATTCTTACACTCAATTGTATTGCATACAATTGAGTCTAATAGATGTATTTTTGTGTATTTAACATTTTCAAATATTATGTTTTTCTCACCATTCAAATGTAATGGCATTAGCAATAAATTTTAAAATCAAAACATTGCACTTTTTCAATTTTTAGAATTCTAAATTCCTATAGGGATAAATGGACTGTTAATAATCAGTTGAATTTAAATTTTGAAATCTTTTTAGTAATCTCCATTGCCTCAATGCTATTTGATATGATTTATATAGTTTTAGTCTAAGAATATACAACATAAAAAAAAGGAAATGCAATGGACTCTAATAAGAACTTTGCCCACCCCCCTCAAGCGCAATATGCTCGACCTATTATTGAAGCTTGCGATTGCTATTTATATTATTCTTTCACTAAATTGTATTGCATACAATTGAGTCCAATACATGTATTTTTGTGTATTTAACATTTTCAAATATTATGTTTTTCTCACCATTCAAATGCAATGGCATAGGCAACAAATTTGAAAATCTAAACATTGCACTTTTTCAATTTTTAGAATTATAAATTCCTATAGGGTTAAATGCGCTATTAATAATTAGTTGAATTTAAATTTTGAAATTTTTTTAATTATCTCCTTTGCCACAATGCCAGTTGAAAAGATTTATATAATTTTAGTCTAAGAACATACAACATAAGAAAAAGCAAATGCAATGGACTCTAACAAGTATTTTGCCCACCCCCTTCAAGTGTAATATGCTCGACCTAATATTGAAACTTGTGATTGGTATTTCTATTACTCTTCCAATAAGAAGTTTGCCCGCCCCCTCAAATGCAATATGCTCAACATAACATTGAAACTTAGGATTGCTATTTATAATTTTCTTCCACTAAAGTGTAATTTATACAATTGAGTCCAATACTTGTATTTCTGTTTATTTAACATTTTCAAATATTATATTTTTCTAGCCATTCAAATGTAATGGCATTTCCAATAAATTTTTTAATCTAAACATTGCACTTTTTCAATTTTTAGAATTCTAAATTCCTATAGGGATAAATGCACTGTTAATAATGAGTTGAATTGAAATTTTGAAATTTTTTTAATTATCCCCTTTGGCACAATGCTATTTGAAAAGATTTATATAATTTTAGTCTAAAAATATATAACATAAGAAAGAACAAATGCAAGGGACTCTAGTGAGAAGTTTGCCCACCCCCCTCAAGTGCAATATGCTCGACCTAATATTGAAGCTCGCGATTATTATTTATATTATTCTTCTGCTAAATTGTATCACATACAATTGAGCTCAATATATGTATTTTTGTTTATTTAACATTTTCAAATATTATGTTTTTCTCACCATTTAAATGTAATGGCATTAGCAATAAATTTAAAAATCAAAACATTGCACTTTTTCAAATTTTTAGAATTCTAAATTCCTATAGGGATAAATGCACCGTTAATAATCAGTTGAATTTAAATTTTGATTTTTTTTTAATTATCTCCTTTGCCACAATACTGTTTGAAAAGATTTATATAATTTTAGTGTAAAAATATACAACATAAGAAAAAGCAAATGCAAGGAACTCTAATAAGAAGTTTGCCTACCCCCCTCAAGCACAATATGCTAGACCTAACATTAAAACTTGAGATTGCTATTTATAATATTCTTTCACTAAAGTGTAATTTATACAATTGAGTCGTATACTTGTATTTTTTTGTATTGAACATTTTTAAATATTATATTTTTCTCACCATTCTAATGCAATGACATTAGTAATAAATTTTAAAATCTAAACATTGCACTTTTTCAATTTTTAGAATTATAAATTCCTATAGGGTTAAATGCGCTGTTAATAATCAGTTGAATTTAAATTTTGAAATTCTTTTAATTATCTCCTTTGCCATAATGCTATTTGAAATGATTTATATAAATTTAGTCTAAAAATATAAAACAAAAGAGAAAGCAAAAGCAAGGGACTCTAATAGGAATTTTGCCCACCCACCTCAAGCGCAATATGCTCGACCTAATTTTAAAGCTTGTGATTGCAATTTATATTATTCTTCCGCTAAATTGTATTGCATACAATTGAGTCCAATACATATATTTTTATGTATTTAATATTTTCAAATATTTTGTTTTTCTCACCATTCAAATGTAATGGCATTAGCAATAAATTTTAAAATCAAAACATTGCACTAATAATAATGTGTTGAATTGAAATTTTAGAATTTTTTTAATTATCTCCTTTGCCACAACGCTATTTGAAACAATTTATATTTTTTTAGTCTAATAACATACAACATAAGAAAAAGGAAATGCAATGGACTCTAATAAGAAGTTTGCCCACCCCCCTCAAGCGCAATATGCTCCACCTAATATTGAATCTTGTGATTGCTATTTATATTATTCTTCCACTAAATTGTATTGCATACAATTAAATCCAATACATGTATTTTTGTGTATTTAACATTTTCAAATATTATGTTTTTCTCGCCATTCAAATGTGATGGCATTAGTAATAAATTTTAAAATCAAAACATTGCACTTGTTCAATTTTTAGAATTCTAACTTCCTATAGGGATAAATGCACTATTAATAATGAGTTGAATTGAAATTTTGGAATTTTTTTAATTATCTCCTTTGCCACAATGCTATTCAGAATGATTTATATAATTTTAGTGTAAAAATATACAACATAAGAAAAAGCAAATGCAAGGGACTCTAATAAGAAGTTTGCCCACTCCACTCAAGCGCAATATGCTCAACCTATTGTTGAAGCTTGCGATTGCTATTTATATTATTCTTCCACTAAATTGTATTGCATACAATTGAGTCCAATACATGTATTTTTATGTATTTAACATTTTCAAATATTATGTTTTTCTCATTATTCAAATGTAATGGCATTAGCAAGAAATTTTAAAATCAAAACATTGCACTTTTTCAATTTTTAAAATTCTAAATTCCTATAGGGATAAATGCACTGTTAATAATTAGTTTAATTTAAATTTTGAAATTTCTTCAATAATCTCCATTGCCTCAATGCTATTTGAGATGATTTAAATAGTTTTAGTCTAAGAACACACAACATAAGAAAAAGGAAATACAATGGACACTAACAAGAAGTTTGCCCACCCCTCCAAGCGCAATTTGCTCAACCTAATATTCAAGCTCATGATTGCTATTTATATTATTCTTCCACTAAATTGTATTGCATACAATTGAGTCCAATACATGTATTTTGTGTATTTAACATTTTCAAATATTATGTTTTTCTCGCCATTCAAATGTCATGCCATTAGCAATAAATTTTAAAATCAAAACATTGCACTTGTTTAATTTTTAGAATTCTAACTTCCTATAGGGATAAATGCACTATTAATAATGAGTTCAATTGAAATATTGGAATTTTTTTAAATATCTCCTTTGCCACAACGTTATTTGAAATGATTTATATAATGTTAGTGTAAAAATATACAACACAAGAAAAAGCAAATGGAAAAGACTCTAATAAGAAGTTTGCCCACTCCGCTAAAGCCGAATATGCTCGACCTATTATTGAAGCTTGCGATTGCTATTTATATTATTCATCCACTAAATTGTATTGCATACAACTAAGTCCAATACATGTATTTTTGTGTATTTAACATTTTCAAATATTATTTTTTTCTCACCATTCAAATGGAATGGCATTAGCAATAAATTTTAAAATCAAAACATTGCACTTTTTCGAGTTTTAGAATTCTAAATTCCTATAGAGATAAATGCACTGTTAATAATTAGTTTAATTTAAATTTTGAAATTTCTTCAGTAATCTCCATTGCCTCTATGCTATTTGAAATGATTTATATAATTTTAGTCTAAGAACATAAAACATAAGAAAAAGGAAATGCAATGGACTCTAATAAAAAGTTTGCCCACCCCCCTTAAGCCCAATATGCTCGACCTAATATTGAAGCTTGTGATTGCTATTTATATTATTCTTCTAATAAATTGTATTGCATACAATTGAGTCCAATACATATATTGTTGTTTTATTAATGTTTTCAAATATTATGTTTTTCTCACCATTCAAATGTAATAGTATTAGCAATAAATTTTAAAATCAAAACATCGCACTTTTTCAACTTTTAGAATTCTAAATTCCTATAGGGATAAATGCACTGTTAATAATAAGTTGAATTTAAATTTTGAAATTTTTTAATTTCTCCTTTGCCACAATGCTATTTGAAAAGTTTTATATAATTTTAGTCTAAAAATATACAACATTAAAAAATGCAAATGCAAGGGACTCTAGTAAAAAGTTTGCCCGCCCCCCTCAAGCGCAATATGCTCGACCTAATTTTGAAGCTTGCGATTGCTATTTATATTATTCTTCCACTAAATTGTATTACGTACAATTAAGTTCAATACATTTATTTTTGTGTATTTAACATTTTCAAATATTATGTTTTTCTCACCATTCAAATGTAATGGCATTAGCAATAAATTTTAAAATCAAAACATTGCACTTGTTCAATTTTTACAATTCTAACTTTCTATAGGGATATATGCACTATCAATAATGAGTTGAATTGAAATTTTGAAATTTTTTTAATTATCTCCTTTGCCACACTGCTATTTGAAATGATTTATATAATTTTAGTCTAAAAATATACAACATAAGAAAAAGCAAATGCAAGGGAGCCTAACAAGAAGTTTACCCACCACCCTTAAGCGCAATATGCTCGACCTAACATTGAAGCTTGCGATTGCTATTTATATTATTCTTCCACTTAATTGTATTGCATGCAATTGAGCCGAATACTTGTATTTTTGTGTATTTAACATTTTCAAATATTATGTTTTTCTCACCATTCAAATGCAATGACATTATTAATAAATTTTAAAATCTAAACATTGGACTTTTTCAATTTTTAGAATTATAAATTCCTATAGAGTTAAATGCGCTATTAATAATTAGTTGAATTTAAATTTTGAACTTTTTTTAAATATGTCCTTTGCCACAATGCTATTTGAAACGATTTATATAATTTTAGTCTAAAAACATACAACATAAGAAAAAGCAAATGCAATGGACTCTAATAAGAAGTTTCCCTTCCTCCCTCAAGCGCAATATGCTCAACCTCATATTGAAGCTTGCGATTGCTATTTATCTTATTCTTCCACAGAAATGTATTCTATACAATTGAGTCCAATATATGTATTTTTATTTATTTAACATTTCCAAATATTATGTTTTTCTCAGCACTAAAATGTAATGACATTAGAAATAAATTTAAAAATTAAAACATTGCAGTTTTTCAATTTTTAGAATTCTAAATTCCTATAGGGATAAATGCAATGTTAATAATCAATTGAATTTAAATTTTGAAATTTTTTTAATTATCTCCTTTGCCATAATGCTGTTTGAAATGATTTCTATAATTTTAGTCTAAAAATATACAATATAAGAAAAAGCAAATGCAAGAGACTCGAATAAGAAGTTTGCCCACCTCCCTCAAGTGCAATATGCTCGACCTAATATTGAAACTTGGGATTGCTATTTATAATTTTCTTCCACTAAAGTCTATTTTATACAATAGAGTCCAATACTTGTATTTTTGTGTATTTAACATTTTCAAATATTATATTTTCTGACCATTCAAATGCAATTGCATTAGCCATAAATTTTAAAATATAAACATTGCACTTTTTCAATTTTGAGAATTCTAAATTCATATAGGGATAAATGCACTATTAATAATGAGTTGACTTCAAATTTTGAAATTTTTTTAATTATCTCCTTTGCCACAATGCCATTCAAAAGTAATGGCATTAGCAACAAATTGAAAAATCAAAACATTGAACTTTTTCAATGTTTAGAATTCTAAATTCCTATAAGGATAAATGGACTGTTAACAATTAATTGAATTTAAATTTTGAACTTTTTTTAATTATCTCCTTTGCCACAATGCTATTTGAAAATGATTTATATAATTTTAGTCTAAAAATATGCAACATAAGAAAAAGCAAATGCATGGGACTTTAATAAGAAATTTGCCTACCCCCCTTAAGCGCAAGATGCTCGACCTAACATTGAAACTTAGGATTGTTATTTATAATTTTCTTCCACTAAAGTGTAATTTATACGATTGAGTCCAATACATGTATTTTTGTGTATTTAACATTTTCAAATATTATGTTTTTCTCACCATTCAAATGGAATGGCATTAGCAATAAATTTAAAAATCAAAACATTGCACTTTTTCAATTTTAGAATTCTAAATTCCTATAGGGATAAATGCACTATTAATAATTAGTTGAATTTAAATTTTAAAATTTTTTTAATTATCTCCTTTGCCATAATGTTATTTGAAATGATTTATATAATTTTAGTCTAAAAATATACAACATAAGAAAAAGTAAATGCAAGGGACTCTAATAAGAAGTTTCCCCACTCCCCTCGAGCCCAATATGTTCAACCTTATATTGAAGTTTGCAATTGCTATTTATAATTTTCTTCCACATGCAAGGGACAGTAATAAGAAGTTTCCCCACCCCCCTCAAGCGCAATATGCTCAACCTAATAATGAAGCTTGCGACTGCTATTGATATTATTCTTCCACTAAAGAATATTGTATATAATTGAGTCTAATACTTGTATTTTTGTTCATTTAACATTTTCAAATATTATGTTTTCTCACCATTCAGAAGTAACGGCATTAGCAACAAATTGAAAAATCAAAACATTGCACTTTTTCAATGTTTAGAATTCTAAATTCCTATAACAATAAATGCACTGTTAACAATCCGTTGAATTTAAATTTTGAACTTTTTTTAATTATCTCCTTTGCCACAATGCTATTTGAAAATGATTTATATAATTTTAGTCTAAAAATATGCAACATAAGAAAAAGCAAATGCATAAGACTTTAATGAGAAATTTGCCCACCCCCCTTAAGCGCAAGATGCTCAACCTAACTTTGAAACTTGGGATTGTTATTTATAATTTTCTTCCACTAAAGTGTAATTTATACGATTGAGTCCAATACATGTATTTTTGTGTATTTAACATTTTCAAATATTATGCTTTTCTCACCATTCAAATGGAATGACATTAGTAATAAATTTAAAAATCAAAACATTGCACTTTTTCAATTTTAGAATTTGAAATTCCTATAGGGATAAATGCACTGTTAATAATTAGTTGAATTTAAATTTTAAATTTTTTTTAATTATCTCCTTTGCCATAATGTTATTTGAAATGATTTATATAATTTTAGTCTAAAAATATACAACATAAGAAAAAGTAAATGCAAGGGACTCTAATAAGAAGTTTCCCCACTCCCCTCGAGCCCAATATGTTCAACCTTATATTGAAGTTTACAATTGCTATTTATAATTTTCTTCCACATGCAAGGGACACTAATAAGAAGTTTCCCCACCCCCCTCAAGCGCAATATGCTCAACCTAATAATGAAGCTTGCGACTGCTATTGATATTATTCTTCCACTAAAGTGTATTGTATATAATTGAGTCTAATACTTGTATTTTTGTTCATTTAACATTTTCAAATATTATGTTTTCTCACCATTCAGAAGTAATGACATTAGCAACAAATTGAAAAATCAAAACATTGCACTTTTTCAATGTTTAGAATTCTAAATTCCTATAAGGATAAATGCACTGTTAACAATCCGTTGAATTTAAATTTTGAACTTTTTTTAATTATCCCCTTTGCCACAATGCTATTTGAAATGATTTATATAATTTTAGTCTAAAAATATGCAACATAAGAAAAAGAAAATGCATGGGACTCTAATAAGAGGTTTCCCCACCCCCCTCAAGCACAATATGCTCAACCTAAAATTGAAATTTGTGACTGCTATTTATATTATTCTTCTACTAAAGTGTATTGTATATAATTGAGTATAATACTTGTATTTTTGTTTATCTAACATTTTGAAATATTATGTTTTCTCACCATTCAAATGTAATGGTATTAGTAATAAATTTAAAAATCAAAACATTGCACTTTTTCAATGTTTAGAATTCCAAATTCCTATAGGGATAAATGCACTGTTAATAATCAGTTGAATTTAAATTTTGAAATTTTTTTAATTATTTCCTTTGCCACAATGCTATTTGAAATGATTTATATAGTTTTGGTCTAAAAATATACAACATGAGAAAAAGCAAATGCAAGGTTCTCTAATAATAAGTTTGCCCACCCCCCTCAAGCGCAATATGCTTGACCTAACATTGAAATTTGGAATTGTTATTTATAATTTTCTTCTACTAAAGTGTAATTTATACGATTGAGTCGAATACATGAATTTTTGTGTATTTATTATTTTCAAATATTATGTTTTTTTCACCATTCAAATGGAATGGCTTTAGCAATAAATTTAAAAATCAAAACATTGCACTTTTTCAATTTTAGAATTCTAAATTCTTATAGGGATAAATGTACTGTTAATAATTAGTTGAATTTAAATTTTGAAATTTTTTTAGTTTTCTCCTTTGCCTCAATGCTATTTGAAATGATTTATATAGTTTTAGTCTAAAATCATACAACATAAGAAAAAGGAAATGCAATGGACTTTAATAAAAAGTTTCCCCACCCCCCTCAAGCACAATATGCTAAACCTAATATTGAAATTTGCGATTGTTATTTATATTATTCTTCCACTAAAGTGTATTGTATATAATTGAGTCCAATACTTGTTCTTTTGTTTATTTAACATTTTCAAATATTATGTTTTCTCACCATTCATATGTAATGACATTAGCAATAAATTTAAAAATCAAAACATTCCACTTTTTCAATTTTTAAAATTCTAAATTCCTATAGGGATAGATGCACGGTTAATAATCAGTTGAATTTAAATTTTGAAATTTTTTTAATTATTTCCTTTGCCACAATACTATTTGAAATGATTTATATAATTTTAGTCTAAAAATATGCAACATAAGAAAAAGCAAATGCAAGGGACTCTAATAAGAGGTTTCCCCACCCCGCTCAAGTGCAATACGCTCAACCTAATATTGAAATTTGTGATTGCTATTTATATTATTCTTCCACTAAAGTGTATTGTATATAATTGAGTATAATACTTGTATTTTTGTTTATCTAACATTTTCAAATATTATGTTTTCTCACCATTCAAATGTAATGGCATTAGCAATAAATTTAAAAATCAAAACATTGCACTTTTTCAGTATTTAGAATTCCATATTCCCATAGGGATGAATGCACTATTAATAATCAGTTGAATTTAAATTTTGAAATTTTTTTAATTATTTCCTTTGCCATAATGTTATTTGAAATGATTTATATAGTTTTGGTCTAAAAATATACTACATAAGAAAAAGCAAATGCAAGGTTCTCTAATAAGAAGTTTGCCCACCACCCTCAAGCGCAATATGCTTGACCTAACATTGAAACTCGAGATTGTATTTATAATTTTATTCCACTAAAGTGTAATTTATACAATTGTGTCCAATACTTGTATTTTTGTGTATTTAACATTTTGAAATATTATGTTTTTCTCACCATTCAAATTTAATGGCATTAGCAATAAATTTGAAAATCAAAACATTGCACTTTTTCAATTTTTAGAATTCTAAATTCCTATAGGGATAAATGCACTGTTAATAATCAGTTGAATTTAAACATTGAAATTGTTTTAGTAATCACCCTTGCCTCATTTCTATTTGAAATGATTTATATAGTTTTAGTCTAAAAACATACAACATAAGAAAAAGGGAATGCAATGGACTTTAAGAAGAAGTTTGCCCATCCCCGTCAAGCACAATATGCTCAACCTAACATTGAAACTTGGGATTGCTATTTATAATTTTCTTCCACTAAAGTTTAATTTATACAATTGAATCTAATACTTGTATTCTTGTGTATTAACATTTTCAAATATTATGTTTTTCTCACCATTCAAATGTAATGGCATTAGCAACAAATTTAAAAATCAAAACATTGCACTTTTTCAATTTTAGAATTCTAATATCCTATAAGGATAAATGCACTGTTAATAATCAGATGAATTTAAATTTTTAAATTTTTTTAATTATCACCTTTGCCATAATGTTATTTCAAATGATCTATATCATTTTAGCCTAAAAGTATATAGCATAAGAAAAACCAAAAGTAAGGGACTCTAGTAAGAAGTTTCCCCACCCCCCTTAAGCATAATATGCTCAACCTAATATTGAAGTTTGCGATTGCTATTTATAGTATTTGTCCACTAAAGTGTATTGTATATAATTGAGTCCAATACTTGTGTTTTTGTTTATTTAACATTTTCAAATATTACGATTTTCTCACCATTCAAATGTAATGACATTAGTAATAAATTCTGAAATCAAGACATTGCACTTTTTCAATTTTTAGAATTCTAAATTCCTATAGGGATAAATGGACTATTAATAATTAGTTGAATTTAAACTTTGAAATTATTTTGGTAATCTCCCTTGCCTCAAAGCTATTTGAAATGATTTATATAGTTTTAGTCTAAAAACATACAACATAATAAATGAGAAATGCAATGGACTCTAATAAGAAGTTTGCCCACCCCCCTCAAGCGCAATATGCTTGACCTAACATTGAATCTTGGGATTGCTATTCATAATTTTCTTCCACTAGAGTGTATTTTATACAATTGAGACCAATACTTCTATTTTTGTTTATTTAACATTTTCAAATATTATGTTTTTCTAGCCATTCAAATGTAATGGCATTGGCAATAAATTTTAAAATCAAAACATTGCACTTTTTCAATTTTTAGAATTCTAAATTCCAATAGGGATAAATGCACTGTTAATAATCATTTGAATTTAAATTTTGAAATTTTTTTCGTAATCTCCATTGCCTCAAGGCTATTTGAAATGATTTATATAGTTTTAGTCTAAAAACATGCAAAATAAGGAGAAGGAAATGCAATGGACTCAAATAAGAAGTTTGCCCACCCCCCTCAAGCACAATATGCTCGACCTAACATTGAAACTTGGGATTGCTATTTATAATATTCTTCGACTAAAGTGTCTTTTATACAATTGAGTCTAGTACTTGTATTTCTGTTTATTTAACATTTTCAAATATTATGTTTTTTTGGACATTCAAATGTAATGGCATTGATAATAAATTTTAAAATCAATATATTTCACCTTTTCAATTTTTAGAATTCTAAATTCCTATAGGGATAAATGCACTATTAATAATCAGTTGAATTTAGGTTTTGAAATTTTTTTATTCATCTCCTTTGCCACAATGCTATTTGAAATGATTTATATAATTTTTGCCTAAAAATATACCACATAAGAAAAAGGAAATGCACGGGACTCTAATAAGAAGTTTGCCCACCCCCCTCAAGCGCTATATGCTCGACCTAACATTGAAACTTGGGGTTGTTATTTATAATATTCTTTGACTAAAGTGTCTTTTATACAATTGAGTCCAGTACTTATATTTTTGTTTATTTAACATTTTCAAATATTATGTTTTTCTGGCCATTCAAATGTAATGGCATTGGCAATAAATTTTAAAATCAAAACATTGCACTTTTTCAATTTTTAGAATTCTAAATTCCAATAGGGATAAATGCACTGTTATAATCATTTAAATTTAAATTTTGAAATTTCTTTCATAATCTCCATTGCCTCAAGGCTATTTGAAATTATTTATATAGTTTTAGTCCAAAAACATGCAACATAAGGAAAAGGAAATGCAATGGACTCGAATAAGAAGTTTGCCCACCCCCCTCAAGCGCAATATGCTCGACCTAACATTGAATCTTGGATTGCTATTATAATTTTCTTCATTATAGTGTATTTTATACAATTGAGTCCAATACTTGTATTTTTGTTTATTTAACATTTTGAAAATATTATGTTTTTCTCATCATTCAAATGTAATGGCATTGGCAATAAATTCAAAAATCAAAACATTGCACTTTTTCAATTTTTAGAATTCTAAATTCCTATAGGGATAAATGCACTGTTAATAATGAGTTAAATTTAAATTTTGAAATTCTTTTAGTAATCTCCATTGCCTGAATGCTATTTGAAATGATTTATATAGTTTTAGTTTAAAAACATACAACATAAGAAAAAGGAATGCAATGAACTCTAATAAGAAGTTTGCCCACCTCTCTCAAGCGCAATATGTTCAACCTAACATTGAATCTTGGGATTGCTATTTATAATATTCTTCGACTAAAGTGTCTTTTATACAATTGAGTTCAGTACTCATATTTCTGTTTATTTAACATTTTCAAATATTATGTTTTTCTGGCCATTCAAATGTAATGGCATTGGCAATAAATTTTAAAATCAAAAGATTTAACTTTTTCAATTTTTCGAATTCTAAATTCTTATAGGGATAAATGCACTATTAATAATTTGTTGAATTTAAATTTTGAAAATTTTTATTAATCTCCTTTGCCACATTGCTATTTGAAATGATTTATATAATTTTAGTCTAAAATATACCACATAAGAAAAAGCAAATGCACGGGACTCTAATAAGAAGTTTGCCCACCCCCCTAAACCGCTATATGCTCGACCTAACATTGAAACATGGATTGCTATTTATAATTTTCTTCCACTAAAGTGTATTTTATACAATTGAGTCCAAATACTTATATTTGTGTGTATTTAACATTTTCAAATATTATGTTTTTCTCACCATTCAAATGTAATGGCATTGACAATAAATTGAAAAATCAAAACATTGCACTTTTTCAATTTTTAGAATTCTAAATTCCTATAAGGATAAATGCACTTTAATAATCAGTTGAATTTAAATTTTGAAAATTTTCTAGTAATCTCCATTTCCCACAATGCTATCTGAAATGATTTATATAGTTTTAGTCTAAAANTAAAAACATACAACATAAGAAAAAGGAAATACAATGAACTCTAATAAGAAGTTTGCCCACCCCCTCAAGCGCAATATGCTCGACCTAACATTGAATCTTGGGATTGCTATTCATAATTTTCTTCCACTATAGTGTATTTTATACAATTGAGACCAATACTTGTATTTTTTTTTGTTTAACATTTTCAAATATTATGTTTTTCTCACCATTCAAATGTAATGGCATTGGCAATAAATTGAAAATCAAAACGTTGCACTTTTTCAATTTTTAGAATTCTAAGTTCCAGTAGGGATAAATGCACTGTTTAATAATCAGTTGAATTTAAATTTTGAAAAATATTTAGTAATCCATCCACTTGCCCTCAATGCTATCCTGAAGAGATTTATATAGTTTTAGTCTAAAAACATGCAATATAAGAAAAAGGAAAATGGCAATGGACTCGAATAAGAAGTTTGTCCACCCCCTCAGCACAATATCTCGACCTAACATTGAAACTTGGGATTGCTATTATAATATTCTTCGACTAAAGTGTCTTATACAATTGAGTCCAGTACTTGTATTTCTGTTTATTTAACATTTTCAAATATTATGTTTTTTCTGGCCATTCAAATGTAATGGCTGGCTATAAATCTTAAAATCAAAAGATTTTCACTTTTTCAATTTTAGAATTCTAAATTCCTATAGGGATAAATGCACTATTAATAATTAGTTGAATTTAAATTTTGAAAATTTTTTATTCATCTCCTTTGCCACAATGCTATTTGAAGTGATTTATATAATTTTAATCTAAAAATATGCCACATAAGAAAAAGCAAATGCATGGGACTTTAATAAGAAGTTTGCCACCCCCCTCAAGTGCTATGTGCTTGGCCTAACATTGAAACTTGGGATTGCTATTTATAATATTCTTCAACTAAAGTGTCTTTATATAATTGAGTCCAATACTTGTATTTTTGTTTATTAACATTTTCAAATATTATGTTTTTCTGGCCATTCAAATGTATGGCTATTAGTAATAAATCTTAAAATCAAAAGATTTCACTTTTTCAATTTTTAGAATTCTAAATTCCTATAAGGGTAAATGCACTATTAATAATTAGTTGAATTTAAATTTTGAAATTTTTTAAGCAATCTCCATTGCCTCAATGCTATTTGAAATGATTTATATAGTTTTAGTCTAAAAACATACAACATAAGAAAAAGGAAATGCAATGAACTCTAATAAGAAGTTTGCCCACCCCCTCAAGCGCAATATGCTCGACCTAACATTGAAACTTGGGATTGCTATTCATAATTTTCTTCCACAAAAGTGTATTTTATGCAATTGAGTCCAATACTTGTATTTGTGTGTATTTAACATTTTCAAATGTTATATTTTTCTCACGATTGAAATGTAATGGCATTAGCAACAAATTTAAAAATCAAAACATTGCACTTTATCAATTTTTAGAATTCTAAATTTCTACGGAGATAAATGCATTGTTAATAATCCGTTAAATTTAAATTTTGAATTTTTTATTGTAATCTCCATTGCCTCAATGCTATTTGAAATGATTTATATAGTTTTAGTCTAAAAACATACAACATAAGGAAAAGGAAATGCAATGGACTCTAATAAGAAGTTTTCCTACCCCGCTCAAGCGTAATATACTCGACCTAACATTGAAACTGGGGATTACTATTCATAATTTTCTTCCATGAAAGTGTATTTTATACAATTTCGTCCAATACTTGTATTTGTTTGTATTTAACATTTTCAAATATTATGTTTTTCTCACATTCAAATGTAATGGTATTAGTAACAAATTTAAAAATCAAAACATTGCACTTTTTCAATTTTTAGAGTTCTAAATTCCTATAAAGATAAATGCACTGTTAATAATCAGTTGAATTTAAATTTTGAAATTTTTTAGTTATCCCTTTTCCCTCAATGCTATTTGAAATGATTTATATAGTTTTAGTCTAAAAACATACAACATAAGAAAAAGGAAATGCAATGGACTCGACTAAAAAGTTTGCCCACCCCCTTCAAGCACAATATGCTCGACCTAACATTGAAACTTGGGATTGCTATTTATAATTTTCTTCCACCATCATGTAATTTATACAATTGAGTACAACATTTGTATTTTTGTTTATTTAACATTTTCAAATATTATATTTTCTCACCATTCAGATGTAATGACATTAGCAATAAATTTAAAAATCAAAACATTGCACTTTTTCAATTTTTAGAATTCTAAATTCCTATAGGAATAAATGCACTGTTAATAATCAGTTGAATGTAAATTTTGAAAGTTTTTTAGTTATCTACTTTGTCTCAAAGTTATTTGAAATGATTTATATAGTTTTAGTCTAAAAACATACAACATAAGAAAAAGGAAATGCAATGGATGCTAATAAGAAGTTTGCCCACCCCTTCAAGCGCAATATGCTCGACCTAATATTGAAACTTGTGATTGCTATTTATATTATTCTTCCAATAAATTGTATTGTATACAATTGAGTCCAATACATATATTTTTGTTTTATTAACATTTTCAAATATTATGTTTTCTCACCATTCAAATGTAATGACATTAGCAATAAATTTAAAAGTCAAAACATTGCACTTTTTCAATTTTTAGAATTCTAAATTTCTATAGGGATAAATGCAATGTTAATAATCAGTTGAATTTAAATATTGAAATTTTTTTAGTAATCTCCATTGCCTCAATGCTATTTGAAATGATTTATATAGTTTTAGTCTAAAAACATACAACATAAGAAAAAGGAAATGCAATGGACTCTAATAAAAAGTTTCCCCACCCCCCTCAAGCGCAATATGCTCGACCTAACATTGAAACTTGGAATTGCTATTCATAATTTTCTTACACTAAAGTTTATTTTATACAACTAAGTCCAATACTTGTATTTTTGTGCATTTAACATTTTCAAATATTATGTTTTTCTCACCATTCAAATGTAATGACATTAGCAATAAATTTAAAAATAAAAATATTGCACTTTTTCAATTTTTTCAATTTTTAGAATTTGAAATTCCTATAGGGATAAATGCACTGTTTATAATGAGTTGAATTTAAATTTTGAAATTTGTTTAATTATCAGCTTTGCCACAATATTAGTTGAAATGATTTATATAGTTTTAGTCTCAAAAGATATAATCTGAGAAAAAGTAAATGCAAAGGACACTAATAAGAAGTTTGTCGACCCCCCTCAAGCACTATATGTTCAACCAAACACTGAAGTTTGGAATTGTTATTTATAATATTCTTCCCATAAAGTGTATTTTATACAATTGAGTCCAATACTTGAATTTTTGTGTATTTAACGTTTTCAAATATTACGTTTTTCTCACCATTCAAACGTAATTGTATTAGCAATAAATTTAAAAATCAAAGCATTACACTTTTTCAATTTTTAGAATTCTAAATTCCTATAGGGATAAATGCACTATTAATAATCAGTTGAATTTAAATTTTGAAATTTTTTTATTTATCTCCTTTGCCACAATACTATTTGAAATGATTTATATAATTTTAGTTTAAAAATATACAACATAAGAAAAAGCAAATGCAAGGGTCTCTAATAAGAAGTTTGCCCACCCCCCTCAAGCGCAATATGCTTGACCTAACGTTGAAACTTGGGATTGCTATTCATAATTTTCTTCTACTAAAGTGTATTTTATACAATTGAGTCCAATATTTGTATTTTTGTGCATTTAACATTTTCAAATATTATGTTTTTCTCCCCATTCAAATGTAATGACATTGGCAATAAATTTAAAAATCAAAACATTGCACTTTTTTAATTTTTAGAATTTGAAATTCCTATAGGGATAAATACACTATTTATAATGAGTTGAATTAAAATTTTGAAATGATTTATATCGTTTTAGTCTAAAAAGATACAATCTAAGAAAAAGTAAATGCAAGGGACTCTAATAAGAAGTTTGTCGACCCCCCTCAAGCACTATATGCTCAACCAAACACTTAAGTTTGGAATTGTTATTTATAATATTCTTCCCATAAAGTGTATTTTATACAATTGAGTCCAATACTTGTATTTTTATGTATTTAACATTTTCAAATATTACATTTTTCTCACCATTCAAATGTAATTGCATTAGCAATAAATTTAAAAATCAAAACATTGCACATTTTCAATTTTTAGAATTCTAAATTCCTATAAGAATAAATGCACTGTTAATAATCAGTTGAATTTACATTTTAAAAGTTTTTTAGTTATCTCCTTTGCCTCAAAGCTATTTGAAATGATTTGTTTAGTTTTAGTTTAAAAACATACAACATAAGAGAAAGGAAATGCAATGGACTCTAATAAGAAGTTTCCCCATCCCCCTCAAGTGCAATATCCTCAACCTAATATTGAAGTTTGCGATTGCTATTTATATTATTCTTCCACTAAAGTGTATTGGATATAATTGAGTCCAATACTTGCATTTTTGTTTATTTAACATTTTCAAATATTATGTTTTCTCACCATTCCAATGTAATGGCATTAGTAATAAATTTAAAAGTCAAAACATTGCACTTTTCAATATTTAGAATTCTAAATTCATATGGGGATAAGTGCACTGCTAATAATCAGTTGAATTTAAATTTTGAAATTTTTTTAATTATCTCTTTTGCAATAATGCTATTTGAAATGATTTATACAGTTTTAGTCTAAAAACATACAACATAAGAAAAAGAAAATGCAATGGACTCTAATAAGAAGTTTGTCCACCCCCCTCAAGAACAATATGCTCGACCTAACAATGAAACTTGGGATTCTTAATTATAATATTCTTCCTCTAAAGTGTATTTTATACAATTGAGTCCAATACTTGTATTTTTATGTATTTAACATTTTCAAAGATTATGTTTTTCTTACCATTCAAATGTAATGGCATTAGCAATAACTTTAAAAATTAAAACATTGCACTTTTTTCACTTTTTTGAATTTGAAATTCCTATAGGAATAAATATACTGTTAATAATCAGTTGAATTTAAATTTTGAAATTTTTTTAATTATCACCATTGCCACAATACAATTTTAAATGATTTATGTAGTTTTAGTCTAAAAATATACAACATAAGAAAAAGTAAATGCAATGGACTCTAATAAGAAGTTTGCTTGCCCCCCCTCAAGCACTATATGCTCAACCAAATATTCAAGTTTGGAATTGTTATTTATAATATTCTTCCACTAAAGTGTATTTTATACAATTGAGTCCAATACTTATATTTTTGTGTATTTAACATTTTCAAATATTACGTTTTTCTCACCATTCAAATGTAATAGCATTAGCAATAAATTTAAAAATCAAAACATTGCACTTTTTCAATTTTTAGAACTCTAAATTCCTATAGGGATAAATGCATTGTTAATAATCAGTTGAATTTAAATTTTGAAATTTTTTTAGTATTGTTCCCGCAGCCTTGTATGGGTTGTAATTGTTGTCAACTAGGGTTAAGTGTGCAAGAAAGTATAGCCACATGGAAAGGCAAGAAAGTAAATCCGCCGCGTGAGGGCAAGAACGTAAATCCGCCACGTAAGCCCTATTAAGGTTTCATGGAAGAGAGTATATAAAGGCCTTGGAAGACAAAACAAAAAAGGGGGTCAACAAAATTGAATAAACGGCAACCCTACAACAACTGGCCAAAGAGAAGAGAAAATAATATACCAAAAGGGAACCCCACTATCGGCAAAAAAAAAGGAGAAAAAGGGGAGACAGCCGAAGGGGGGATGAATGAAGAACAGAGGTCAAGAGGAGACGGCCGAAAAGAGAGCAGAACGGCAAGAGATCAGAAACGACACCACCGGGAGAGCAAACCAGAAACGTCACCACCGGGAGAGCAAACCAGAACGTGCGACCTCCTGCAAGGAAACCAGAAACACGTCCTGCAAGCAAACCAGAAACGCACAACCAGCAAGAGGAGAAATAAGAAACAGACCACCCGGAAGAGAAGACAGCAGACCTAGTATCTGTGAGACTACCCGGAAGAGAAGACAGCAGACCTGGTATCCGTGAGATCACCCGGAAGAGAAGACAGCAGACCTGGTATCCGTGAGATCACCCGGAAGAGAAGACAGCAGACCTGGTATCCGTGAGACCACCCGGAAGAGAAGACAGCAGACCTGGTATCCGTGAGGTCACCCGGAAGAGAAGACAGCAGACCTGGTATCCGTGAGACCACCCGGAAGAGAAGACAGCAGACCAGAAGCGTGAGGCAGGCCGAAAGATGTGAACCAGAAAAACCAGTAGTGTGAGGCAGGCCAAGAGACGTGAAATGGCAGACCAGAAGCGTGGGTGTACGTCAGGAGACAGCGTGAGACCAGAACGTGCAACGGCATGACAAACCAGAAGCGTGAGGACAGGCCGTGAAACAGTAAGACTGTGAAATAGGAGACAGGTGAGACCGTGAGACGGTGAAAGCAGGAGCTGTGTGAGACTACATAGAGAAGGAATTCGGCGAAGCATTGGAAAGAACTCGACGTATTTCCAGATTTCTTCGAGAGAGGTTAGAGAGCGTTGTGGTGAACTTCTAGGCAGCAGTGGAGCAGCCTTTCAATTCAACAGAGGCGAGACAAGCTAGAAGAAGGGTAGACACAGTAAGTGACACTCTTTGTATTGTACTTGCTTAGTAATTGCAATAGTGAAAGGAGCAAAAGATTAAGACATCCATTGTAACTGAAATTCTCAAGTATAATGGATAGTCTCGGTAAGGGAGAGTCCCTACCATCGTGGATGTACGTCACGTTGACGGAACCCTATAAATCTTGTGTGTCTTTAATTTGCTTTACATTCTGTGTTTTGAATTGAGTTGTGAACACAGCTAAAGTATCAACCAACCCATAACCTAACGAAGACCTAAACAAGAACATCCGAATTTTCTATTAGGCAAAGTGTCTAAAAGGTGACTTTGGGGACTATTGTGATTAGTAGGTAGCAATAGATCTACCTTAGTTGAATCTGAGAAAGAGTTCACTTTTAAGAAGAGATTGAAGTTTTTCACTTACTTGCAAATTGCGAATTGTGGTGATACTGATTCACCCCCCCTCTCAGTATCACAAACTAGTAGATCCTAGGGTGAAGTTGGGAACTTCAATTGGTATCAGAGCCAGGTTCACCAGGATAAAGCTTAACAGCTTGGTGTACTAGTTTGAAGAGCTTTAGAATTTTTAACTTGTTTAGCATACTGAGAAATGGATGCCGGTACTAGCACCAGCACTACTTACAGCAAGAAGGTTCCCATCTTCAACAGTTGTCCTTGAGATGTTATCATTGTGGACAGACTAGACACTTTGCTTCTCAGTGCAAAGTGAAACTTGATGATGAAGATGAGGATGGTGATGATGAGCAGAATTCAAAATGGAGAAGACCATCATTCAAGTAAAGGAAGTCCAGCAAGAAGACTGCTAACCCACAGAAGAAGAAGAGAGGCTCATTCAAGAGTTATGTCAGCCAGACAAAAGAAGCCGATGAGGAGGAAGATGTAGACTCATCAGATGAGCATGCCTTTATGCCATCAGCTTGATGTTGTAGTTCAACCTCTGAAGAGGAAGAGGAGATTGATGAAGAAGAACCAGATCTTGAAGCTGAGTTAGAAGCAGCTTCAAAGGAGATAATCAGAAGGGGTAGAACCATAAGAAGGTTGGAGGCCCATAGAAAACAAGTTGAAGCAAAGATTGAGGAAGCAGAAAGTCAAAAGGATGAAATAAGGGCTGAACATATTGACTTGAAGAGAAGATTTGAAGAACAGATCAAAATATGTGAAGACCTTACTATGGAGCTTGGCTCAAGGACTTCAACAATTGAAGAAATGGAGATAAAGTTGCTGAGACTTCAGCAACAACTCACAAAGAGTGAAGAGAACTTGCAGAAGTTTGAAGTGATAGGAGAAACAAGCTCTGCAAGAGAAAAGAAGAATGAAGAGAAAGTGCAGCAATCTGATGCTGCACTGCCTAAAGATAACGAGACTTTGCCACAGAAGTTGAAAGAGAAGGTTAAGTCTCAGAAAGAAAAGACTGATCAGCTAGGAACAGTGAAGGTTGAAAATAAAGAAGATTTGAAGAAGCAACATAGGGTTCCAAACAAAAATGAAGAAAAGAAAGTCAGCCAGCAAAGGGCTACAGCTGAACAGAAGAAGGAGAAGAAGGTGACTGAAATGAAAGTCACACAAGCAAAGAAGCCAGCAACCTTGCCTACACAAGTAATGAACAAAAGAAATCAAGCTGTGATTAGACCCAAGAAGAGGTAGTTTCAAGGTTACTGTCTTTGTTGTGAAGTTTGGGGTCATAAGGCAAGTAAATGCTGGTAGAGAAGGCCAGTATATGTCTCCAACTTGAGAAGATACGATGCTGCATATAGGGGGAGACAATACAAAATTCAGAGGAGAACATC
Source organism: Bruguiera gymnorhiza (assembly GCA_020883675.1). Taxonomy (NCBI): domain Eukaryota; kingdom Viridiplantae; phylum Streptophyta; class Magnoliopsida; order Malpighiales; family Rhizophoraceae; genus Bruguiera; species Bruguiera gymnorhiza. The sequence continues at coordinate 48,030 of JAIRCJ010000260.1, forward strand.
TATCATGAGTTCTTGCACATACTGTAAAAAGCAAAGACACACTAAAAGGATTGTTGGTGGAAGCCCAAACCAGTGGTTTCAAAGAACAAGTTTGCTATATTGGGAGACTTGGACCAGTGTGAAAGGTACAGGCAAGATGGCCATAATGCCAAGAGATGCATGACACTTCTCCCTGAGCAAGAGAAGGCACTCAATGGCACAGTGAAATAAATTAGTACAATCAAAGCTGAGAAAAAGGAGAAAGCTATCATCAAGCCAATTCAAAAGAAGGAATATAAAGTTAAAAGGGAAGTGGCTAATATAGCTGAAATTGCACTAAAGGCTGACTACAAAGATAAGCAGTGGATCCTTGATAGTGGGTGCACTTCACACATGACAGGAGACAAGAGTAAATTATCAAAACTAAACAAGTCAAGAGAAGGCAAAGTCAAGTTTAGCAATGATGATTCACTCAACATCAGTGGTCAAGGGTCAGTAAATATTGGAAAAGGAAAGCTGAAATGAAGGACTCAGATATAATCTAGCATCTGTCAGCCAACTATGCAATGAAGACCATAAAGTGATATTCATAAAAACAGGTTGCCAAGTAAAGAGTAAAGAAGGCAATACTATTGCAGCCGGGAAGAGAACAGCTGGAAATTTATATGTGATTGATGAGAACAAGACAAACAGCTGTTTACTTACAAAAGAAGAAGAAAATCAACTGTGGCATAGGAGGTTAGGACACTTAGCACAGAAGAACATGAGGAAACTGACGACTACTCATGCAATCAGAGACATTCCAGACCTCAAGAGAGAGAGGGAGTATGTCTACTTAGCATGCTCTAAAGGAAAACAGGTCAGAAAGCAGTATAAGACCAAAGAGGTCAGTTCTGAAGCAGTGCTTGACATTGTACATACTGATTTATGTGGGCCAATGAGAACAAAAGGGTTGAATGGTGAGAGGTACTTCATCTTGTTTGTTGATGATTATTCTAGAAGGACCTGCATCATGCACCTCAAACACAAGTCAGAAGTTTTGAAATGCTTTAAGAGATACAGAAGATTGGCTAAAAATGAGAGTGGAAAGAAGATCAAAGTATTGTGGTCAGATCAAGGCACTGAATTCACAAATGGAGCTTTTGAAGATTACCTTGAGAAGCATGGAATTCACCATTAGATGGCAGCAGCAAGAACACCTCAACAGAATGGGGTGGTAGAGAGGAAAAATAGAGCTGTGGTTGAAATGGCAAGAACTCTACTACTGGAATCCAAGCTTCACACAAGATTTTGGATAGAAGCAACATTTATAGTCGTGCACCTATTGAACAAAGTTTTACTAAGGCCCAATACTGATAAGACTCCATATGAGCTATGAAGTAGGAAGAAGACAACAGCCAAGTATCTTAGAATCTTTGACAGCCCATGTTTTGTGAAGAACAAGGAGCAAAACTTGGAAAAATTCCATGCTAGGTTAGATGAAGGCATCTTTGTGGGATACTCAGTAAAGACAAAAGGTTACAGAGTTTTTCTGCATAAACTGGGAAAAGTGGTCACTTCCAGTGATGTGAGAATAGATGAAAACTAGAAAACAATGCATAATGGAGAAGTTGAGGACAGTGAAGAAGATGACTTCAAGATAGATGAAGAATTTGACCAACATGAAGAAGAGGGAAAAAAGTAAATTCAGACTTAGAGAAGAGTGAGTCTGAAGATGAAGAAGGAGATTCTCTTGCAACTAAGACTGTGCAAGAGAGAAAGACAAAGAAGACATGGACCAGTGCTCATCAAGGAAATCAAATAATAGGTGACCCATCAGCAGGAGTTACAACAAGAAGAAGAATTGTGGGAGCTACTACTTTACTCTCACAAGTTAAACCTAATTTTGTTGAAGAGGCTACACAAGACAAAGCCTAGGTCAAAGCTATCAATGAGGAGATGGATCAAATCGAGAAGAATGAAACATAGGAGCTGGTCCTAAGACCCACTAACAAGAATGTCATAGGAACAAATTAGGTGTTTAAAAATAAACACAATGAAGATGGCAAGGTGGTGAGGAACAAGGCTAGGTTGGTTTGCAAAGGCTACACTCAGATAAAAGGAGTAGATGTTGAAGAAACTTTTGCACCAGTAGCAAGGTTGGAAACTATCAGAATGTTCTTAGCTTTGGCAGCACATAAGAGGTATAAAGTTTACCAGATGGATGTGAAATCAGCCTTTCTGAATGGGCTCCTGAAAGAAGAAGTGTATATTGAACAACCCGATGGAGTACAAATCAGTGAGGATGAGACATAGGTGTGCAAGCTGAAGAAAGCCTTATATGGCCTTAAACAAGCCCCAAGAGCACGGTACAGCAGGCTGGACGCGTATTTGAGAAGGTTGAACTTCAGAAGAGGAACAGTTGATAATAACCTATATGTGTTCAACTCGGAGAAAGGCCAATTGATAACCATAGTATATGTAGATGACATCATCTTTGGAGGGGATCACTCTGAGCTATGCCAAGAATTTGCACAGAAGATGAGTGAGGAATTTGAGATGTCATTGATTGGAGAAATGACTTACTTTCTTGGATTATAGATAAAACAGTGTGAAGAAGGTATTTTATTTCTCAGACAAAATATGCCAAAGAGATGCTGAAAAAGTTTGGCATGAAGGATAGCAGACCTGTGCGTACCCCTATGCAAGTAGACTGCAAGTTAACAAAAGATCAAGAAGGAAGGAGTACAAGCCCTACAGAATAGAGGAAGATGATAGGGAGCCTTCTGTACCTTACAGCATCAAGGCCTAATCTCATGCAAGCTGTGTGCATCGCCAGCAGATTCCAAGCTGATCTTAAGGAATCTCATGTGCTGGCAGTGAAAAGAATCCTAAGATACCTCAAGGGGACACTGGAAATGGGCTTGTGGTATCCTGCCATGGATTCTGTAAAACTACAAGCATACACTGATGCAGACTGGGTAGGAAGTACAGATGACAGAAAATCAACCAGTGGCTACAGCTTCTACTTGGATTCAAAGTGTGTTACATGGCTAAGTAGAAAGCAAAACAGTGTTGCTTTAAGCACAGCGGAGGCTGAGTATATGGCTGCTTGTGCAGCATGTACTCGGGTGATATGGATGCAAAGACAATTGGGCCGATTTGGGTGTTGAAGTGAAGTTACCAGTGAGTGTACTTTGTGATAATCAAAGTGCAATTGGTCTTAGCAAGAATCCAGTTCAACATTTAAGGAGCAAGCATATTGACATCAGGTATCACTTTATCAAGGATCAAGTGGAAGGGGGACAATTCAGTTGGAGTATGTCAGCACTAAAGATAAATCTCAGATATTCTAACTAAACACTCTATCCACAGAGCAATTTGAAAGCAAGAATGAGTCTGTCTATGCAAATGCCTCCTCAAGCCTGAGGTTNCTTTACTCTCACAAGTTAAACCTAATTTTGTTGAAGAGGCTACACAAGACAAAGCCTTGGTCAAAGCTATCAATGAGGAGCTGGATCAAATCGAGAAGAATGAAACATGGGAGCTGGTCCTAAGACCCACTAACAAGAATGTCATAGGAACAAAATAGGTGTTTAAAAATAAACACAATGAAGATGGCAAGGTGGTGAGGAACAAGGCTAGGTTGGTTTGCAAAGGCTACACTCAGATAAAAGGAGTAGATGTTGATGAAACTTTTGCACCAATAGCAAGGTTGGAAACTATCAGAATGTTCTTAGCTTTGGCAGCACATAAGAGGTATAAGTTTACCAGATGGATGTGAAATCAGCCTTTCTGAATGGGCTCCTGAAAGAAGAAGTGTATATTGAACAACCCAATGGAGTACAAATCAGTGAGGATGAGACATACGTGTGCAAGCTGAAGAAAGCCTTATATGGCCTTAAACAAGCCCCAAGAGCATGGTACAGCAGGCTGGACACGTATTTGAGAAGGTTGAACTTCAGAAGAGGAACAGTTGATAATAACCTATATGTGTTCAACTCGGAGAAAGGCCAACTGATAACCATAGTATATGTAGATGACATCATCTTTGGAGGGGATCACTCTCAGCTATGCAAGAATTTGCACAGAAGATGAGTGAGGAATTTGAGATGTCATTGATTGGAGAAATGACTTACTTTCTTGGATTATAGATAAAACAGTGTGAAGAAGGTATTTTTATTTCTCAGACAAAATATGCCAAAGAGATGCTGAAAAAGTTTGGCATGAAGGATAGCAGACCTGTCCGTACCCCTATGCCAGTAGGCTTCAAGTTAACAAAAGATCAAGAAGGAAGGAGTACAAGCCCTACAAAAAAGAGGAAGATGATAGGGAGCCTTCTGTACCTTACAGCATCAAGGCCTAATCTCATGCAAGCTGTGTGCATCGCCAGCAGATTCCAAGCTGATCCTAAGGAATCTCATGTGCTGACAGTGAAAAGAATCCTAAGATACCTCAAGGGGACACTGGAAATGGGCTTGTGGTATCCTGCCATGGATTCTGTAAAACTACGAGCATACACTGATGCAGACTGGGTAGGAAGTACAGATGACAGAAAATCAACCAGTGGCTACAGATTCTACTTGGATTCAAAGTGTGTTACATGGCTAAGTAGAAAGCAAAACAGTGTTACTTTAAGCACAGCGGAGGCTGAGTATATGGCTGCTTGTGCAGCATGTACTCGGGTGATATGGGTGCAAAGACAATTGGCCGATTTGGGTGTTGAAGTGAAGTTACCAGTGAGTGTACTTTGTGATAATCAAAGTGCAATTGATCTTAGCAAGAATCCAGTTCAACATTTAAGGAGCAAGCATATTGACATCCGGTATCACTTTATCAAGGATCAAGTGGAAGGGGGCACAATTCAGTTGGAGTATGTCAGCACTAAAGATCAAATCTCAGATATTCTAACTAAACCTCTATCCACAGAGCAATTTGAAAAGCACAGAATGAGTCTGTCTGTGCAAATGCCTCCTCAAGCCTGAAGTTCAGGTGAATCTTCCATCTCTACTTTGTAGGTTTTTCAAATTTGTAATTGGTTGGCAAAGGGGGAGAGAAGCAACAGTGCACGGGAGCTGTTAAGGAAAGGGAGTGCATATTTAGGGGGAGTTGTAATCCATCTGCTTCTAGATTATTACTGTAAAAAGATTATGAAGGATTGCTGCATAATGGTTTTTGTTGTGAGTGTTGCCAACAATTACAAAGGGGGAGATTGTTGTTCCTACAGCCTTGTATGGGTTGTAACTATTGTCAACTAGGGTTAAGTGTGAAAGAAAGTAAAGCCACATGGAAGGGCAATAAAGTAAATCCGCCGCGTAAGGGCAAGAACGTAAATCTGCCACGTAAGCCCTATTAAGGTTTCATGGAAGAGAGTATATAAAGGCCTTGGAAGACAAAACAAAAAAGGGGGGCCAACAAAATTGAATAAACAGCAACCCTACAACAACCGGCCAAAAAGAAGAGAAAATAATGTACCAAAAGGGAACCCCACGGTCGGCAAAAAAAAAAAAGGAGAAAAGAGGAGACGACCGAAGGGGGGTTGAATGAAGAACAGAGGTCAAGAGGAGATGACCAAAAAGAGAGCAGAACGACCAGAGATCAGAAATGACACCACCAGGAGAGCAAACCAGAACGTGCGACCTCCTGCAAGGAAACCAGAAACACGTCCTGCAAGCAAACCAGAAACACATAACCAGCAAGAGGAGAAATAAGAAACAGACCACCCGGAAGAGAAGACAGCAGACCTGGTATCTGTGAGACCACCTGGAAGAGAAGACAACAGACATGGTATCCGTGAGATCACCTAGAAGAGAAAACAGCAGACCTGGTATCCGTGAGACCACCCAGAAGAGAAGACAGTAGACCTGGTATCCGTGAGATCACCCGGAAGAGAAGACAGCAGACTTGGTATCCGTGAGACCACCCGGAAGAGAAGACAGCAGACCAGAAGTGTGAGGCAGGCCGAAAGACGTGAACCAGAAAAACCAGTAGCGTGAGGCAGGCCGAGAGACATGAAACGGCAGACCAGAAGTGTGGGTGTACGTCAAGAGACGGTGTGAGACCAGAATGTGCAACGGTGTGACAAACCAGAAGTGTGAGGACAGGCCGTGAAACTGTAAGACCGGGAAATAGGAAACGGGTGAGACCGTGCGACAGTGAAAGCAGGAGCTATGTGAGACACAATGTTATTTGAAATGATTTATATAATTTTAGTCTAAAATATACAACATAAGAAAAAGCACATGCAAGGGACACTAATAAGAAGTTTCCCCACCCCCCTTAAGCGCAATATGGTCAACCTAATATTGAAACTTGCGATTGCTATTTATATTATTCTTCCACTAAAGTGTATTGCATACAATTGAGTCCAATACTTGTATTTTTGTTTCTTTAACATTTCAAATATTATGTTTTTCTCACCATTCAAATGTAATGGCATTAGCAATAAATTTAAAAATCAAAACATTGCACTTTCTCACTTTTTAGGATTCTAAATTCTTATGGGGATAAATGCACTGTTAATAATTAGTTGAATTTAAATTTTGAAATTTTTTTAATTATCTCCTTTGCCTCAATGCTATTTGAAATGATTTATATAGTTTTAGACTAAAAACATACAACATAAGAAAATGCAAATGCAATGGATTCTAATAAGAAGTTTCTACACTCCCCTCAAGCACAGTATGCTCAACCTAATATTGAACTTTGCAATTGCTATTTATATTATTTTTCCACTAAAGTGTATTATATATAACTGAGTTCAATACTTGTATTTTTGTTTATTTAACATTTTCAAATATTATGATTTTCTCACCATTCAAATGTAATGGCATTAGCAATAAATTTGAAAATGAAAACATTGCACTTTTTCAATTTTTAGAATTCTAAATTTCTATAGGGATAACTGCACTGTTAATAATCAGTTGAATTTAAATTTTGAAATTTTTTTAGTAATCTCCTTTGCCACAATGCTATTTGAAATGATTTATATAGTTTTAGTCTAAAAACGTACAACATAAGAAAAAGGAAATGCGATGGACTCTAATAAGAAGTCTGCCCACCCCTCTTAAGTGCAATATGCTCGACCTAACATTAAAACTTGGGATTGCTATTTATAATTTTCTTCCACTAAAGTGTAATTTATAGAATTGTGTCCAACACTTGTATTTTTGTTCATATAACATTTTCAAATATTATGTTTTCTTACTATTTAGATGTAATGACATTAGCAATAAATTTAAAAATCAAAACATTTCACTTTATCAATTTTTAGAATTCCAAATTCCTATAGGGTAAATGCACTGTTAATAATCAGTTGAATTTAAATTTTGAAATTTTTTTAATTATCTCCTTTGCCACAATGCTATTTGAAATGATTTATATCATTTTATTCTAAAAATATACAACATAAGAAAAAGCAAATGCAAGGGACTCTAATAAGAAGTTTGCCCACCCCCGTCGAGCGCAATATGAACACAATATGCTCAACCTAACATTGAAACATGGGATTGCTATTTATAATTTTCTTCCATTAAAGTGTAATTTATACAATTAAGTCCAACACTTGTATTTTTGTTTATATAACATTTTCAAATATTATGTTTTCTCATAATTCAAATGTAATGGCATTAGCAATAAATTTAAAAATGAAAATATTGGACTTTTTCAATTTTAGAATTCTAATATCCTATAGGGATAAATGCACTGTTAATAATCAATTGAATTTAAATTTTAAAATTTTTTTAATTATCACCTTTGCCACAATGTTATTTGAAATGATTTATATCATTTTAGTCTAAAAATATACAACATAAGAAAAAGCAAAAGCAAGGGACTCTAATAAGAAGTTTTCCCACCCCCTTCAAGCGCAATATGCTCAACCTAATATTGAAGTTTGGGACTGCTATTTATATTATTCTTCCATCAAAGTGTATTGTATATAATTGAGTCTAATACTTGTATTTTTGTGTATTTAACATTTTCAAATATTATGTTTTTCTCACCATTCAAATGTAATGGCATTAGTAATAAATTTAAAAATGAAAACATTCCACTTTTTCAATTTTTAGAATTCTAAATTCCTATAAGGATAAATGCACTGTTAATAATCAGTTAAATTTAAATTTTGAAAGTTTTTTAGTAATCTCCTTTGCCTCAATGTTATTTGAAATGATTTATATAGTTTTAGTCTAAAAACATACAACATAAGAAAAAGGAAATGCAATGGACTCTAATAAGAAGTTTCCCCACTCCCCTCAAGTGCAATATGTTCAACCTAATATTGAAGTTTGCGATTGATATTTATATTATTCTTCCATAAAGTGTATTGTATATAATTGAATCCAATGCTTGTATTTTTGTTTATTTAACATTTTCAAATATTATGTTTTTTGACGATTCAGATGTAATGGCATTAGTAATAAATTTAAAAATCAAAACATTCCACTTTTTCAATTTTTAGAATTCTAAATTCCTATAGGGATAAATGCACTGTTAATAATAAGTTGAATTTAAATTTTGAAAATTTTTTAATTATCTCCTTTGCCACAATGCTATTTGAAATGATTTATATAATTTTAGTCTAAAAATATACAACATACGAAAAAGCAAATACACGGGTCTCTAGTAAGAAGTTTGCCCACCCCCCTCAAGCACTATATGCTCGACCTAACTTTGAAACTTGGGATTGTTATTTATAATATTCTTCAACTAAAGTGTAATTTACATAATTGAGTCCAACTGATGCGGAAAACCCCAAAAAGACGTGGCTTAGGGACCTAGCGCACACAATGAATCAAAGAACAACTAGGAAAGCTAAATCGGAGTTTAATAACACAAACCCTAGGCCCAATATTCGAAGGAACACGAACCTAGGGTATTCAAGATGGATATGGACGCCACACTCTAAAAAAGAAAGGAATTGGGAGTGATAAGTCGATTTGAACGCCACAAGAAGAATTACCTCTTGATAAGTTCTTTAGTTCTTAAAAAAACCGAGGGAGAAAAACCCTTGCTGTCTATTTCACTCAAAGTTGTCTGATATTTTGTATACAGGGGGTGCCTATTTATAGGCTAAGATTGCAATCCTAAAGAGGCACAAATTCCTACTTAGGACAATTCCTTATTTAGAAGGAATTCCTATCCAGGGACAAATTCTTATACAAAAAATAAACTCCTAATTTGCAATGACTACTATTACTTAGTCCTAACACTTTAAGTACTCTAATAATATTAATAAGGCCTAGACTCTCTTCCAAGCTTGAATTCACACCATTTGAAGCTTGGTTGGCCTGAACGTCCTTAATCAGCCCATTTAGTTCTTCTTTCATCTTTTTGGCTCTAGCCCATGTTATTAGGCCTCTTGGATTGTGCAATGGACTTCTTGCATCCTTTGAAGCCTTCCACCCTTCATCTCTACGGTTCTCATCACCAATACTCTTATTTTTGTGTATTTAACATTTTCAAATATGATGTTTTTCTCGCCATTCAAATGTAATGGCATTAGCAATAAATTTAAAAATGAAAACATTCCACTTTTTCAATTTTTACAATTCTAAATTCCTATAAAGATAAATGCACTGTTAATAATTAGTTGAATTTAAATTTTGAAAGTTTTTTAGTAATCTCCTTTGCCTCAATGCTATTTGAAATGATTTATATAGTTTTAGTCTAAAAATTACAACAAAAGAAAAAGGAAATGCAATGGACTCTAATAAGAAGTTTCCCCACCCCCCTCAAACGCAATATGCTCGACCGAACTTTGAAACTTGGGATTGTTATTTATAATTTTCTTCCAGTAAAGTGTAATTTATACAATTGAGTCCAATACTTATATTTTTGTTTATTTAACATTTTCAAATATTATGTTTTCTCACCATTCAAATGTAATGGCTTTAGCAATAAATTTAAACATCAAAACATTGCACTATTTTAATTTTTAGAATTTTAAATTCCTATAGGGATAAATGCATTGTTAATAATCAGTTGAATTTAAATTTTGAAATTTTTTCAATTATCTCCTTTGCCACAATGCTATTTGAAATGATTTATATAATTTTAGTCTAAAAATATACTACATACGAAAAAGCAAATGCACGGGTCTCTAGTAAGAAGTTTGCCCACCCCTATCAAGCAATATATGCTCGACCTAACTTTGAAATTTGGGATTGTTATTTATAATATTCTTCAACGAAAGTGTAATTTATACGATTGAGTCCAATACTTGTATTTTTGTGTATTTAACATTTTCAAATATGATGTTTTTCTTGCCATTCAAATGTAATGGCATTAGCAATAAATTTAAAAATGAAAACATTCCACTTTTTCAATTTTTACAATTCTAAATTCCTATATGGATAAATATACTATTAATAATCAGTTAAATTTAAATTTTGTAATTTGTTTAGTTATCTCCACTTAAAATTTGTAATTTGTTTAGTTATCTTCATTGCCTCAATGCTATTTGAAATGATTTATATAGTTTTAGTCTAAGAACATACAACATAAGAAAAAGGAAATGCAATAGACTCTAATAAGAAGTTTCCCCACCCCCCTCAAGCGCAATATGCTCGACTGAACTTTGAAACTTGGGATTGCTATTTATAATTTTCTTCCACTAAAGTGTAATTTATACAATTGAGTCCAATACTTGTATTTTTCTTTATTTAACATTTTCAAATATTATGTTTTCTCACCATTCAAATGTAATGGCTTTAGCAATAAATTTAAACATCAAAACATTGCACTATTTCAATTTTAGAATTCTAAATTCGTATAGGGATAAATGCACTGTTAATAATCAGTTGAATTTAAATTTTGAATTTTTTTTAATTATCTCCTTTGCCATAAAGCTATTTGAAATGATTTATATAATTTTAGTCTACAAAAATACAACATATGAAAAAGCGAGTGCACGGGACTCTAATAACTAGTTTGCCCACCCCCCTCAAGAGAATATGCTCGACATAACATTGAAACCTGCGAATGCTTTTTATAATTTTCTTCCACTAAAGTGTAATTTATACAATTGAGTCCAATACTTGTATTTTTTGTGTATTTAACATTTTCAAATATTATGTTTTTTTCACCATTCAAATGTAATGGCATTAGCAAAAAATTTTAAAATGAAAACATTGCATTTTTTTCAATTTTTAGAATTCTAAATGCCTATAGGGATAAATGCATAGTTAATAATCAGTTAAATTTACATTTTGAAATTTTTTTAATTATCTCCTTTGCCACAATGTTATTTGAAATAATTCATATAGTTTTAGTCTAAAAACATGCAACATAAGAAAATGGAAATGCAATAGACTCTAATAAAAAGTTTCCCCACCCCCCTCAAGCGCAATATGCTCAACCTAATATTGAAACTTCCGATTGCTATTTATATTATTTTTCCACTAAAGTGTATTGCCTACAATTTAGTCCAATACTTGTATTTTTGTTTATTTAGCTTTTTCAAATATTATGTTTTTCCCACCATTCAAATGTAATAGCATTAGCAATAAATTTAAAAATCAAAACATTGCACTTTTTCAATTTTAGAATTCTAAATTCCTATAGGGATAAATGCACTATTAATCATTAGTTGAATTTAAATTTTAAAATTTTTTTAATAATCTCCTTTGCCACAATGTTATTTGAAATGATTTATATAATTTTCGTCTAAAAATATACAACAAGGAAAAAGCAAATGCAAGGGATTCTAACAAGAAGTTTCCCTACTCCCCTTAAGTGCAATATGCTCAACCTAATATTGAAGCTTGTGATTGCTATTTATATTATTCTTCCACTAATGTGTATTGTATATAATTGAGTATAATACTTGTATTTTTGTTTATCTAACATTTTGAAATATTATGTTTTCTCTCCATTCAAATGTAATGGCATTAGCAATAAATTTAAAAATCAAAACATTGCACTTTTTCAATTTTTAGAATTCTAAATTCCTATAACGATAATTGCTCAACCTAATATTGAAATTTGTGACTGCTATTTATATTATTCTTCTGCTAAAGTGTATTGTATATAATTGAGTATAATACTTGTATTTTTGTTTATCTAACATTTTGAAATATTATGTTTTCTCTCCATTTAAATGTAATGGCATTAGCAATAAATTTAAAAATCAAAACATTGCACTTTTTCAATTTTAGAATTCTAAATTCCTATAGAGATAAATGCACTATTAATAATCAATTTAATTTTAAATTTTGAATTTTTTTTAATTATCTCCTTGCCACAATTCTATCTGAAATTATTTATATAATTTTAGTCTAAAAGTATACAACATAAGAAAAAGCAAATGCAAGGGACTCTAATAAGATGTTTGCCCACCCCCCTCGAGGGTAATATGCTCGACCTAACATTGAAACTTGGGATTGCTATTAATAATTTTCATCCACTAAAGTGTAATTTATACAATTGGGTCCAATAATTGTATTTTTGTGTATTTAACATTTGCATATATTATGATTTTCTCACCATTCAAATGTAATGGGATTGGCAACAAATTTAAAAATCAAAACATTGCACTTTTTCAATTTTAGAATTCTAAATTCCTATTGGGATAAATGCACCATTAATAATAAGTTGAATTTAAATTTTAAAATGTTTTTAATTATCTCCTTTGCCACAATGTTATTTGAACTGATTTATATAATTTTAGTCTAAAAATATACAATAAAGAAAATGCAAATGCAAGGGATTCTAACAAGAAGTTTCCCCACTCCCCTCAAGCTCAATATGCTCAACCTAATATTGAAGCTTGCGATTGCTATTTATATTATTCTTCCACTAATGTGTAGTGCATACAATTGAGTCCAATACTTGTATTTTTGTTTATTTAACATTTTCAAATATTATGTTTTCTCACCATTCAGATGTAATGGCATTAGCAATAAATTTTAAAATCAAAACATCACACTTTTTCAATTTTTAGAATTCTAAATTCCTATAGGGATAAATGCACTGTTAATAATCAATTGAATTTAAATTTTGAATTTTTTTTTATCTCCTTTGCCTCAATGCTATTTGAAATGATTTATATAGTTTTTGTCTAAGAACGTACAACATAAGAAAAAGAAAATGCAATGGACTCTAATAAGAAGTTTCCACACTCGCCTCAAATGCAATATGCTCAACCTAACATTGAAACTTCGGATTGATATTTACAATTTTCTTCCACTAAAGTGTAATTTATACAATTAAGTCCAATACTTGTATTTTTGTGTATTTAACATTTTCAAATATTATGTTTTTTTCACCATTCAAATGTAATGGCATTAAAAAAAGATTTTAAGATGAAAACATTGCACTTTTTCAATTTTTAGAATTCTAAATTCCTATAGGGATAAATGCACAGTTAATAATCAGTTCAATTTACATTTTGAAATTTTTTTAATTATCTCCTTTGCCACAATTCTATTTGAAATGATTGATATAGTTTTAGTCTAAAAACGTGCAACATAAGAAAAAGGAAATGCAATGGACTCTAATAAGAAGTTTCCCCACCCCCTGAAGCGCAATATGCTCGACCTAATATTGAAACTTGCGATTGCTATTTATATTATTCTTCAACTAAAGTGTATTGCCTACAATTAAGTCCAATACTTGTATTTTTGTTTATTTAACATTTTCAAATATTATGTTTTCTCACCATTCAGATGTAATGGTATAAGCAATAAATTTAAAAACCAAAACATTGCACTTTTTCAATTTTTAGAATTCTAAATTCCGATAGGCATAAATGCACTATTAATAATCAGTTGAATTTAAATTTTGAAATTTTTTTTTATCTCCTTGGCGTTAATGCTATTTGAAATGATTTATATAGTTTTTGTCTAAGAACATACAACATAAGAAAAAGAAAATGCAATGGACTTTAATAAGAACTTTCCCTACCTGCCTCAAGCGCAATATGTTTGACCGAATATTGAAACTTGCGATTACTATTTATATTATTCTTTCACTAATTTGTAGTGCATATAATTGAGTCCAATACTTGTATTTTTGTTTATTTAACATTTTCAAATATTACGTTTTCTCACCATTCAAATGTAATGGCATTAGCAATAAATTTGAAAATCAAAACACTGCACTTTTTCAATTTTTAGAATTCTAAATTCCTATTGGGATAAACGCATTGTTAATAATCAGTTGAATTTAAATTTTGACTTTTTTTTTAATTATCTCCCCTGCCATAAAGCTATTTGAAATGATTTATATAATTTTAGTCTACAAATATACAACATAAGAAAAAGCAAATGTAAGGATCTCTAGTAAGAAGTTTGCCCACCCTGCTTAAGCGCAATATGCTCGACCTAACTTTGAAACTTGGGATTGCTATTTATAATATTTTTCTACTAAAGTGTAATTTATACAATTGAGTCCAATACTTGTATTTTTGTGTATTTAACATTTTCAAATATTATGTTTTCTCACCATTCAAATATTGCACTGTTAATAATCATTTGAATTTAAATTTTGAAATTTTTTTAATTATCTCCTTTGCCACAATGCTATTTGAAACGATTTATATAATTGTACTCTAAAAATATACAACATAAGAAAAAGGAAATGCAAGTGTCTCGAATAAGAAGTTTGGCCACCCCCCTCAAGCGCACTATGCTCTACCGAATTTTGAAATTTGGGATTGCTATTTATAATTTTCTTCCATTAAAGTGTAATTTATACAATTGAGTCCAATACTTGTATTTTTGTTTATTTAACATCTTCAAATATTATGTTTTCTCACCATTTAAATGTAATGACATTAGCAATAAATTTAAACATCAAAACATTACACTATTTCAGTTTTTAGAATTCTAAATTCCTATAAGGATAAATGCACTGTTAATAATCAGTTTGATTTAAATTTTGAATTTTTTTTAATTATCTCCTTTGCCATAAAGCAATTTGAAATGATTTATATACTTTTAGTCTACAAATATACAACATAAGAAAAAGCAAATGCATGGGACTCTAATAACTAGTTTACCCACCCCCCTCAAGCGAATATGCTTGACCTAACACTGAAACCCGCAAATGCTTTTTATAATTTTCTTCCACGAAAGTGTAATTTATACAATTGAGTCCAATACTTGTGTTTTTGGGTATTTAATATTTTCAAATATTTTGTTTTTCTCACCATTCAAATGTAATGGCATTAATAATAAATCTAAAAATCAAAACACTACACTTTTTCAATTTTTAGAATTCTAAATTCCTATAAGGGCAAATGCACTGTTAATAATCAGTTCAATTTAAATTTTGAAAGCTTTTTAATTATCTCCTCTGCGACAATGCTATTTGAAACGATTTATATAATTTTAGTCTAAAAATATACAACATACGAAAAAGCAAATGTAAGGATCTCTAGTAAGAAGTTTGCCCACCCTGCTTAAGCGCAATATGCTCGACCTAACTTTGAAACTTGGGATTGCTATTTATAATATTTTTCTACTAAAGTGTAATTTATACAATTGAGTCCAATACTTGTATTTTTGTGTATTTAACATTTTCAAATATTATGTTTTCTCACCATTCAGATATAATGGCATTAGCAATAAATTTAAAAATCAAAACATTACACTTTTTCAATTTTTAGAATTCTAAATTCCAATAGGGATAAATGCACTGTTAATAATCAGTTGAATTTAAATTTTGAAAGCTTTTTAGTTATCTCCTTTGCCTCAATACTATTTGAAATGATTTATATAGTTTTGGTCTAAAAACATACAAGATAAGAAAAAGGAAATGCAATGAACTCTAACAAGAAGTTTCCCCACCCCCCTCAAGCACAATATGCTCAACCTAATATTGAAGTTTGCGATTGCTATTTATATTATTCCTCCACTAAAGTGTATTGAATATAATTGTGTCCAATACATATATTTTTGTTTATTTAACATTTTCAAATATTATGTTTTCCCACCCTTCAGATGTAATGGCATGAGCAATAAATTTAAAAATCAAAACATTACACTTTTTCAATTTTTAGAATTCTAAATTCCTATAGGGACTAATGCATTGTTAATAATTAGTTTAATTTAAATTTTGAAAGTTTTTTAGTTATCTCCTCTGCCACAATGCTATTTGAAATGATTTATATAATTTTAGTCTAAAAATATACAACATATGAAAAAGCAAATGCAAGGATCTCTAGTAAGAAGTTTGCCCACCCCCCTCAGGCATAATATGCTCGACCTAACTTTGAAACTTGGGATTGCTATTTATAATATTTTTCTACTAAAGTGTAATTTATACAATTGAGTCCAATACTTGTATTTTTGTGTATTTAACATTTTCAAATATTATGTTTTTCTTACTATTCAAATGTAATGGGTTTAGCAATAAATTTTAAAATGAAAACATTCCACATTTTCAATTTTTAGAATTCTAAATTCCTATAGAGATAAATGCACTCTTAATAATCAATTGAATTTAAATTTTGAAAATTTTTTTGTTATCTCTTTTGCCTCAATGCTATTTGAAATGATTTATATAATTTTCGTCTAAGAACATACAACATAAGAAAAAGAAAATGCAATGTACTTTAATAAGAAGTTTCCCCACCCCCTCGAGCGCAATATGCTCAACCTAATATTGAAGTTTGCGATTGCTATTTATATTATTCTTCCACTAAAGTGTATTGTATATAATTGAGTCCAATACTTGTATTTTTGTTTATTTAACATTTTCAAATATTATGTTTTCTCACCATTCAGATGTAATGGCATTAGCAATAAATTTAAAAATCAAAACATTGCACTTTTTCAATTTTTAGAATTCTAAATTCCTATAGGGATAAATGCATTGTTAATAATTAGTTGAATTTAAATTTTGAAAGGTTTTTAGTTATCTCCTTTTCCTTAATGCTATTTGAAATTATTTATATAGTTTTAGTATAAATACATACAACATAAGAAAAAGGAAATGCATTGAACTCTAATAAGAAGTTTCCCCACCCCCGTCAAGTGCAGTATGCTCAACCTAATATTGAAGTTTCCGATTGCTATTTATATTATTCTTCCACTAAAGTGTATTGTATATAATTGAGTCCAATAATTGTATTTTTGTTTATTTAACAATTTCAAATATTATGTTTTGAAGTTTCCAACTTCACCCTAAGATCTACTAGTTTGTGATACTAGGTGGGGGGTGAATCAGTATCTCCACAATTCGCAATTCGCAAGTGAACAACTTCAATCTCTTTTTAAAAGCGAACTCTTTCTCAGATTCAACTAAGGTAGATCTATTACTACCTACTAATCACAATAGTCCCCAAAGTCACCTTTTAGACACCTTGCCTAATAGACAATTCAGATGTTCTTGTTTAGGTCTTCGTTAGGTTATGGGTTGGCTGATACTTTAGCTGCGTTCACAACTCAATTCAAAACACAGAACGTAAAACAAATTAAGGACACACAAGATTTATGTGGTTCTGTCAACGTGACGTACATCCATGGTGGTAGGGACTCTCCCTTACCGAGACTATCCACTATACTTGAGAATTCTAGTTACAATGGATGTATTAATCTTCTGCTCCTTTCACTATTGCAATTACTAAGCAAGTACAATACAAAGAGTGTCACTTACTATGTCTACCCTTCTTCTAGCTTGTCTTGCCTCTGTTGAATTGAAAGGCTGCTCCATTACCGCTTAGAAGTTCACCGCAACGCTCTCTAACCTCTCTTGAAGAAATCTGGAAATACGTTGAGTTCTTTCTGATGCTTCGCCGAATTCCTTCTCTAGGTTGTCTCACACAGCTTCTGCTTTCACCGTCTCACGGTCTCACCCGTCTCCTATTTCACGGTCTTACTGTTTCACGACCTGTCCTCATGCTTCTGGTCTGTCATGCCGTTGCACGTTCTGGTCTCACGCCATCTCCTGATGTACACCCATGCTTCTGGTCTGCCGTTTCATGTCTCTTGGCCTGCCTCACACTACTGGTTTTTCTGGTTCACGTCTTTCGGCCTGCCTCACGCTTCTGGTCTGATATCTTCTCTTCCGGGTAGTCTCACGGATACCAGGTCTGCTGTCTTCTCTTCTGGGTGATCTCACGGATACCAGGTCTGCTGTCTTCTCTTCCAGGTGGTCTCACGGATACCAGGTCTGCTGTCTTCCCTTCCGGGTGGTCTGTTTCTTATTTCTCCTCTTGCTGGTTGTGCGTTTCTGGTTTGCTTGCAGGACGTGTTTATGGTTTCCTTGCAGGAGGTCGCACGTTCTGGTTTGCTCTCCCGGTGGTGACGTTTCTGGTTTGCTCTCCTGGTGCTGTCGTTACTGATCTCTTGCCGTTCTGCTCTCTTTTCAGCCGTCTCCTCTCGACCTCTGTTCTTCGTTCAGCCCCCCTTCAGCCGTCTCCCCTTTTTCTCCTTTTCTTTTTTTTTTTGCCGACGGTGGGGTTCCCTTTTGGTATATTATTTTCTCTTCTTTTTGGCCGGTTGTTGTAGGGTTGCTGTTTATTCAATTTTGTTGGCCCCCCTTTTTGTTTTGTCTTCCAAGGCCTTTATATACTCTCTTCCATGAAACCCTAATAAGGCTTATGTGGCGGATTTACGTTCTTACCCTTACGTGGCGAATTTACTTTCTTGCCCTTCCATGTGGCTTTACTTTCTTGCACACTTAACCCTAGTTGACAACAATTACAACCCATACAACGCTGTGGGAACAACATGTTTTCTCACCATTCAGATGTAATGACATTAGCAATAAATTTAAAAATCAAAACATTACACTTTTTCAATTTTTAGAATTCTAAATTCCAATAGGGATAAATGCACTGTTAATAATCAGTTGAATTTAAATTTTGAAAGCTTTTTAGTTATCTCCTTTGCCTCAAATCTATTTGAAATGATTTATTTAGTTTTAGTCTAAAAACATACAACATAAGAAAAAAGAAATTCAATAGACTCTAATAATAAGTTTCCCCACCACCCTCAAGCGCAATATGCTCAACCTAATATTGAAATTTGCGATTGTTGTTTATATTATTCTTCCACTAAAGTGTATTGTATATAATTGTGTCCAATACATATATTTTTGTTTACTTAACATTTTCAAATATTATATTTTCTCACCATTTAAATGTAATGGCATTACCAATAAATTTAAATGTCAAAACATTGCACTATCTCAATTTTTAGAATTCTAAATTCCTATAGGGATAAATGCACTGTTAATAATCAGTTGAATTTAAATTTTGAATTTTTTTTAATTATCTCCATTGCCATAAAGCTATTTGAAATGATTTATATAATTTTAGTCTACAAATATACAACATAAGAAAAAATGAATGCACGAGACTCTAATAACTAGTTTGCCCACCCCCCTCAAGCGAATAAGCTCGACCTAACACTGAAACCCGCGAATGCTTTTTATAATTTTCTTACACTAAAGTGTAATTTATACAATTGAGTCCAATACTTGTGTTTTTTGGTATTTAATATTTTCAAATATTTTGTTTTTCTCACCATTCAAATGTAATGGCATTACTAATAAATTTAAAAATCAAAACACTATACTTTTTCAATTTTTAGAATTCTAAATTCCTATAGGGATAAATGCACTATTAATAATCAGTTGAATTTAAATTTTGAAAGTTTTTTAGTTATCTCCTTTTCCTTAATGCTATTTGAAATGATTTATATAGTTTTAGTCTAAAAACATATAACATAAGAAAAAGGAAATGCATTGAACTTTAATAAGAAGTTTCCCTACCCCCGTCAAGCACAGTATGCTTAACCTAATATTTGAGTTTCCAATTGCTATTTATATTATTTTTCCACTAAAGTGTATTGTATATAATTGAGTCCAATACTTGTATTTTTGTTTATTTAACATTTTCAAATATTATGTTTTCTCACCATTCAAATGTAATGGCATTAGTAATAAATTTAAAATTCAAAACATTACACTTTTTCAATTTTTAGAATTCTAAATTCCTATAGGGATAAATGCACCGTTAATAATCAGTTGAATTTAAATTTTGAAAGTTTTTTAGTAATCTCCTTTGCCTCAATGCTATTTGAAATGATTTATATAGTTTTAGTCTAAAAACATACAACATAAGAAAAACGAAATGCAATGAACTCTAATAACAAGTTTCCCCACCCCCGTCAAGTGCAGTATGCTCAACCTAATATTGAAGTTTTTGATTGCTATTTATATTATTCTTCCACTAAAGTGTATTGTATATAATTGAGTTCGATACTTGTATTTTTGCTTATTTAACAATTTCAAATATTATGTTTTCTCACCATTCAGATATAATGGCATTAGCAATAAATTTAAAAATCAAAACATTACATATTTTCAATTTTTAGAATTCTAAATTCCAATAGGGATAAATGTACTGTTAATAATTAGTTGAATTTAAATTTTGAAAGCTTTTTAGTTATCTCCTTTGCCTCAAATCGATTTGAAATGATTTATTTAGTTTTAGTCTAAAAACATACAATATAAGAAAAAGGAAATTCAATAGACTCTAATAATAAGTTTCGCCACCCCCCTCAAGCGCAATATGCTCAACCTAATATTGAAATTTGCGATTGCTATTTATATTATTCTTCCACTAAAGTGTATTGTATATAATTGTGTCCAATACATATATTTTTGTTTATTTAACATTTTCAAATGTTATGTTTTCCTACCATTCAGATGTAATGGCATTACCAATAAATTTAAAAATCAAAACATTGCACTTTTTCAATTTTTAGAATTTTAAATTCCTATAAGGATAAATGCACTATTAATAATCAGTTGAATTGAAATTTTGAAATTTTTTTATTCATCTCTTTTGCCACAATGTGATTTGAAATGATTTATATAATTTTAGTCTAAAAATATACAACATATGAAAAAGCAAATGCAAGGGTCTTTAGTAAGAAGTTTGCCCACACCACTCAAGCGCAATATGCTCGACCTAACTTTAAAACTTGGAATTGCTATTTATAATTTTCTTCCATTAAAGTGTAATTTATACAATTGAGTCCAATACTTGTATTTTTGAGTATTTAACATTTTTGAAATATTATGTTTTCTCACAATTGAAATGTAATGGCACAAGCAATAAATTTAAAAATCAAAACATTGCACTATTTCAATTTTTAGAATTCTAAATTCCTATAGGGATAAATGCACTGTTAATAATCAGCTGAATTTAAAATTTGAAATTTTTTTAATTATCACCTTTGCCACAATGCTATTTGAAATGATTTATATAATTTTAGTTTAAAAATATACAATATACGAAAAAGCAAATGCAAAGGTCTCTAATAAGAAGTTTGCCCAGCATCCTCAAGCATAATATGCTCGATCTAACATTGAAACTTGGGAATCCTATTTATAATTTTCTTCCACTAAAGTCTATTTTATATAATTAAGTCCAATATTTGTATTTTTGTGTATTTAACATTTTCAAATATGATGTTTTCTCACCATTCAAATGTAATGACATTAGCAATAATTTTAACAATCAAAACATTGCACTTTTTTAATTTTTAGAATTCTAAATTCCTATGGGGATAAATGCACTGTTAATAATCAATTTAATTTAAATTTTGAAAGTTTTTTAATTATCTCCTCTGCCACAATGCTATTTGAAATAATTTATATAATTTTAGTCTAAGAATATACAACATACGAAAAAACAAATGCAAGGGTCTCTAGTAAGAAGTTTGGCCACCCCCCTCAAGTGCAATATGCTCGACCTAACTTTGAAACTTGGGATTGCTATTTATAATTTTCTTCCACTAAAGTGTAATTTATATAGTTGAGTCCAATACTTGTATTTTTGTGTATTTAACATTTTCAAATATTATGTTTTCTAACAATTGAAATGTAATGGCATAAGCAATGAATTTAAAAATCAAAACATTGCACTTTTTCAATTTTTAGAATTCTAAATTCCCATAGGGATAAATGCACTGTTAATAATCAATTTAATTTTAAATTTTGAAATTTTTTCAATTATCTCTTTTGCCACAATGCTATTTGAAATGATTTATATAATTTTAGTCTAAAAATATACAACATAAGAAAAAGTAAATGCAAGGGTCTCTAATAAGAGGTTTGCCCACGCCCCTAAAGCGCAATATGCTTGACCTAACTTTGAAATTTGAGATTGTTATTTATAATTTTCTTCCACCAAAGTGTAATTTATACAATTGAATTCAATACTTGTATTTTTGTGTATTTAACATTTTCAAATATTATCTTTTCTCACAATTCAAATGCAATGACGTTAGCAAAAAATTTTAAAATCAAAATATTGCACTTTTTCAATTTTAGAATTCTAAATTCCCATAACGATAAATACACTGTTAATAATCAATTTAATTTTAAATTTTGAAAATTTTTTAATTATCTCTGTTGCCAGAATGCTATTTGAAATGATTTATATAATTTTAGTCTAAAAATATACAACATAAGAAAAAGCAAATGAAAGGGTCTCTAATAAGAAGTTTGCCCACCCCCTAAAGCGCAATATGCTTGACCTAACTTTGAAACTTGAGATTGTTATTTATAATTTTCTTCCACCAAAGTGTAATTTATACAATTGAATTCAATACTTGTATTTTTGTGTATTTAACATTTTCAAATATTATCTTTTCTCACAATTCAAATGCAATGACGTTAGCAAAAAATTTTAAAATCAAAATATTGCACTTTTTCAATTTTAGAATTCTAAATTCCCGTAGGGATAAATACACTATTAATAATCAATTTAATTTTAAATTTTGAAAATTTTTTAATTATCTCTTTTGCCACAATGCTATTTGAAATGATTTATATAATTTTAGTCTAAAAATATACAACATAAGAAAAAGCAAATGCAAGGGTCACTAATAAGAAGTTTGCCCACCCCCCTAAAGCGCAATATGCTTGACCTAACTTTGAAACTTGAGATTGTTATTTATAATTTTCTTCCACCAAAGTGTAATTTATACAATTGAATTCAATACTTGTATTTTTGTGTATTTAACATTTTCAAATAATATCTTTTCTCACAATTCAAATGCAATGACGTTAGCAAAAAATTTTAAAATCAAAATATTGCACTTTTTCAATTTTAGAATTCTAAATTCCCGTAGGGATAAATACACTATTAATAATCAATTTAATTTTAAATTTTGAAATTTTTTTAATTATCTTTGTTGCCACAATGCTATTTGAAATGATTTATATAATTTTAGTCTAAAAATATACAACATAAGAAAAAGCAAATGCAAGGGTCTCTAATAAGAAGTTTGCCCACCCCCCTAAAGCGCAATATGCTTAACCTAACTTTGAAACTTGAGATTGTTATTTATAATTTTCTTCCACCAAAGTGTAATTTATACAATTGAATCCAATACTTGTATTTTTGTTTATTTAACATTTTCAAATATTATCTTTTCTCACAATTCAAATGCAATGACGTTAGCAAAAATTTTAAAAATCAAAATATTGCACTTTTTCAATTTTAGAATTCTAAATTCCTACCGGGATAAATGCATTGTTAATAATTAGTTGAATTTCAATTTTGAAAGTTTTCTAGTTATTCGCTTTGGCATAATGTTATTTGAAATGATTAATATAATTTTAATCCAAAAATATACAACATAAGAAAAAGTGAATCCAAGGGACTCTAAGAAAAAGTTTGCCCACCCCCCTCAAGTGCAATATGCTCGACTTAACGTTGAAACTTGGGATTGTTATTTATAATTTTCTTCCACTAAAGTGTAATCTATACAATTGAGTCTAATACTTATATTTTTGTTTATTTAACAATTTCAAATATTATGTTTTCTCACCATTAAGATGTAATGGCATTAGCTATAAATTTAAAAATCAAAACATTGCACTTTTTCAATTTTTAGAATTCTAAATTCCTACAAGGATAAATACACTATTAATAATCTATTAAATTTCAATTTTGAAGGTTTTTTAATTATCTCCTTCGCCACAATGCTATTTGAAATGATTTATGTAATTTTAGTCTAAAAATGTACAACATAAGAAGAAGAAAATGCTAGTGTCTCTAATAAGAAGTTGGCCAACCCCCCTCAAGCACTATATGCTCGACCTAAAATTGAAACTTGAGATTGCTGTTTAGAATTTTCTTCCCCTAAAGTGTAATTTATACAATTGAGTCCAATACTTGTATTTTTGTATATGTAACATTTTCAAATATTATGTTTTTCTTACCATTCAAATGTAATGGAATTAGCAATAAATTTAAAAATCAAAACATTGCACTTTTCCAATTTTTAGAATTCTAAATTCCTATAAGAATAATAGCGCTATCAATAATCAGTTGAATTTAAATTTATAAATTTTTTTAATTATCTCCTTTGCCACAATGCTATTTGAAATGATTTAGATAATTTTAGTCTACAAATATACAACATAAGAAAAGCAAATGCAAGGGACTTTAATCAGAAGTTTGCCCACCCCCCTCAAGTGCAATATGCTCGACCAAACATTGAAACTTGAGATTGCTATTTATAATTTTCTTCCCCTAAAGTGTAATTTATACAATTGAGTTGAATTCTTGTATTTTTGTGTATTTAATATTTTCAAATATTATGTTTTTCTCACCATTCAAATGTAATGGCATTAACAATAAATTTAAAAATCAAAACATTGCACTTTTTCAATTTTTAGAATTCTAAATTCCTATAGGGATAAATGCCCTGTTAATATTCAGTTGAATTTCAATTTTGAAATTTTTTTAGTTATCTCCATTGCCTCAATGCTATTTGAAATGATTTATGTAATTTTAGTCTAAGAACATACAACATAAGAAAAAGGATATGCAATGGACACTAATATGAAGTGTCCCCACCCCCCTCAAGCGCAAATATGCTCAACTAATATTGAAGTTTGCAATTGCTATTCTATTTTTGTTTATTTACATTTTTCCAAATATTATGTTTTTCCTCACCATTCAAATGTAATGGCATTAGTAATAAATTTAAAATCAAAACATTACACATTTTCAATTTTAGAATTCTAAATTCCAATAGGGATAAATGCCACTGTTAATAATCAGTTGAATTTAAATTTGAAAGCTTTTTTAGTTATCTCCTTTGCCTCAAATCTATTTGAAATGATTTATTTAGTTTTAGTCTAAAAACATACAACATCAGAGAAAAAGGAAATTCAATGGACTCTAATAATAAGTTTCGCCACCCCCTCAAGCGCAATATGTTCAACCTAATATTGAATTTGCGAATACTATTTTATATTTTATTCCATAAAAGTGTATTTGTATATAATGGTGTCCATACATATATTTTTTGTTTATTTAACATCTTTCAATGTTATGGTTTCTTACCCATTCAGATGTATGGCTTTACCGGAATAAATTTAAAAAATCAAAACATTGGCCCTTTTTTCAATTTTTAGAATTTTAAATCGTATAGGGATAAATAGCCACATACTACTAATAATTAGTTAATTAAAAATTCTAAAATTTTTTTAATTATTCTCTTTTGCCACAATACTATTTGAAATGATTTATATAATTTAGTCTAAAAATATACAATATAAGAAAAAGCAAATGCTAGGGTCTCTAATAAGAAGTTTGCCCACCCCCCTCAAGCGCAATATGCTTAACCTAACTTTGAAACTTGGAATTGCTATTTATAATTTTCTTCCACTAAAGTGTAATTTATACAATTGAGTCGAATACTTGTATTTTTGTTTATTAAACATTTTCAAATATTATGTTTTCTGACCATTCAAATGTAATGACATTAGCAATAAATTTAAAATCAAAACATTGCACTTTTTCAATTTTTTAGAATTCTAAATTCCTATAGGGATAAATGCACTATTAATAATCAGTTGAATTTAAATTTTGAAATTTTTTTAATTATCTCCTTTGCCACAATGCTATTTGAAATGATTTATATAATTTTGGTCTAAAAAATATACACATAAGAAAAAGAAAATGCAAGGGACTCTAATAAGAAATTTGCCCACCCCCCTCAAGCGCAACATGCTCGACCTAACATTCAAACTTGGGTTTGCTATTATAATTTTCTTCTGCTAAAGTGTAATTTATACAATTGAGTCCAATACTTGTTCTTTTATGTATCTAACATTTTCAAATATTATGTTTTTTTCACCATTCAAATGTAATGGCACTAGCAATAAATTTAAAAATCAAAACATTACACTTTTTCAACTTTTAGAATTCTAAATTCCTATAGGGATAAATGCACTGTTAGTAATCAGTTGAATTTAAATTTTGAAATTTTTTTAGTTATCTCCATTGCCTCAATGCTATTTGAAATGATTTATATAGTTTTAGTCTAGAACATACAACATAAGAAAAAGGAAATGCAATGGACTCTAATATGAAGTTCCCCCCTCAAGCACAATATGCTCAACCTAATATTGAAGTTTGCGATTGCTATTTATATTATTCTTCCACTAAAGTCTATTGTATATAATTGAGTCCAATACTTGTATATTTGTTTGTTTAACATTTTCAAATATTATTTTTTGTCACCATTCAAATGTAATGGCATTAGCAATAAATTTCAAAATCAAAACATTGCACGTTTTCAATTTTAGAATTCTAAATTCCTGTAGGGATAAATGCACTGTTAATAAACAGTTGAATTTAAATTTTGAAATTTTTTTAATTATCTCCTTTGCCACAATGCTATTTAAAATGATTTATATAATTTTAGTCTAAAAATATACAACATAAGAAAAAACAAATGCTAGGGTCTCTAATAAGAAGTTTGCGCACCCCCCTTAAGCGCAATACGCTCGACCTAACTTTGAAACTTGGGATTGCTATTTATAATTTTCTTCCACTAAAGTGTAATTTATACAATTGAGTCCAATACTTGTTTTTTTGTGTATTTAACATTTTCAAATATTATGTTTTTCTCACCATTCAAATTTAATGGCATTAGCAATAAATTTAAAAATAAAAACATTTCACTTTTTCAATTTTTAGAATTCTAAATTCCTATAACGATAATTCCTCTATTAATAATTAGTTGAATTTAAATTTTGAAATTTTTTTAATTATATCCCTTGCCACAATGCTATTTCAAATGATTTATATAATTTTAGTCTGAAATTATACAACATAAGAAAAAGCAAATGCAAGGGATTCTAATAAGAAGTTTGCCCTCCCCGCTCAACCGCAATATGCTCGACCTAACTTTGAAACTTGGGTTTGGTATTTATAATTTTCTTCCACTAAAGTGTAATTTATACAATTGAATCCAATACTTGTTTTTTTTGTGAATTTAACATTTTCAAATATTATGTTTTTCTCACATTTCAAATGTAATGACATTAGCAATAAATTTAAAAATAAAAACATTGCACTTTTTCAATTTTTAGAATTCTAAATTCCTATAAGCATAATTTCACTATTAATAAGCAGTTGAATTTAGATTTTCAAATTTTTTTAATTATCTCCTTTGCCACAATGTTATTTGAAATGATTTATATAATTTTAGTCTAAAAATATACAACATAAGAAAAAGGAAATGCTAGGGTCTCTAATAAGAACTTTGCCCACCCCCCTCAAGCGCAATATGCTCGACCTAACTTTGAAACGTGGGATTGCTATTTATAATTTTCTTCCGCTCAAGTGTAATTTATACAATTGAGTCCAATACTTGTTTGTTTGTGTATTTAACATTTTCAAATATTATGTTTTTCTCACCATTCAAATGTAATGGCATTAACAATAAATTTAAAAATAAAAACATTTCACTTTTTCAATTTTTAGAATTCTAAATTCCTATAAGGATAATTGCTCTATTAATAATCAGTCGAATTTAAAATTTAAAATTTTTTTAATTATCTCCCTTGCCACAATGCTATTTTAAATGATTTATGTAATTTTAGTCTAAAAATATACAACATAAGAAAAAGTAAATGCAAGGGACTCTAATAAGAAGTTTGCCCACCCCCCTCAAGTGCAATATGCTCGACCTAACTTTGAAACTTGGGATTGCTATTTATAATTTTCTTCCATAAAAGTGTAATTTATACAATTGAGTCCAATACTTGTTTTTTTGTGTATCTAACATTTTCAAATATTATGTTTTTTTCACCATTCAAATGTAATGGCATTAGCAATAAATTTAAAAATCAAAACATTACACTTTTTCAACTTTTAGAATTCTAAATTCCAATGGGGATAAATGCACTGTTAGTAAATAGTTCAATTTAAATTTTGAAATTTTTTTGGTTATCTCCATTGCCTCAATGCTATTTGAAATGATTTATATAGTTTTAGTCTAAGAACATACAACATAAGAAAAAGGAAATGCAATGGACTCTAATATGAAGTTCCCCCCCTCAAGCGCAATATGCTCAACCTAATATTGAAGTTTGCGATTGCTATTTATATTATTCTTCCACTAAAGTGTATTGTATATAATTGAGTCCAATACTTGTATATTTGTTTGTTTAACATTTTCAAATATTATTTTTTGTCACCATTCAAATGTAATGGCATTAGCAATAAATTTTAAAATCAAAACATTGCACGTTTTCAATTTTTAGAATTCTAAATTCCTGTAAGGATAAATGCACTATTAATAATCAGTTGAATGTAAATTTTGAAATTTTTTTAATTTTCTCCTTTGCCACAATACTATTTGAAATGATTTATATGATTTTAGTCTAAAAATATACAACATAAGAAAAACAAAATGCTTGACTCTCTAATAAGAAGTTTGCCCAACCCCCTCAAGCGCAATATGCTTGACCTAACTTTGAAACTTGGGATTGCAATTTATAATTTTCTTCCGCTAAAGTGTAATTTATACAATTGAGTCTAATACTTGTCTTTTTTTGTATTTAACATTTTCAAATATTATGTTTTTCTCACCATTCATATCTAATTGCTTTAGCAATAAATTTAAAAATCAAAACATTGCACTATTTCAATTTTTAGAATTCCAAATTCCTATCGGTATAAATGCATTGTTAATAATCAGTTGAATTTAAATTTTGAAATTTTTTTCATTATCTCTTTTGCCACAATGCTATTTGAAATGATTTATATAATTTTTGTCTAAAAATATACAACATAAGAAAAAGCAAATGCAAGGGACTCTAATAAGAAGTTTGCCCACCCCCTCAACCGCAATATGCTCGACCTAACTTTGAAACTTGGGATTGTTATTTATAATTTTCTTCCGCTAAAGTGTAATTTATACAATTGAGTCCAATACTTGTTTTTTTGTGTATTTAACATTTTCAAATATTATGTTTTCCTCACCATTCAAATGTAATGGCATTAGCAATAAATTTAAAAATAAAAACATTGCACTTTTTCAATTTTTAGAATTCTAAATTCCTATAGGGATAAATGCATTGTTAGTAATCAATTGTTTAGTCATCTCCATCGCCTCAATGTTATTTGAAATGATTTATATAGTCTTAGTCTAAGAACATACAACATAAGAAAAAGGAAATGCAATGGACACCAATATGAAGCTTCCCCACCCCCTTAAGCGCAATAAGCTCAACCTAATATTGAAGTTTGCGATTGCTATTTATATTCTTCTTCCACTAAAGTGTAATGTATATAATTGAGTCTAATACTTGTATATTTGTTTATTTAACATTTTCAAATATTATTTTTTTCACCATTCAGATCTAATGTCATTAGCAATAAATTTAAAAATCAAAACATTGCACGTTTTCAATTTTTAGAATTCTAAATTCCTGTAAGGATAAATGCACTTTTAATAATCTGTTGAATTTAAATTTTAAAATTTTTTTAATTATCTCCTTTGCCACAATGTTATTTGAAATTATTTATATAATTTTTATCTAAAAATATACACTATAAGAAAAAGCAAATGCAAGGGACTCTAATAAGAAGTTTGCCCACCCCCCTCAAGCACAATATGCTCGACCTAACTTTGAAACTTAGGATTGCTATTTATAATTTTCTTCCGCTAAAATGTAATTTATACAATTGAGTCCAATACTTGTTTTTTTGTGGTTTTAACATTTTCAAATATTATGTTTTTCTCCCCATTCAAATGTAATGGCATTAGAAATAAATTTAAAAATCAAAACATTGCACTTTTTTAATTTTTACAATTCTAAATTCCTACAAAGATGATTACACTATTAAAAATCTATTGAATTTATATTTTGAAATTTTTTTAATTATCTCCTTTGCCACAATGCTATTTGAAATGATTTATACATTTTTTGTCTAAAAATATACAACAGAAGAAAAAGCAAATACCAGGGTCTCTAATAAGAAGTTTGCCCAACCCCCTTAAGCGCAATATGCTCGACCTAACGTTGAAACTTGGGATTGCTATTTATAATTTTCTTCCGCTAAAGTGTAATTTATACAATTGAATCCAATACTTGTTTTTTTTGTGTATTTAACATTTTCAAATATTATGTTTTTCTCACCATTCAAATGTAATGGCATTAGCAATAAATTTAAATATCAAAACATTGCACTTTTTCAATTTTTTGAATTCTAAATTCCTATAGGGATAAATGCACTGTTAGTCATTAGTTGAATTTCAATTTTGAAAATTTTTTAGTTACCTCCATTGCCTCAATACTATTTGAAATGATTTAAATTGTCTTAGTCTAAGAACATACAACATAAGAAAAAGGAAATGCAATGGACACTAATATGAAGATTCCCCACCCACCTCAAGTGCAATAAGCTCAACCTAATATTAAAGTTTGCGATTGCTATTTATATTATTCTTCCACTAAAGTGTACTGTATATAATTGAGTCCAACACTTGTAGGGATGAATGCACTATTAATAATCAGTTGAATTTAAATTTTGAAATTTTTTTAATTATCTCCTTTGCTACAATACTATTTGTAATGATTTATAAAATTTTAGTCTACAAATATACAATATAAGAAAAAGCAAATGCAAGGGACTCTAATCAGAAGTTTGCCCACCCCCCTCAAGCGCAATATGCTCGACCTAACATTGAAACTTGAGATTGCTGTTTATAATTTTCTTCCCTACAGTGTAATTTATACAATTAAGTCCAATACTTGTATTTTTGTGTATTTAACATTTTCAAATATTATGTTTTTTTCTCCATTCAAATGTAATGGCATTAGCAATAAATTTAAAAATCAAAATATTGCACTTCTTCAATTTTTAGACTTCTAAATTCCTATGGGGACAAATGCACTTTTAATACTTAGTTAAATTTAAAATTAGAAATTTTTTTAATTATCTCCTTTGCCACAATGCTATTTGAAATGATTTATATAATTTTAGTCTAAAAATATACAACATAAGAAAGAGCAAATGCGAGGGACTCTAATAAGACGTTTGCCCACCCCCCACAAGCGCAATATGCTCAACCTAATATTGAAGTTTGTGATTGTTATTTATATTATTCTTCCACTAAAGTGTATTGTATATATATAATTGAGTCCAATACTTGTATATTTGTTTATTTAACATTTTCAAATATTATTTTCTATCACCATTCAGCTGTAATGGCATTAGCAATAAATTTCAAAATCAAAACATTGCATGTTTTCAATTTTTAGCATTCTAAATTGCTGTAGGGATAAATGCATTGTTAATAATCAGTTGAATTTAAATTTTGAAATTTTTTTAATTATCTCCTTTGCCACAATGCTATTTGAAATGATTTATATAATTTTAGTCTAAAAATATACAACATAAGAAGAAGAAAATGCTAGAGTCTCTAATAAGAAGTTTGCCCACCCCCCTCGAGTGCAATATGCTCGACCTAACGTTGAAACTTGGGATTGCTATTTATAATTTTCTTCCACTAAAGTGTAATTTATACAATTGAGTCGAAGACTTGTATTTTTGTTTATTTAACATTTTCAAATATTATGTTTTCTGACCATTCAAATGTAATGGCATTAGCAATAAACTTAAAAATCAAAACATTGCACTTTTTCAATTTTTAGAATTCTAAATTCCTATGGGGATAAATGCACAGTTAATAATTAGTTAATTTTTAATATTGAAATTTTTTTAATTATATCCTTTGCAACAATGCTATTTGGAATGATTTAGATAATTTTAGTCTACAAATATACAATATAAGAAAAAGCAAATGCTAGGGTCTCTAATAAGAAGTTTGCCCAGCCCCCTCAAGCGCAATATGCTCGACCTAATATTGAAGTTTGTGATTGCTATTTATATTTTTCTTCCACTGAAGTGTATTGTAAATAATTGAGATCAATACTTGTATATTTGTTTATTTAACCTTTTGAAATATTTTTTTTTTGTCACCATTCAGATGTAATGGCATTAGCAATAAATTTCAAAATCAAAACATTGGATGTATTCAATTTTTAGAGTTCTAAATTCCTGTAGGGATAAATGCATTGTTAATAAATAGTTGAATTTAAATTTTCAAATTCTTTTAGTTATCTCCTTTGCCACAATGCTATTTGAAATGATTTATATAATTTTAGTCTAAAAATATACAACATAAGAAAAAGAAAATGCTAGTGTATCTAATAAGAAGTTTGCCCTCCCCCCTTAAGCGCAATATGCTCGACCTAACGTTAAAACTTGGGATTCCTATTTATGATTGTCTTCCATTAAAGTGTAATTTATACAATTGAGTCTAATACTTGTATTTTTGTTTATTTAACATTTTCAAATATTATGTTTTCTGACCATTCAAATGTAATGGCATTAACAATAAATTTAAAAATCAAAACATTGCACTTTTTCAATTTTTAGAATTCCAAATTCATATCGGGATAAATGCACAGTTAATAATCAGTTGAATTTAAATTTTAAAATTTTTTTAATTATCTCCTTTGCAACAAAGCTATTTGAAATGATTTAGATAATTTTAGTCTACAAATATACAACATAAGAAAAAGCAAATGCAAGGGATTCTAATAAGAAGTTTGCCCACCCCTCTCAAGCGCAATACGCTCGACCTAACATTGAAACTTCAGATTACTGTTTATAATTTTCTTCCCTAAAAGTGTAATTTATACAATTGAGCCCAATACTTTTATTTTTGTGTATTTAACACTTTCAAATATTACATTTTTCTCACCATTCAAATGTAATGGCATTAGCAATAAATTTAAATATCAAAACATTGCACTTTTTCAATTTTTAGAATTCCAAATTCCTATCGGGATAAATGTACTGTTAAATTTTAGTTGAATTTAAATTTTGAAATTTTTTTAATTACCTCCTTTGCAACAATGCTATTTGAAATAATTTAGATAATTTTAGCCTATGAATATGCAACATAGGAAAAAGCAAATGCAAGGGACTCGAATAAGAAGTTTGCTCATCCCCCTCAAGCGTAATATGCTTGACCTAACATTGAAACTTAGAATTGTTATTTATAATTTTCTTCCACTAAAGTGTAATTTATACAATTGAGTCCAATACTTGTATTTTTCTTTATTTAACATTTTCAAATATTATGTTTTCTAACCATTCAAATGTAATGGCATTAGCAATAAATTTAAAAATCAAAACATTGCACTTTTTCAATTTTTAGAATTCCAAATTTCTGTTGAGATAAATGCACTGTTAATAATAAGATGGATTGAAATTTTGAAAGTTTTTTAATGATCTCCTTTGCAACAATGCTATTTGAAATGATTTAGATAATTTTAGCCTATAAATATGCAACATAAGAAAAAGCAAATGCAAAGGACTCTAATAAGAAGTTTGCCCATCCCACTCAAGTGTAATACACTCGACCTAACATTGAAACTTTGAATTGCTGTTTATAATTTTCTTCCACTAAAGTGTAATCTATACAATTGAGTCCAATACTTGTATTTTTCTTTATTTAACATTTTCAAATATTATGTTTTCTAACCATTCAAATGTAATGGCATTAGCAATAAATTTAAAAATCAAAACATTTCATTTTTTCAATTTTTAGAATTCCAAATTCCTATTGGGATAAATGCACTGTTAATAATCAGTTGAATTTAAATTTTGAAATCTCCTTTGCAACAATGCTATTTGAAATGATTTAGATAATTTTAGTCTATAAATTGTAATTTATACAATTGATTCCAATACTTGTATTTTTGTGTATTTAACATTTTCAAATATTATTTTTTGTCACCATTCAGATGTAATGGCATTAGCAATAAATTTCAAAATCAAAACATTGCACGTTTTCAATTTTTAGAATTCTAAATTCCTGTAGGGATAAATGCACTGTTAATAATCATTTGAATTTAAATTTTGAAATTTTTTTAATTATCTCCTTTGCCACAATGTTATTTGAAATGATTTATATAATTATAGTCTAAAAATATACAACATAAGAAAAGGCAAATGTTAGGGTCTCTAATAAGAAGCTTGCCCACCCCCCTCAAGCATAATACGCTCGACCTAACGTTGAAACTTGGGATTGCTATTTCTAATTTTCTTCCCTTAAAGTGTAATTTATACAATTGAGACGAAGACTTGTATTTTTGTTTATTTAACATTTTCAAATATTATGTTTTCTGACCATTCAAATGTAATGGCATTAGCAATAAATTCAAAAATCAAAACATTGCACTTTTTCAATTTTTAGAATTCTAAATTCCTATGGGGATAAATGCACTGTTAATAATTAGTTAATTTTAAATATTGAAATTTTTTTAATTATATCCTTTGCAACAATGCTATTTGGAATGATTTAGATAATTTTAGTCTAAAAATATACAACATAAGAAGAAGAAAATGCTAGAGTCTCTAATAAGAAGTTTGCCCACCCCCCTCAAGTGCAATATGCTCGACCTAACGTTGAAACTTGGGATTGCTATTTATAATTTTCTTCCACTAAAGTGTAATTTATACAATTGAGACAAAGACTTGTATTTTTGTTTATTAAACATTTTCAAATCTTATCTTTTCTGACCATTCAAATGTAATGACGTTAGCAATAAATTTAAAAATCAAAACATTGCACATTTTCAATTTTTAGAATTCTAAATTCCTATGGGGATAAATGCACTGTTAATAATTAGTTAATTTTAAATATTGAAATTTTTTTAATTATATCCTTTGCAACAATGCTATTTGGAATGATTTAGATAATTTTAGTTTACAAATATACAACATAAGAAAAAGCAAATGCGAGGGACTCTAATCAGAAGTTTGCCTACCCCTTCATGTGCAATACGCTCGACCTAACATTGAAACTTGAGATTGCTGTTTAGAATTTTCTTCCCCTAAAGTGTAATTTATACAATTGAGTCCAATACTTGTATTTTTGTGTATTTAGCATTTTCAAATATTATGTTTCTCTCACCATTCAAATGTAATGGCATTAGCAATAAATTTAAAAATCAAAACATTGCACTTTTTCAATTTTTAGAATTGTAAATTCCTATAACGATGATTGCGCTATTAGTAATCAGTTGAAGTTAAATTTTGACATTTTTTTAATTATCTCCTTTGCCACAATGCTATTTGAAATGATTTATATATTTTTATTCTAAGAACTTACAACATAAGAAAAAGGAAATGCAATGGACTCTAATATGAAGTTCCCCCCTCAAGCGCAATATGCTCAACCTAATATCGAAGTTTGTGATTGCTATATATATTATTCTTCCACTAAAGTGTATTGTATATAATTGAGTCCAATACTTGTATTTTTGTTTATTTAACATTTTCAAATATTAAGTTTTCTCCCCATTCAGATGTAATGGCATTAGCAATAAATTTAAAAATCAAAGCATTGCACTTTTTCAATTTTTAGAATTCTAAATTCCTATGGGGATAAATGCACTGTTAATAATTAGTTAATTTTAAATTTTGAAATTTTTTTAATTATCTCCATTGCCACAATGTTATTTGAAATGATTTATATAATTTTAGTCTAAAAATATAAATATAAGAAAAAGCAAATGCTAGGGTCTCTAATAAGAAGTTTGCCCACCCCCCTCAAGCGCAATATGCTCGACCTATCGTTGAAACTTGGGATTGCTATTTATAATTTTCTTCCGCTAAGGTGCAATTTATACAATTGAGTTGAAGACTTGTATTTTTGTTTATTTAACATTTTCAAATATTATGTTTTATGACCATTCAAATGTAGTGGCATTAACAATAAATTTAAAAATCAAAACCTTGCACTTTTTCAATTTTTACAATTTCCAAATTCCTATCGAGATAAATGCACTGTTAATAATTAGTTGAATTTAAATTTTGAAATTTTTTCAATTATCTCCTTTGCAAGAATGCTATTTGAAATGATTTAGATAATTTTAATCTAGAAATATACAACATAAGAAAAAGCAAATGCAAGGGACTTTAATCAGAAGTTTGCCCTCCTCCCTCAAGCGCAACATGCTCCACCTAACATTGAAACTTGAAATTGCTGCTTATAATTTTCTTCCCCTAAAGTGTAATTTATACAATTGAGTCCAATACTTTTTTTTTTTGTGTATTTAACATTTTCAAATCTTATGCTTTTCTCACCATTCAAATGTAATGGCATTAGCAATAAATTTAAAAATCAAAACATTGCACTTTCTCAATTTTTAGAATTCTAAATTACTCTAAGGATAAATGCACTGTTAGTAATCAGTTGAATTTAAATTTTGAAATTTTTTTAATTATCTCTATTGCCTCAATGCTATTTGAAATGATTTATATAGTTTTAGTCTAAGAACATCTAACATAAGAAAAAGGAAATGCAATGGACTCTACTATGAAGTTTGCCCACCCCCCTCCAACGCAATATGCTCAACCTAATATTGAAGTTTGCAATTGCTATTTATATTAGTCTTCCACTAAAGTGTATTGTATATAATTGAGTCAAATACTTGTATATTTGTTTATTTAACAGTTTCGAATATTATTTTTTGTCACCATTCAGATGTAATGGCATTAGCAATAAATTTCAAAATTGAAACATTGCACGTTTTCAATTTAATAATCAGTTGTATTTAAATTTTAAAATTTTTTTAATTATCTCATTTGCGACAATGCTATTTGAAATGATTTATATAATTTTAGTCTAAAAATATACAGCATAAGAAAAAGAAAATGCTAGTGTCTCTAATAAAAAGTTTGGCCACCCTTCAAGCGCATGATGCTTGACTTAACGTTGAAACTTGGGATTGCTATTTATAATTTTCTTCCACTAAAGTGTAATTTATACAATTGAGTTGAAGACTTGTATTTTCGTGTATTTAACATTTTCAAATATTATGTTTTCTGACCATTCAAATGTAATGGCATTAACAATAAATGTAAAAATCAAAATATTGCACTTTTAGATTTGAAATTCCAAATTCCTATCAAGATAAATGCACTGTTAATAATCAGTTGAATTTAAATTTTGAAATTTTTTTAATTATCTCCTTTGCAACAAAGCTCTTTGAAATGATTTAGATAATTTTAGTCTACAAATATACAACATAAGAAAAAGCAAATGCAAGGGACTCTAATAAGAAGTTTGCCCACCCCCCTCAAGCGCAATATGCTCGACCTAACATTGAAACTTGGGATTGCTATTTATAATTTTCTTCCACTAAAGTGTAATTTATACAATTGAGTCCAATACTTGTATTTTTGTGTATTTAACATTTTCAAATATTATGTTTTTCTCACCATTCAAATGTAATGGCATTAGCAATAAATTTAAAAATCAAAACATTGCACTTTTTCAATTTTTAGAATTCTAAATTCCTATGGGGATAAATGCACTGTTAATAATTAGTTAATTTTAAATATTGAAATTTTTTTAATTATATCCTTTGCAACAATGCTATTTGGAATGATTTAGATAATTTTAGTTTACAAATATACAGCATAAGAAAAAGCAAATGCGAGGGACTCTAATCAGAAGTTTGCCTACCCCCTTCATGTGCAATACGCTCGACCTAACATTGAAACTTCGAGATTGCTGTTTAGAATTTTCTTCCCCTAAAGTGTAATTTATACAATTGAGTCCAATACTTGTATTTTTGTGTATTTAGGCATTTTCAAATATTATGTTTCTCTCACCATTCAAATGTAATGGCATTAGCAATAAATTTAAAAACCAAAACATTGCACTTTTTCAATTTTTAGAATTGTAAATTCCTATAACGATGATTGCGCTATTAGTAACCAGTTGAAGTTAAATTTTGACATTTTTTTAATTATCTCCTTTGCCACAATGCTATTTGAAATGATTTATATATTTTTATTCTAAGAACTTACAACATAAGAAAAAGGAAATGCAATGGACTCTAATATGAAGTTCCCCCCCTCAAGCGCAATATGCTCAACCTAATATCGAAGTTTGTGATTGCTATATATATTATTCTTCCACTAAAGTGTATTGTATATAATTGAGTCCAATACTTGTATTTTTGTTTATTTAACATTTTCAAATATTAAGTTTTCTCCCCATTCAGATGTAATGGCATTACCAATAAATTTAAAAATCAAAACATTGCACTTTTTCAATTTTTAGAATTCCAAATTCCTATCGGGATAAATGCACTGTTAATAATCAGTTGAATTTAAATTTTGAAATTTTTTAATTATCTCCTTTGTAACAATGCTATTTGAAATGATTTAAATAATTTTAGTCTACAAATATACAACATAAGAAAAAGCAAATGCAAGGGACTCTAATCAAAAGTTTGCCCACCCCCCTCAAACGTAATACGCTCGACCTAACATCGAAACTTCAGATTGTTGTTTATAATTTTGCTCCCCTAAAGTGTAATTTATACAATTGAGTCCAATACTTGTATTTTTGTATATTTAACATTTTCAAATATTATCTTTTTCTCGCCATTCAAATGTAATGACATTTGCAATAAATTTAAAAATCAAAACATTACACTTTTTCAATTTTTAGAATTCTAAATTCCTATATGGATAATTATACTATTAATAATTAGTTGAATTTAAATTTTGAAATTTTTTTAATTATTTCCTTTGCCACAATGCTTTTTAAAATGATTTATATAATTATAGTCTACAAATATACAACATAAGAAAAGGAAAATGCAAGGGACTCTAATAAGAAGTTTGCCCACCCACCTTAAGCGTAATATGCTCGACCTACGTTTGAAACTTGATATTGCTATTTATAATTTTCTTCCGCTAAAGTGTAATTTATACAATTGAATTCAATACTTGTTTTTTTGTGTATTTAACATTTTCAAATATTATATTTTTTCTCACCATTCAAATGTAATGGCATTAGAAATAAATTTAAAAATCAAAACATTGCACTTTTCCAATTTTTAGAATACTAAATTCTAATAAGGATAATTACACTATTAATAATTAGTTGAATTTAAATTTTGAAATTTTTTAATTATCTCCTCTGTCACAAAGCTATTTGAAATGATTTATACAATTTTTGTCTAAAAATATACAACATAAGAAGAAGCAAATGCTAGGGTCTTTAATAAGAAGTTTGCCCATCCCCCTCAAGCACAATACGTTCGACCTAATATTGAAACTTGAGATTGCTGTTTATAATTTTCTTCCCCTAAAGTGTAATTTATAGAATTAAGTCCCATACTTGTATTTTTGTGTATTTAACATTTTCAAATATCATGTTTTTCTCACCATTCAAATGTAATGGCATTAGCAATAAATTTAAAAATCAAAAGATTCCACTTTTCCAATTTTTAGAATTCTAAATTCCTATAAGGATAAAAGCACTGTTAGTAATTAGTTGAATTTCAATTTTGAAATTTTTTTAGTTATCTCGATTGCCTCAATGCTATTTGAAATGATTTATATAGTTTTAGTCTAAGAACATACAACATAAGAAAAAGGATATACAATGGACTCTAATATGAAGTTTCCTCACCCCCCCTCAAGCGCAATATGCTCAACCTAATATTGAAGTTTGCGATTGCTATTTATATTATTCTTCCACTAAAATGTATTGTATATAATTGAGTCCAATACTTGTCTATTTGTATATTTAACATTTTCAAATATTATTTTTGTCACCATTTTAAATTTAAAGTTTGAAATTTTTTTAATTATCTCCTTTGCCAGATTGCTATTTGAAATGATTTATATAATTTTAGTCTAAAAATATACAACATAAGAAAAGGCAAATGCTAGGGTTTATAATAAGAAGTTTGCCCACCCCCCTTAAGCGCAATGTGCTCGACCTAACGTTGAAACATGGGATTGCTATTTATATTTTTCTTCCACTTAAGTGTAATTTATACAATTGAGTTTAATACTTGTATTTTTGTTTGTTTAACATTTTCAAATATTATGTTTTCTGACCATTCAAATGTAATGGAAATAGCATTAAATTTAAAAATCAAAACATTGCACTTTTTCAATTTTTAGAATTCCAAATTCCTATTGGGATAAATGCACTATTAATAATCAGTTGAATTTAAATTTTGAAATTTTTTTAATTATCTACTTCACCACAATGCTATTTGAAATGATTTATGTAATTTTAGTCTAAAAATATACAACATAAGAAGAAGAAAATGCTAGTGTCTCTAATAAGGAGTTAGCCAACCCCCCTTTAATGCTATATGCTCGACCTAAAATTGAAACTTGAGATTGCTGTTTAGAATTTTCTTCCCCTAAAGTGTAATTTATACAATTGAGTCCAATACTTGTATTTTTGGGTATTTAACATTTTCAAATATTATGTTTTTCTCATCATTCAAATGTAATGGCATTAGCAATAAATTGAAAAATCAAAACATTGCACTTTTTCAATTTTTAGAATTGTAAATTCCTATAACGATGATTGCGCTATTAGTAATCAGTTGAAGTTAAATTTTGACATTTTTTTAATTATCTCCTTTGCCACAATGCTATTTAAAATGATTTATATAATTTTAGTCTACAAATATACAACATAAGAAAAAGAAAATACAAGGGACTCTAATAAAAAGTTTGCCCACCCACATTAAATGTAATATGCTTGACCTAAGTTTGAAACTTGATATTACTATTAATAATTTTCTTCCGCTAAAGTGTAATTTATACAATTGAGTTCAATACTTGTTTTTTTGTGTATTTAACATTTTCAAAATATTATATTTTTCTCACCATTCAAATGTAATGGTATTAGAAATAAATTTAAAAATCAAAACATTGCACTTTTTCAATTTTTAGAATACTAAATTCCAATAAGGATAATTGCACTATTAATAATCAGTTGAATTTAAATTTTGAAATTTTTTTAATTATCTCCTTTGCCACAAAGCTATTTTAAATGATTTATACAATTTTTGTCTAAAAATATACAACATAAGAAAAAGCAAATGCTCGGGTTTTTAATAAGAAGTTTGCCCATCCCCCTCAAGCACAATACGTTTGACGTAACATTGAAACTTGAGAATGTTGTTTATAATTTTCTTCCCCTAAATTGTAATTTATACAATTGAGTCCAATACTTGTATTTTTGTGTATTTAACATTTTCAAATATCATGTTTTTCTCACCATTCAAATGTAATGGCATTAGCAATAAATATAAAAATCAAAACATTCCACCTTTCCAATTTTTAGAATTCTAAATTCCTACAGGGATAAATGCACTGTTAGTAATCAGTTGAATTTCAATTTTGAAATTTTTTTAGTTATCTCCATTGCCTCAATGCTATTTGAAATGATTTATATAATTTTAGTCTACAACATAAGAAAAAGGATATGCAATGGGCTCTAATATAAAGTTTCCTCACCCCCCTCAAGTGCAATATGCTCAACCTAATATTGAAGTTTGCGATTCCTATTTATATTATTCTTCCACTAACGTGTATTGTATATAATTGAGTCCAATACTTGTATATTTGTATATTTAACATTTTCAAATATTATTTTTTGTCACCATTCAGATGTAATGGCATCCGCAATAAATTTCGAAATCAGAACATTGCACGTTTTTAATTTTTAGAATTCTAAATTCCTGTAGGAATAAATGCACTGTTAATAATCAATTGAATTTAAATTTTAAAATTTTTTTAATTATCTCCTTTGTCATAGTACTATTTGAAATAATTTATATAATTTTAGTCTAAAAATATACAATATAAGAAAGGCAAATGCTAGGGTTTATAATAAGAAGTTTGCCCACCCCCCTTAAGCGCAATATGCTCGACCTAACGTTGAAACTTAGGATTGCTATTTATAATTTTCTTCCCCGTAAGTGTAATTTATACAATTGAGTTCAATACTTGTATTTTTGTTTGTTTAACATTTTCAAATATTATGTTTTCTGACCATTCAAATGTAATGGAATTAGCATTAAATTTAAAAATTAAAACATTGCACTTTTTCAATTTTCAGAATTCCAAATTCCTATCATGATAAATGCATTGTTAATAATCAGTTGAATTTAAATTTTGAAATTTTTTTAATTATCTCCTTTGTAACAATGCTATTTGAAATGATTTAAATAATTTTAGTCTACAAATATACAACATCAGAAAAAGCAAATGCAAGGGACTCTAAAAAGAAGTTTGCCCATCCCCCTCAAGCATAATATGCTTGACCTAACATTGAAATTTGGAATTGCTGTTTATAATTTTCTTCCACTAAAGTGTAATTTATACAATTGAGTCCAATACTTGTATTTTTGTTTATTAGACAATTTCAAATATTATGTTTTCTGACCATTCAAATGTAATGACATTAGAAATAAATTTAAAAATCAAAACATTGCACTTTTTCAATTTTTAGAATTCCAAATTACTATCGAGATAAATGCACTATTAATAATCAGTTGAATTTGAATTTTGAAATTTTTTTAATTATCTCCTTTGCAACAATGCCATTTGAAATGATTTAGATAATTTTAATCTACAAATATACAACATAAGAAAAAGCAAAGACAAGGGACTCTGATCAGAAGTTTGCCCACACCCCTCAAGCGCAATATGCTGGACCTAACATTGAAATTTGGGAATTCTATTTATAATTTTCTTCCAGTAAAGTGTAATTTATACAATTGAGTCCAATACTTGTATTTTTGTGTATTTAAGATTGTCAAATATTATGTTTTTCTCACCATTCAAATGCAAAGACATTAGCAATAAATTTTAAAAGCTAAACATTGCACTTTTTCAATTTTTAGAATTCTAAGTTCCTACGGGGATAAATACACCGTGAATAATCAGTTGAATTTAAATTTTGAAATTTTTTTTATTA
Organism: Bruguiera gymnorhiza; assembly: GCA_020883675.1. Taxonomy (NCBI): domain Eukaryota; kingdom Viridiplantae; phylum Streptophyta; class Magnoliopsida; order Malpighiales; family Rhizophoraceae; genus Bruguiera; species Bruguiera gymnorhiza. Next base: position 91,103 of record JAIRCJ010000260.1, read on the forward strand.
TTTCCTTTGCCACAATGCTATTTGAAATGATTTATATAATTTTAGTCTAAAAATATACCACATAAGGAAAAGCCAATGCAAGGAACTCTAATAAGAAGATTGCCCACCTCCCTCAACCGCAATATGCTCAACCTAATATTGAAGCTTGTGATTGCTATTTATATTATTCTTCCACTAAATTGTATTGCATACAATTGTGTCCAATACATGCATTGTTGTTTATTTAACATTTTCAAATATTATGTTTTTCTCACCATTCAAATGTAATGGCGTTAGCAATAAATTTCAAAATCAAAACATTGCACTTTTTAAACTTTTAAAATTCTAAATTCCTATAGGGATAAATGCACTGTTAATAATCAATTGAATTTAAATTTTGAAATGTTTTTAATTATCTCCTTTGCCACAATGCTATTTGAAAAGATTTATATAATTTTAGTCTAAAAATATACAACATAAGAAAAAGCAAATGCAAGGGACTCTATTAAGAAGTTTTCCCACCCCCTTCAAGCGCAATACACTCGACCTAACATTGAAACTTGGGATTGCTGTTTTTAATTTTCTTCCACTAAAGTGTAATTTATACAATTGAGTCCAATACTTGTATTTTTGTGTATTTAACATTTTCAAAGATTATGTTTTTCTCACCATTAAAATGCAATGACATTAGTAATAGAATTTAAAATCTAAACACTGCACTTTTTCAATTTTTAGAATTCTAAATTCCTATAGAGATAAGTGCACAGTTAATAATGAGTTGAATCAAAATTTTGAAATTTTTTTAATTATCTCCTTTGTCACAATGTTATTTGAAATTATTTATATAATTTGAGTCTAAAAATATACCACATAAGAAAAAGCAAATGCAAGGGTCTCTAATAAGAAGTTTGCCCACCCCCCTCAAGCACAATATGCTTGACCTAATATTGAAGCTTGCGATTGCTATTTATATTATTCTAACACTAAATTGTATTGCATACAGCTGTGTCCAATACATGCATTGTTGTTTATTTAACATTTTCAAATATTATATTTTTCTCACGATTCAAATATAATGGCATTAGCAATAAATTTAAAAATCAAAACATTGCACTTTTTCAATTATTAGAATTCCAAATTCCTATAGGGATAAATGGACTGTTAATAATGAGTTGAATTGAAATTTTGAAATATTTTTAATTATCTCTTTTGCCACAATGCTATTTGAAAAGTTTTATATAATTTTAGTCCAAAAATATACAACATAAGAAAAAGCAAATGCAAGGGACTCTAATAAGAAGTTTACCCACCCCCCTTAAGCGCAATATGCTCAACCTAATATTGAAACTTATGAGTGATATTTATATTATTCTAACACTAAATTGAATTGCATAAAATTTTCTCCAATACATGTATTGTTGTTTATTTAACATTTTCAAATATTATGTTTTTCTCACTAGTCAAATGTAATGGCATTAGCAATAAATTTAAAAATCAAAACACTGCACTTTTTCAATTTTTAGAATTCTAAATTCCTAGAGGGTTTAATGCATTGTTAATAATCAGTTGAATTTAAATTTTGAAATTTTTTCAATTATCTCCTTTGCCACAATGATATTTGAAATGATTTATATAATTTTAGTCTAAAAATATACAACATAAGAAAAAGCAAATGCAAAGGACTCTAATAAGAAGTTTGCCCACCCTTCTCAAGTGCAATATGCTAGACTTAACATTGAAACTTGGGATTGCTATTTATAATTTTCTTCCACTATAGTGCAATTTATACAATTAAGTCCAATACTTTTATTTTTGTGTAGTTAACATTGTCAAATATTATGTTTTTCTCACCATTTAAATGGAATGACATTAGTAATAAATTTTAAAATCTAAACATTGCACTTTTTCAATTTTTAGAATTCTAAATTCCTATAGGGACAAACACACCGTGAATAATCAATTGAATTTAAATTTTGAAATTTTTTTTATTATCTCCTTTTCCACAATGTTATTTGAAATGATTTATATAATTTTAGTCTAAAAATATACCACATAAGAAAAAGCAAATGCAAGGGACTCTAATAAGAAGTTTGCCGACCCCCCTCAAGCGCAATATGCTCGACCTAACATAGAAACTTGAGATTGCTATTTATAATTTTCTTCCACTAAAGTGTAATTTATAGAATTGAATCCAATACTTGTATTTTTATGTATTTAACATTGTCAAATATTATGTTTTTCTCACCATTCAAATGCAACGACATTAGCAATAAATTTTAAAATATAAACTTTGCACATTTTCAATTTTTAGAATTCTAAATTCCTATAGGGATAAATGCACTTTTAATAATCAGTTGAATTTCAATTTTGAAATTTTTTGAATTATTAGCTTTGCCACAATACTATTGGAAATGATTTACATAATTTTAGTCTAAAAATATACAACATAAGAAAAAGCAAAGGCAAGGGACTCTAATAAGAAGTTTGTCCACCCCCCTCAAGCGCAATATGCTCGACCTAATATTGGAGCTTGCGATTCCTATTTATATTATTCTTCCACTAAATTGTATTGCATACAATTGTGTCCAATACATGTATTGTTGTTTATTTAACACTTTGAAATATTATGTTTTTCTCACCATTCAAATGTAATGGCATTTGCAACAAATTTAAAAATCAAAAAATTGAACTTTTTCAATTTTTAGAATTCTAAATTCCTAGAGGGATAAATGCACTATTAATACTCATTTGAATTTAAATTTTGAAATTTCATTAATTATCTTCTTTTCCACAATTCTATTTGAAATGATTTATATAATTTTAGTCTAAAAATATACTACATAAGAAAAAGCAAATGCAAGGGACTCTAATAAGAAGTTTGCCAACCCTCCTTAAGCGCAATATGCTCGACTTAACATTGAAACTTGGGATTGTTATTTATAATTTTCTTCCACTAAAGTGTAATTTATACAATTGAGTCCAATAATTGTATTTTGGTGTATTTAACATTGTCGAATATTATGTTTTTCTCACCATTAAAATTCAATGACATTAGCAATATATTTTAAAATCTAACTGTTGCACTTTCTCAATTTTAGAATTCGAAATTTCAATAGGGATAAATGCACGATTAATAATGAGTTGAATTGAAATTTTGAAATTCTTTTAATTTTCTCCTTTGCCACAAAGTCAATTGAAAGGATTTATATAATTTTAGCCTAAAAATATACAACATAAGAAAAAACAAATACAAGGGACTCTAATAAGAAGTTTGCCCACCCCCCTCAAGCACAATATGCTCGACCTAATATTAAAATTTGGAATTGCTATTTATAATTTTCTTCCACTGAAGTGTAATTTATACAATTGAGTCCAATACTTGTATTTTTGTGTATTTAACATTGCCAAATATTATATTTTTCTCACCATTCAAATGCAATGACATTAACAATAAATTTTAAAATTGAAACATTACATTTTTTCAATTATTAGAATTCTAAATTCCTATAGGGATAAATGCACTATGAATAATGAGTTGAATTCAAATTTTGAAATTTTTTTAATTATCTCCTTTGCCACAATGCTATTTGAAAAGATTTATATAATTTTAGTCTAAAAATATACAACATAAGAAAAAGCAAATGCAAGGGACTCTAATAAGAAGTTTGCCCACCTCCCTCATGCGCAATATGCTCGACCTAATATTGAAGCTTGCGATTGCTATTTATATTATTCTAACACTAAATTGCATTACATATAATTGTGTCCAATACATTTATTGTTGTTTATTTAACATTTTCAAATATTATGTGTTTCTCACCATTCAAATGTAATGACATTAGCAATAAATTTAAAAATCAAAACACTGCACTTTTTCAATTTTTAGAATTCTAAATTCCTATAACGATAAATACACTATTAATAATGAGTTGAATTGAAATTTTGAAATTTTCTTAATTATCTCCTTTCCCACAATACTATTTGAAAAGATTTATATAATTTTAGTCTAAAAATATACAACATAAGAAAAAGCAAATGCAAAGGACTCTAATAAGAAGTTTGCCCACCCTCCTCAAGCGCAATATGCTCGACCAAATATTAAAAATTGTGATTCCTATTTATATTATTCTTCCACTAAATTGTATTCCATGCAATTGTGTCCAATACATGTATTGTTGTTTATTAAACATTTTCAAATATTATGTGTTTCTCACCATTCAAATGTAATGATATTTGCAATAAATTTAAAAATCAAAATACTGCACCTTTTCAATTTTTAGAATTCTAAATTCCTATAAGGATAAATGCACTGTTAATAATCAGTTGAATTTAAATTTTGAAATTTTTTTAATTATCTCCTTTGCCACAATAATATTTGAAATGATTTATATAATTTTAGTTTAAAAATATACAACATAAGAAAAAGTAAATGCAAAGGACTCTAATAAGAAGTTTTCCACCCTCCGTAAGTGCAATATGCTAGACTTAACATTGAAACTTGGGATTGCTATTTATAATTTTCTTCCACTAAAGTGTAATTTATACAATTAAGTCCAATACTTGTATTTTTGTGTATTTAACATTTTCAAACATTATGTTTTTCTCACCATTAAAATGCAATGAGATTAGTAATAAATTTTAAAATCTCAACATTGCACTTTTCAATTTTAGAATTCGAAATTTCTATAGGGATAAATGCACGGCTAATAATGAGTTGAATTGAAATTTTGAAATTTTTTTAATTATCTCCTTTGCCACAAAGCTAATTGAAAAGATTTATATAATTTTAGTCTAAAAATATACAACAGAAGAAAAGCAAATGCAAGGGACTCTAATAAGAAGTTTGCCCACCCTCCTCAAGCACAAGATGCTCGACTTAACATTAAAACTTGGGATTGCTATTTATAATTTTCTTCCGCTCAAGTGTAATTTATAGAATTGGGTCCAATACTTGTATTTTTTTGTATTTAACGTTGCCAAATGTTATGTTTTTCTCACCATTTAAATGCAATGGCATTAGCAATAAATTTTAACATCAAAACATTGCACTTTTTCAATTTTTAGAATTCTAAATTCCTATAGGGATAAGTGCACCGTGAATAATCGGTTGAATTAAAATTTTAAAATTTTTTTCATTATCTCCTTTGCCACAATGCTATTTGAAAAGATTTATATAATTTTAGTATAAAAATATACAACATAAGAAAATGCAAATGCAAGGGACTCTAATAAGATGTTTGCCTACCCCCCTCAAGCGTAATATGCTCGACCTAATATTGATGCTTGCGATTGCTATTTATATTATTCTAATACAAAATTGTATTGTATACAATTGTGTCCAATACATGTATTGTTGTTTATTAAATATTTTCAAATATTATGTGTTTCTCACCATTCAAATGCAATGATATTACTAATAAATTTTAAAATCTAAATATTGCACTTTTTCAATTTTTAAAATTCTAAATTCCTATGGGGATAAATGCACTTTTAATAACTAGTTGAATTTAAATTTTAAAATTTTTTTAATTATCTGCTTTGCCACAATACTATTGGAAATGATTTATATAATTTTAGTCTAAAAATATTATATTTTTCTCCCCATTCAATTGTAATGGCATTAGTAATAATTTAAAAATCAAAACATTGCACTTTTTCAATTTTTAGAATTTTAAATTCCTATAGGGGTAAATGCACTGTTAATAATCAGTTGAATTTAAATTTTGAAATTTTTTTCCTTATCTCCTTTGCTACAATGCTATTTGAAATGATTTATATAATTTTAGTCTAAAAATATATAACATAAGAAAAAGCAAATGCAAAAAACTCTAATAAGAAGTTTACTCACCCTTCTCAACCGCAATATGCTAGACTTAACATTGAAACTTGGGATTGCTAATTTATAATTTTCTTCCACTAAAGTCCAATTTATACAATTGAGTCCAATACTTGTATTATTGTGTATTTAACATTGTCAAATATTATGTTTTTCTCACCATTCAAATGCAATGACATTAGCAATAAATTTAAAATCTAAACATTGCACTTTTATCAATTTTTAGAATTCTAAATTCCTATAGGGATAAATGCACATTAATAATCAATTGAATTTAAATTTTGAAACTTTTTTAACTATCTGCTTTGCCACAATACTATTTGAAATTATTTATATAATTTTAGTCTAAAATTATACAACATAAGAAAAAAGCAAAAGCAAAGGACACTAATTAGAAGTTTGCCCACCCCCTTCAAGCGCAATACACTCGACCTAACATGGAAACTTGCGATCGTTGTTTTTAATTTTCTTCCACTNAAATTTTTTTCCTTATCTCCTTTGCCACAATGCTATTTGAAAAGATTTATATAATTTTAGTCTAAAAATATACACATAAGAAAATGCAAATGCAAGGGACTCTAATAAGATGTTTGCCCACCCCCCCTCAAGCGTAATATGCTCGACCTAATATGATGCTTGCGATTGCTATTTATATTATTCTAATACAAAATTGTATTGTATACAATTGTGTCCAATACATGTATTGTTGTTTATTAAATATTTTCAAATATTATGTGTTTCTCACCATTCAAATGCAATGATATTACTAATAAATTTTAAAATCTAAATATTTGCACTTTTTCAATTTTTAAAATTCTAAATTCCTATGGGGATAAATGCACTTTTAATAGCTAGTTGAATTTAAATTTGAAATTTTTTTAATTATCTGCTTTGCCACAATACTATTGGAAATGATTTATATAATTTTAGTCTAAAAATATTATATTTTTCTCCCCATTCAATTGTAATGGCATTAGTAATAAATTTAAAAATCAAAACATTGCACTTTTTCAATTTTTAGAATTTTAAATTCCTATAGGGGTAAATGCACTGTTAATAATCAGTTGAATTTAAATTTTGAAATTTTTTCCTTATCTCCTTTGCTACAATGCTATTTGAAATGATTTATATAATTTTAGTCTAAAAATATATAACATAAGAAAAAGCAAATGCAAAAAACTCTAATAAGAAGTTTACTCACCCTTCTCAACCGCAATATGCTAGACTTAACATTGAAACTTTGGATTGCTATTTATAATTTTCTTCCACTAAAGTCCAATTTATACAATTAAGTCCAATACTTGTATTATTGTGTATTTAACATTGTCAAATATTATGTTTTTCTCACCATTCAAATGCAATGACATTAGCAATAAATTTTAAAATCTAAACATTGCACTTTTTCAATTTTTAGAATTCTAAATTCCTATAAGGATAAATGCATCGTTAATAATCAGTTGAATTTAAATTTTGAAATTTTTTTAACTATCTGCTTTGCCACAATACTATTTGAAATGATTTATATAATTTTAGTCTAAAATTATACAACATAAGAAAAAGCAAAAGCAAAGGACACTAATCAGAAGTTTGCCCACCCCCTTCAAGCGCAATACACTCGACCTAACATTGAAACTTGCGATTGCTGTTTTTAATTTTCTTCCACTAAAGTGTAATTTATAGAATTGAGTCCAATATTTGTATTTTTTGTTGAAAAGACACTAATGCGGTATATGCTCGACTAAACATTGAAACTTGGAATTGCTCTTTATAATATTTTTGACTAACGTGTTTTTTATACAGTTGAGCCCAATACTTGTATTTTTGTTTATTTAACATTTTCAAATATTATATTTTCCTTACCTTTCAAATGTAATGACATTAGCAATAAATTTAAAAATTAAAACATTGAACGTTTTCAATTTTTAGAATTCTAAATTCTTATAGGGATAAATGCAATGTTAATAAGTAGTTAAATTTAAATTTTGAAATTTTTTCAATTATCCCCTTTGCCACAATGCTATTTGAAAAGATTTATATAATTTTGGTCTAAAAATATACAACATAAGAAAAAGCAAATGCAAGGGTCTCTAATAAGATGTTTGCCCAACCCCGCCAAGCGCAATATACTCGACCTAATATTGAAGCTTGCGATTGCTATTTATGTTATTCTTCCACTAAATTGTATTTTATACAATTGAGTCCAACACATATATTTTTGTTTATTTAGCATTTTCAAATATTATGTTTTTCACACCATTAAAATGTAATGGCATTAGCAATAAATTTAAAAATCAAAACATTGCACTTTTTCAATTTTTAGAATTCTAAATTCCTATAGGGATAAATGCACTATTAATAATGAGTTGAATTGAAATTTTGAAATTTTATTAATTATCTCCTTTACCACAATACTATTTCAATAGATTTATATAATTTTACTCTAAAAATATACAACATAAGAAAAAGCAAATGCAAGGGATTCTAATAAGAAGTTTGCCCACCCCCTTCAAGCGGAATATGCTCGACCAAACATTGAAACATGGGATTGTTATTTATAATTTTCTTCCTCTAAAGTGTAATTTATACAATGGAGTCCAATACTTGTATTTTTATGTATTTAACATTGCCAAATAATATATTTTTCTCACCATTCAAATGCAATGACATGAGCAATAAATTGTAAAATCTAAACGTTGCACTTTTCCAATTTTTATAATTCTAAATTCCTATAGGGATAAATGCACTGTTAAGAATCAGTTGAATTTAAATTTTGAAATTTTTTTAGAGATCTCCTTTACCTCAATGCTATTTGAAATGATTTATATAGTTTTAGTCTAAAACATACAACATAAGAAAAACGAAATGAAATGGACTCTAATAAGATGTCTCGCCACCCCCCTCGAGCACAATATGCTCAACCTAATATTAAAACTTGCGATTGCTATTTATATTATTTTTCCACTAAAGTGTATTCTATACAATTGAGTCCAATACATGTATTTTTGTTTATTTAACATTTTCAAACATTATATTTTTCTCATTCAAATGGAATGGCATTAGCAATAAATTTATAAATTAAAACATTGCACTTTTTCAATTTTGAGAATTCTCAAATCCTATTGGGATAAAGGCAATGTCAATAATCTGTTGAATTTAAATTTTGAAATTTTTTTAATTATCTCCTTTGCCATAACGCTATTTGAAATGATTTATATAATTTTAGTCTAAACATATACAAGATAAGAAAAACCAAATGCAAGGGACTCTAATAAGAAGTTTGCCCACCCTCCTCAAGTGCAATATGGTCGACCTAATATTGAAGCTTGCGATTGGTATTTATGTTATTCTTCGACTAAATTGCATTGCATACAATTGAGTTCAACACATGTATTTTTGTTTATTTAACATTTTCAAATATTATGTTTTTATCACCATTCAAATGTAATGGTATTAGCAATAAATTTATAAATCAAAACATTGCACTTTTTCAATTTATAAAATTACAAATTCCTATAGGGATAAGTGCAAAGTTAATAATGAGTTGAATTGAAATTTTGAAACTTTTTTAATTATCTCCTTTGCCACAATGCTATTTGAAATGATTTATATAATTTTAGTCTAAAAATATACCACATAAGAAAAAGCAAATGCAAGGGACTCTAATAAGAAGTTTGCCCACCCCCTTCAAGCGCAATATGCATGACCTAACATTGAAACTTGGGATTGCTATTTATAATTTTCTTCCACAAAAGTGTAATTTATACAAAATAGTTGTATTTTTGTGTATTTAACATTTTCAAATATTATGTTTTTCTCACCATTCAAATGGAATGACATTAGCAATAAATTTTAAAATCTAAGCATTGCACTTTTTCAATTTTTTGAATTCTAAATTCCTATAGGGATAAATGCACTGTTAATAATCAGATGAATTTAAACTTTGAAATTTTTTTAATTATTTCTTTTGCCACAATGCTATTTGAAATGATTTATATAATTTATGTCTAAAAATATACAACATAAGAAAAAGGAAATGCAAGGGACTCAAATAAGAAGTTTGCCCACCCCTCTCAAGTGCGATATGCTCGACCTAATATTGAAACTCGCGATTGCTATTTCTATTATTTTTGCACTAAATTGTATTCTATACAATTGAGTCCAATACATGTATTTTTGTGTATTTAACATTTTCAAATATTATGTTTTTATCACCATTCAAATGGAATGACATTAGCAATAAATTTTAAAATCTAAACATTGCACTTTTTCAATTTTTAGAATTCTAAATTCCTATAGGAATAAATGCACTGTTAATAATTAGTTAAATTTAAATTTTGAAATTTTTTTAATTATTTCTTTTGCCACAATGCTATTTCAAATGATTTATATAATTTATGTCTATAAATATACAATATAAGAAAAAGCAAATGCAAGGGACTCTGATAAGAATTTTGCCCACCCTCCTCAAGTGCAATATGCTCGACCTAATACTGAAGCTTGCGATTACTATTTATATTATTCTTCCACTAAATTGTATTGCATACAATTAAGTTCAATACATGTATTTTGTGTATTTAACATTTTCAAATTTTATGTTTTTGTCACCATTCAAATGTAATGGCATTAGCAATAAATTTTAAAATCAAAACATTGCACTTTTTCAATTTTTAGAATTCTAAATTCCTATAGGGATAAATTAACTATTAATAATCAGTTGAATTTAAATTTTGAAATTTTTTTAGTTATCTCCTTTGCCTCAATGCTTTTTGAAATGATTTATATAGTTTTCGTCAAAAAACATACAACATATGAAAAAGTAAATGCAATGGACTTTAATAAGAAGTTTCCCCACCCCCCCTTAAGCATATTACGCTCATCCTAATATTGAAGCTCGCGATTGCTATTTCTATTATTCTTGCACTAAAGTGTATTATATACAATTGAGTCCAATACATGTATTTTTGTTTATTTAACATTTTCAAATATTATGTTTTTCTCACCATTCAAATGCAATTGCAGTAACAATAGATTTTAAAATCTAAACATTGCACTTTTTCAATTTTTAAAATTCTAAATTCCTATAGGGTTAAATGCACTCTTAATAATTAGTTCAATTTAAATTTTGAAATTTTTTTTACTTATCTCCTTTGCCAGAAAGCTATTTGAAATGATTTATATAATTTTAGTCTAAAGATATACAACATAAGAAAAAGCAAATGCAAGGGACACTAATAAGAAGTTTGCCCAACTCCTTAAGCGCAATATGCTCGATCTCATATGGAACTTACGATTGCTATTTATATTATTCTTCCACTAAATTGTATTGCATACAATTGAGTCCAATACATATATTTTTGTGTATTTAACATTTTCAAATGTTATGTTTTTCTCACCATTCAAATGTAATGGCATTAGCAATAAATTTTAAAATCAAAACATTGCACTTTTTCAATGTTTAGAATCCTAAATTCCTATAGGGATAAATGCACTATTAATAATTAGTTGAATTTAAATTTTGAAATTTTTTTAATTATCTCTTTTGTCACAATGCTATTTGAAAAGATTTATATAATTTTAGTCTAAAGATATACAACATAAGAAAAAGCAAATGCAAGGGACTCTAATTAGAAGTTTGCACACTGCCCTCTAGCGCAATATGCTCGACCTAACATTGAAACTTGGGACTGCCATTTATAATTTTTTTCCACTAAAGTGTAATTTATACAATTAAGTCCAATACTTGTATCTTTGTGTATTTAACATTTTCAAATATTATGTTTTTCTCACCATTTAAATGGAATGACATTAGCAATAAATTTTAAACTCTAAACATTGCACTTTTTCAATTTTTAGAATTCTAAATTCCTATAGGGATAAATGCACTATTAATAATCAGTTGAATTTAAACTTTGAAATTTTTTTAATTATTTCTTTTGCCACAAAGCTATTTGGAATGATTTATATAATTTATGTCTGAAAATATACAACATAAGAAAAAGCAAATGCAAAGGACTCAAATAGGAAGTTTGCCCACCCCCCTCAAGCGCAATATGCTCGACCTAATATTGAAACTTGCGATTGCTATTTATTTTATTCTTCCACTAAATTGTATTGCATACAATTGAGTCCAATACATGTATTTTTGTGTATTTAACATTTTCAAATGTTATGTTTTTCTTCCCATTCAAATGTAATCGCATTAGCAATAAATTTTAAAATCAAAACATTGCACTTTTTCAATTTTTAGAATCCTAAATTCCTATAGGGATAAATGCACTGTTAATAATCAGTTGAATTTAAATTTTGAAATTTTTTTAATTATCTCTTTTGCCACAATGCTATTTGAAATGATTTATATAATTTTAGTCTAAAAATATATAACATAAGAAAAAGCAAATGCAAGGGACTCTAATTAGAAATTTGCACAACGCCCTTCAGCGCAATATGCTCGACCTAACATTGAAACTCGGGATTGCCATTTATAATTTTTTTCCACTAAAGTGTAATTTATACAATTAAGTCCAATACTTGTATCTTTGTGTATTTAACATTTTCAAATATTATGTTTTTCTCACCATTCAAATGCAATTGCAGTAACAATAAATTTTAAAATCTAAACATTGCACTTTTTCAATTTTTAAAATTCTAAATTCCTATAGGGTTAAATGCACTCTTAATAATTAGTTGAATTTAAATTTTGAAATTTTTTTAATTATCTCCTTTGCCATAATGCTATTTGAAATGATTTATATACTTTTAGTCTAACAATATACAATATAAGAAAAAGCAAATGCAAGAGACTCTAATAAGAACTTTGCCCAAGCCCCTCAAGCGCAATATGGTTGGCCTAACTTTCAAAACTTGGGATTGCTATTTATAATTTTTTTCCACTAAAGTGTAATTTATACAATTGAGACCAATACTTGAATTTTTGTGCATTTAAGATTTTCAAATATTATTTTTTTCTCACCAGTCAAATGTAACGACATTACCAATGAATTTAAAAATCAAATCATTACATTTTCTCAATGTTTAGAATTCTAAACTCCTATAGGGATAAATGCACTCTTAACAATGAGTTGAATTGAAATTTCAAAATTTTTTTAATTATCTCCTTTGCCACAATGCTATTTGAAACAATTTATATAATTTTAGTCTAAAAAAATACAACATGAGAAAAAGCAAATGCAAGGGATTCTAATCAGAAGTTTGCCCAGCCCCCTCAAGCGCCATATGCTCGACCTAATATTGAAACTTGTGATTGCTATTTGTATTATTTTTCCACTAAATTGTATTGCATACAATTGAGTCCAATACATGTATTTTTATTTATTTAACATTTCCAAATATTATGTTTTTCTCACCATTCAAATGCAATGGCATTAGTAATAAATTTTAAAATCTAAACATTCCACTTTTTCAAATTTTAGAATTCTAAATTCCTATAGGGATAAATGCACTGTTAATAATGAGTTGAATTGAAATTTTGAAATTTTTTTAATTATCCCCTTTGCCACAGCACAATTTGAAATGATTTATGTAATTTTAGTCTAAAAATATACAATATAAGAAAAAGCTAATGCAAGGGACTATAATAAGAAGTTTGCCCACCCCCCTCAAGCGGAATATGCTCGACCTAATATTGAAGCTTGCAATTGCTATATATGTTATTCTTCCACTAAATTGTATTGCATACAATTGAGTACAATACATGTATTTTTGTGTATTTAATATTTTCAAATGTTATATTTTTCTCACCATTCAAATGTAATTGCATTAGCAATAAATTTTAAAATCAAAACATTGCACTTTTTCAATTTTTAGAATCCTAAATGCCTATAGGGATAAATGCACTGTTAATAATCAATTGAATATAAATTTTGAAATTTTTTTAATTATCTCCTTTACCACAATGCTATTTGAAATGATTTATATAATTTTAATCTAAAAATATACAACATAAGTGAAAGCAAATGCAAGGGACTCTAAAAAGAAGTTTGCCCACCTCCCTCAGGTGGAATATCCTTGACCTAACATTGAAACTTAGGATTGTTATTTATAATTTTCTTCCACTACAACGTAATTTTATACAATTGAGTTCAATACTTGTATTTTTGTGCATTCAACATTTTCAAATATTATGTTTTTCTCACCACTCAAATGGAAAGACATTAGTAAGAAATTTTAAAATCTAAACCTTGGACTTTTTCAACTTTTAGAATTCTAAATTCCTATAGGGATAAATCCACTGTTAATAATCAGTTCAATTTAAATTTTGAAATTTTTTTAATTATCTCTTTTGCCACAATGCTATTTGAAAAGATTTATATAATTTTAGTCTAAAACTATACAACATAAGAAAAAGCAAATGCAAGGGACTTTAATTAGAAGTTTGCACAACGCCCTCAAGTGCAATATGCTCGACCTAACATTGAAACTTGGGCTTGCTATTTATAATCTTTTTCCACTAATGTGTAATTTATACAATTGAGTCCAATACTTGTATCTTTATGTATTTAACATTTCCAAATATTATGTTTTTCTCTCCATTCAAATGGAATGACATTAGCAATAAATTTTAAAATCTAAACATTGCACTTTTTCAATTTTTAGAAATCTAAATTCCTATAAGGATAAATCCACTGTTAATAATCAGTTGAATTTAATTTTTGAAATTTTTTTAATTATCTCTTTTGCCACAATGCTATTTGAAATGATTTAAATAATTTTAGTCTAAAAATATACAACATAAGAAAAAGCAAATGCAAGGGACTCTAATAAGAAGTTGCTTGCCCCCCTCAAGCGTAGTATGCTCGACCTAATATTGAAACTTGCAATTACTATTTATATTATTCTTCCACTAAATTGTATTGCATACAATTAAGTCCAATACATATATTTTTGTGTATTTAACATTTTCAAATGTTATGTTTCTCTCACCATTCAAATGTAATGGCATTGGCAATAAATTTTAAATTCAAAGCATTGCACCTTTTCAATTTTTACAATTCTAAATTCCTATAGGGATAAATGCACTGTTAGAAATTGATTGATTTTAAATTTTGAAATTTTCTTAATCATCTCATTTGCCACAATGCTATTTGAAATGATTTATATAATTTTAGTCTAAAAATATAGAGGATAAGAAAATGCAAATGCAAGGGACTCTAATAAGAAGTTTGCCGAACCCCCTCAAGCTTAATATGCTCGACCTAACATTGAAACTTGGGATTGCTATTTATAATTTTCTTCCACTACAACGTAATTTATACAATTGAGTCCAATACTTGTATTTTTGTGCATTTAACAGTTTCAAATATTATGTTTTTCTCACCATTCAAATCCAATGACATTAGCAATAAATTTTAAAATCTAAACATTGTACTTTTTTAATTTTTAGAATTCAAAATTTCTGCAGGGATAAATGCACTGTTAGTAATGAGTTGAATTGAAATTTTGAATTTTAATTAATGATCTTGTTTGCCACAATGCTATTTGAAATGATTTATATAATTTTAGTCCAAAAATATACAACATAAGTAAAAGCAAATGCAAGAGACTCTAATATGAAGTTTGCCCAACCCCCTCAAGCGCAATATGCTCGACCTAACATTCAAACTTGGGATTGCTATTTATAATTTTCTTCCACTACAACGTAATTTATACAATTGAGTCCAATACTTGTATTTTTGTGCATTTAACATTTTCAAATATTATGTTTTTCCCACCATTCAAATGCAATGACATTAGTAACAAATTTTAGAATCTAAACATTGTACCTTTTCAATTTTTAGAATTCTAATTTTCTATAGGGATAAATGTACTGTTAGTAATGAGTTGAATTGAAATTTTGAAATTTTTTTAATTATCTCGTTTGCCACAATGCTATTTGAAATGATTTATATAATTTTCATCTAAAAATATACAACATAAGTAAAAGCAAATGCAAGAGACTCTAATATGAAGTTTGCCTAACCCCCTTAAGCGCAATATGTTCGACCTAAGATTGAAACTTGGGATTGCTATTTATAATTTTCTTCCTCTACAACGTAATTTATACAATTGAGTCCAATACTTGTATTTTTGTGCATTTAACAGTTTCCAATATTATGTTTTTCTCACCATTCAAATCCAATGACATTAGCAATAAATTTTTAAATCTAAACATTGTACCTTTTCAATTTTTAGAATTCTAAATTTCTATAGGGATAAATGCACTGTTAGCAATGAGTTGAATTGAAATTTTGAATTTTGTTTAATTATCTCGTTTGCCACAATACTAGTTGAAATGATTTATATAATTTTAATCTAAAAATAAACAACTTAAGTCAAAGCAAATGCAAGAGACTCTAATATGAAGTTTGCCTAACCCCCTTAAGTGCAATATGCTCGACCTAAGATTGAAACTTGGGATTGCTATTTATAATTTTCTTCCTCTACAACGTAATTTATACAATTGAGTCCAATACTTGTATTTTTGTGCATTTAACATTCTCAAATATTATGTTTTTCTCACCATTCAAATGCAATGACATTAGTAATAAATTTTACAATCTAAACATTGTACCTTTTCAATTTTTAGAATTCTAAATTCCTATAGGGATAAATGCACTGTTAGTAATGAGTTGAATTGAAATTTTGAATTTTGTTTAATTATCTCGTTTGCCACAATGCTATTTGAAATGATTTATATAATTTTAGTCTAAAAATATACAATATAAGTAAAAGCAAATGCAAGAGACTCTAATATGGAGTTTGCCCAACCCCCTCAAGTGCAATATGCTCGACCTAAGATTGAAACTTGGGATTGCTATTTATAATTTTCTTCCTCTACAACGTAATTTATACAATTGAGTCCAATACTTGTATTTTTGTGCATTTAACATTTTCAAATATTATGTTTTTCTCACCATTCAAATGCAATGACATTAGTAATAAATTTTACAATCTAAACATTATACCTTTTCAATTTTTAGAATTCTAAATTCCTATAGGGATAAATGCACTGTTAGTAATGAGTTGAATTGAAATTTTGAATTTTGTTTAATTATCTCGTTTGCCACAATGCTATTTGAAATGATTTATATAATTTTAGTCTAAAAATATACAATATAAGTAAAAGCAAATGCAAGAGACTCTAATATGGAGTTTGCCCAACCCCCTCAAGTGCAATATGCTCGACCTAAGATTGAAACTTGGGATTGCTATTTATAATTTTCTTCCTCTACAACGTAATTTATACAATTGAGTCCAATACTTGTATTTTTGTGCATTTAACATTTTCAAATATTATGTTTTTCTCACCATTCAAATGCAATGACATTAGTAATAAATTTTACAATCTAAACATTGTACCTTTTCAATTTTTAGAATTCTAAATTCCTATAAGGATAAATGCACTGTTAATAATTAGTTGAATTTAAATTTTGAAATTTTTTTAATTATTTCTTTTGCCACAATGCTATTTGAAATAATTTATATAATTTTAGTGAAAAAATATACAACATAAAAAAAGCAAATGCAAGGGACTCTAATAAGAAGTTTGCCCAGCCCCCTCAAGCGTAATATGCTCGACCTAACATTGAAACTTAAGATTGCTATTTAAAAGTTTTTTCCACTAAAGTGTAATTTATACAATTGAGTTCAATACTTATATTTTTGTGCATTTAACATTTTCAAGTATTATGTTTTTCTCACCATTCAAATGCAATGACATTAGTAATAAATTTTACAATCTAAACATTGTACCCTTTCAATTTTTAGAATTCTAAATTCCTATAGGGATAAATGCACTGTTAGTAATGAGTTGAATTGAAATTTTGAATTTTGTTTAATTATCTCGTTTGCCACAATGCTATTTGAAATGATTTATATAATTTTAGTCTAAAAATATACAAT
Organism: Bruguiera gymnorhiza; assembly: GCA_020883675.1. Classification (NCBI taxonomy): domain Eukaryota; kingdom Viridiplantae; phylum Streptophyta; class Magnoliopsida; order Malpighiales; family Rhizophoraceae; genus Bruguiera; species Bruguiera gymnorhiza. Next base: position 108,816 of record JAIRCJ010000260.1, read on the forward strand.
ATAAGTAAAAGCAAATGCAAGAGACTTTAATATGGAGTTTGCCCAACCCCCTCAAGTGCAATATGCTCGACCTAACATTGAAACTTGGGATTGCTATTTATAATTTTCTTCCTCTACAACGTAATTTATACAATTGAGTCTAATACTTGTATTTTTGTGCATTTAACATTTTCAAATATTATGTTTTTCTCACCATTCAAATGCAATGACATTAGTAATAAATTTTACAATCTAAACATTGTACCTTTTCAATTTTTAGAATTCTAAATTCCCATAGGGATAAATGCACTGTTAGTAATGAGTTGAATTGAAATTTTGAATTTTGTTTAATTATCTCGTTTGCCACAATGCTATTTGAAATGATTTATATAATTTTAGTCTATAAATATACAATATAAGTAAAAGCAAATGCAAGAGACTTTAATATGGAGTTTGCCCAACCCCCTCAAGTGCAATATGCTCGACCTAACATTGAAACTTGGGATTGCTATTTATAATTTTCTTCCTCTACAACGTAATTTATACAATTGAGTCCAATACTTGTATTTTTGTGCATTTAACATTTTCAAATATTATGTTTTTCTCACCATTCAAATGCAATGACATTAGTAATAAATTTTACAATCTAAACATTGTACCCTTTGAATTTTTAGAATTCTAAATTCCTATAGGGATAAATGCACTGTTAATAATTAGTTGAATTTAAATTTTGAAATTTTTTTGATTATTTCTTATGCCACAATGCTATTTGAAATAATTTATATAATTTTAGTCAAAAAATATACAACAGAAGAAAAAGCAAATGCAAGGGACCCTAATAAGAAGTTTGCCGACTCCCCTCGAGCGCAATATGCTCGACCTAATATTGAAGCTTATGATTGCTATTTATGTTGTTCTTTGACTAAATTGTATTGCATACAATTGAGTCTAATACTTGTATTTTTGTTTATTTAACATTTTCAAATATTATGTTTTTCTCACCATTCAAATGTAATGGCATTAGCAATAAATTTTAAAATCTAAAGATTGCACTTTTTCAATTTTTAGAATCCTAAATTTCTATAATGATAAATATACTGTTAATAATCAGTTGAACTAAAATTTTGAAATTTCTTTAATCATCTCCTTTGCCACAGCACTATTTGAAATTATTTATATAATTTTAGTCTAAAAATTTACAAATGAAGAAAAAGCAAATGCAAGGGACTCTAAAAAGAAGTTTGCCCACCTCCCTTGTGTGGAATATGCTCGGCCTAACATTGAAACTTGGGATTGCTATTTATAATTTTCTTCCACTACAACATAATTTATACAATTCAGTCCAATACTTGAATTTTTTGTGCATTTAACATTTTCAAATATTATGTTTTTTTGACCATTCAAATGGAATGACATTAGTAATAAATTTTAAAATCTAAACATTGCACTTTTTCAATTTTTAGAATTCTCAATTCCTATAGGGATAAATGCACTATTAATAATGAGTTGAATTGAAAATTTTGAAATTTTTTTAATTACCTCCTTTGCCACAACACTATTTGAAATGATTTATATAATTTAAGTCTCAAAATATACAACATAAGAAAGAGCAAATGCAAGGGACTCTAATAAGAAGTTTGCCTGACCCCCTCAAGCACAATATGGTTGGCCTAACTTTGAAACTTGGGATTGCTATTTATAATTTTTTTCCACTGAAGTGTAATTTATACAATTGAGTCCAATACTTCTATTTTGGTGCATGTAACATTTTCAAATATTATTTTTTTCTCACCATTCAATTGTAGTGGCATTACCAATGAATTTCAAAATCAAAACATTACATTTTCTCAATTTTTAGAATTCTAAATTCCTATAGGGATAAATGCACCGTTAATAATCAGTTGAATTTAAATTTTGAGATGTTTTTAATTATCTCTTTTGCCATAATGCTTTTTGAAATGATTTATATAATTTTAGTCTAAAAATATACAACATAACAAAAAGCAAATGTAAGGGACTCTAAAAAGAAGTTTGCCCACCTCCCTCAAGTGGAATATGCTCGACCTAACATTGAAACCTAGGATTACTATTTATAATTTTCTTCCACTATAATGTAATTTATACATTTGAGTCCAATACTTGAATTTTTGTGCATTTAACATTTTCAAATATTATGTTTTTCTGACCATTCAAATGGAATGACATTAGTAAGAAAGTTTAAAATCTAAACATTGCACTTTTTCAATTTTTAGAATTCTCAATTCCTATAGGGATAAATGCACTATTAATAATGAGTTGAATTGAAAATTTTGAAATTTTTTTAATTACCTCTTTTGCCACAGCGCTATTCCAAATGATTTATATGATTTTGGTCTCAAAATATACAACATAAGAAAGAGCAAATGCAAGGGACTCAAATAAGAAGTTTGCCCACCCCCCTCAAGCGCAGTATGCTCGACCTAATATTGAAGTTTGCGATTACTATTTATATTATTCTTCCACTAAATTGTATTGCATACAATTGAGTCCAATACATATATTTTTGTGTGTTTAACATTTTCAAATGTTATGTTTTTCTCACCATTCAAATATAATGGCATTAGCATTAAATTTTACAAATCAAAACACTGCACTTTTTCAATTTTTTGAATTCTAAATTCCTATAGGGATAAATGCACTGTTAATAATTAGTTGAATTTAAATTTTAAAATTTTTTTAATTATCTCTTTTGCCACAATGCTATTTGAAATGATTTATATAATTTTAATCTAAAAATATACAACATAAGTAAAAGCAAATGCAAGGGACTCTAGAAAGAGGTTTGCCCACCTTCCTCAAGTGGAATATGCTCGACCTAACATTGAAACTTGGGATTGCTATTTATAATTTTCTTCCACTACAACGTAATTTATACAATTAAGTCCAATACTTGTATTTTTGTGTATTTAACATTTTCAAATATTATGTTTTTCTCACCATTCAAATGCAATGACTTTAGCAATAAATTTTAAAATCTAAACATTGCAATTTTTCAATTTTTAGAATTAAATGCACTCTAATAAGAAGTTTGCCCAAACCCCTCAAGCGCAATATGCTCGACTTAATATTAAAACTTGGAATTGCTACTTATAATTTTTTTCCACTAAAGAGTAATTTATACAATTGTGTCCAATACTTGTATTTTCGTGCATGTAACATTTTCAAATATTATTTTTTTCTCACCATTCAAATGTAATGGCATGACCTATGAATTTAAAAATCAAAACATTACATTTTCTCAGTTTTTAGGATTCTAAATTCCTATAGGGATAAATGCATTGTTAATAATGAGTTGAATTGAAAATTTTGAAATTTTGTTTAATTACCTCCTTTGCCACAACGCTATTTGAAATTATTTATATAATTTTAGTCTAAAAACATACAACATAAGAAAGAGCAAATGCAAGGGACTCTAATAAGAAGTTTGCCCAACCCCCTAAAGCGCAATATCCTTGACCTAACATTGAAACTTGGGATTGCTATTTATAATTTTTTTCCACTAAAGTGTAATTTAAACAATTGTGTCCAATACTTGTATTTTTGTGCTTTTAACATTTTCAAATATTATGTTTTTCTCACCATTCAAATGGAATGACATTAGCAAGAAATTTTAAAATCTAAACATTCCACTTTTTCAATTTTTAGAATTCTAAATTCCTATAAGGTTAAGTGCACTGTTAATAATCAGTTGAATTTAAATTTTGAAATTTTTTTAATTATCACTTTTGCCACAATGCTTTTTGAAATGATTTATATAATGTTAGTCTAAAAATATACAACATAAGAAAAAGGAAATGCAAGGGACTCTAAAAAGAAGTTTGCCCAGCTCCCTCAAGTGGAATATGCTCAACCTAACATTGAAACTTGGGATTGCTATTTATAATTTTCTTCCACTACAATGTAATTGATAGAATTGAGTGCAATACTTGAATTTTTGTGGATTTAACATTTTCAAATATTATGTTTTTCTAACCATTCAAATGGAATGACATTAGCAATAAATTTTAAAATCTAAACATTGCACTTTTTCAATTTTTAGAATTTTAAATTCCTATAGGGCTAAATGCACTGTTAATAATGAGTTGAATTGAAATTTTGAAATTTCTTTAATTATCTCCTTTGCCACAACGCTATTTGAGATGATTTATCTAATTTTAGTCTAAAAATATACAACAGAAGAAAAAGCAAATGCAAGGGACTCTAATAAGAGGTTTGGCCAACCCCCTCAACTGCAATATGTTCGACCTAACATTGAAACTTGGGATTGATATTTATAATTTTTTTCCACTAAAGTGTAATTTATACAATTGAGACCAATACTTGTATTTTTGTGCATTTAATATTTTCAAATATTATTTTTTTTCTCACCATTCAAATGTAATGGCATTAGCAATGAATTTAAAAATCAAATCATTACATTTTCTCAATTTTTAGAATTCTAAAATCCTACAGGGATAAATGCACTATTAATAATTAGTTGAATTTAAATTTTGAAATTTTTTTAATTATCTCTTTTTCCATAATGTTATTTGAAATAATATATATAATTTTAATTTAAAAATATACAACATAAGAAAAAGAAAATGCAAGGGACTTTAATAAGAAGTTTGTCCACCCCTCTCAAGCGCAATATGCTCGACCTAATATTGAAACTTGCGATTCCTATTTATATTATTCTTCCACTAAAGTGTATTCTATTTAACATTTTCAAATGTTATGTTTTTCTCACCATTCAAATGTAATGGCATTAACAATAAATTTTAAAATCCAAACATTGCACTTTTTAAATTTTTAGAATTCTAAATTCCTTTAGAGATAAATGCATTGTTAATAATTCGTTGAATTTAAATTTTGAAATTTTTTGAATTATCTCTTTTGCCACAATGCTATTTGAAATGATTTATATAATTTTAATTTAAAAATATACAACATAAGTAAAAGCAAATGCAAGGGACTCTAGAAAGAGGTTTGCCCACCTCCCTCAAGTGGAATATGCTCAACCTCACATTGAAACTTAGGATTGCTATTTATAATTTTCTTCCACTACAATGTAATTTATATAATTGAGTCCAATACTTGTATTTTTGTGTATTTAACATTTTCAAGTATTATGTTTTTCTCACCATTCAAATGCAATGACTTTAACAATAAATTTTAAAATATAAATATTGCAATTTTTCAATTTTTAGAATTCTAAATTCCTATAGGGATAAATGCACTATTAAGAATCAGTTGAATTCAAATTTTGAAATTTTTTTTAATTATCTCTTTTGCCATAATGCTATTTGAAATCATTTATATAATTTTAGTCTAAAAATATACAACATAAGAAAAAGCAAATGCAAGGCACTCTAATAAGAAATTTGCGCAACGCCCTCAAGCGCAATATGCTTGACTTAATATTGAATCTTGCGAATGCTATTTATATTATTCTTCCACTAAATTGTATTGCATGCAATTGAGTCCAATACATCTATTTTTGTGTATTTAACATTTTCAAATGTTATGTTTTTCTCACCATTGAAATGTAATTGCATTAGCAATAAATTTTAAAATCATAACATCGCTATTTTTCAATTTTTGGAATCCCAAATTTCTATAAGCATAAATCCACTGTTAATAATCAGTTGAATTTAAATTTTGAAATTTTTTTAATTATCTCTTTTGCCACAATGCTATTTGAAATGATTTATATAATTTTAGTCTAAAAATATACAATATAAGAAAAAGCAAATGCAAGGGACTCTAATAAGAAGTTTGCGCAATGCCCTCAAGCGCAATATGCTCCACCTAACATTGAAACTTAGGATTGCCATTTATAATTTTTTTCCACTAAAGTGTAATTTATACAATTGAGTCTAATACTTGTATCTTTGTGCGTTTAACATTTTCAAATATTATATTTTTCTTACCCTTCAAATGGAATGACATTAGCAATAAATTTTAAAATCTAAAAATTGCATTTTTTCAATTTTTAGAATTCTAAATTCCTATAGGGATAAATGCACTATTAATAATCAGTTGAATTTAAATTTTGATATGTTTTTAATTATCACTTTTGCCACAATGCTATTTGAAATGATTTATATAATTTTTGTCTAAAAATATACAACATAAGAAAAAGCAAATGCAAGGGACTATACTAAAAAGTTTGCCCACCCCTCTCAAGCGCAATATGCTCGACCTAATATTGAAACTTGCGATTACTATTTATATTATTCTTCCACTAAATTGTATCGCATGCAATTGAGTCCAATACATGTATTTTTGGGTTTTTAACATTTTCAAATGTTGTGTTTTTCTCACCATTCAAATGTAATGACATTAACAATAAATTTTAAAATCAAAACATTGCACCTTTTCAATTTTTAGAATTTTAAATTCCTATAGGGGTAAATGCACTGTTAACAAAAAGTTGAATTGAAATTTGAAATTTTTTTAATTATCTCCTTTGCCAGAGTGCTATTTGACATGATTTATGTAATTTTTATCTAAAAATATATAACATAAGAAAAAGCAAATGTAAGGGACTCTAATAAGAAGTTTGGCCAACCCCCTCAAGTGCAATATGCTCGACCTAACTTTGAAACTTGGGATTGCCATTTATAATTTTTTTTCCACTAAAGTGTAATTTATACAATTGTGTCCAATACTTGTATTTTTGTGCATTTAACATTTTCAAATATTATTTTTTTTCTCACCATTCAAATGTAATGACATTACCAATGAATTTAAAAATCAAAACATTACATTTGCTCAATTTTTAGAATTTTAAATTCTTATAGGGATAAATGCACTGTTAATAATCAGTTGAATTTAAATTTTGAAATTTTCTTAATTATCTCTTTTGCCACATTGCTTTTTGAAATGATTTATATAATTTTAGTCTAAAAATATACAACATAAGAAAAAGCAAATGCAAGGGACTCTAATAACAAGTTTGTCTAACCCACTCAAGCGCAATATCCTCGACCTGACATTGAAACTTGGGATTGCCATTTATAATTTTTTTCCACTAAAGTGTAATTTATACAATTGAGTCCAATACTTGTATTTTTGTGCATTTAACATTTTCAAATATTATTTTTTTCTCACCATTCAAATGTAATGACATTACCAATGAATTTAAAAATCAAAACATTACATTTGCTCAATTTTTAGAATTTTAAATTCCTATAGGGATAAATGCACTGTTACTAATCAGTTGAATTTAAATTTTGAAATTTTCTTAATTATCTCTTTTGCCACATTGCTTTTTGAAATGATTTATATAATTTTAGTCTAAAAATATACAACATAAGAAAAAGCAAATGCAAGGGACTCTAATAACAAGTTTGTCTAACCCACTCAAGCGCAATATCCTCGACCTGACATTGAAACTTGGGATTGCCATTTATAATTTTTTTCCACTAAAGTGTAATTTATACAATTGAGTCCAATACTTGTATTTTTGTGCATTTAACATTTTCAAATATTATTTTTTTCTCACCATTCAAATGTAATGACATTACCAATGAATTTAAAAATCAAAACATTACATTTGCCCAATTTTTAGAATTTTAAATTCCTATAGGGATAAATGCACTGTTACTAATCAGTTGAATTTAAATTTTGAAATTTTCTTAATTATCTCTTTTGCCACATTGCTTTTTGAAATGATTTATATAATTTTAGTCTAAAAATATACAACATAAGAAAAAGCAAATGCAAGGGACTCTAATAACAAGTTTGCCCAACCCACTCAAGTGCAATATCCTCGACCTGACATTGAAACTTGGGATTGCCATTTATAATTTTTTTCCACTAAAGTGTAATTTATACAATTGAGTCCAATACTTGTATTTTTGTGCATTTAACATTTTCAAATATTATTTTTTTCTCACCATTCAAATGTAATGACATTACCAATGAATTTAAAAATCAAAACATTACATTTGCTCAATTTTTAGAATTTTAAATTCCTATAGGGATAAATGCACTGTTACTAATCAGTTGAATTTAAATTTTGAAATTTTCTTAATTATCTCTTTTGCCACATTGCTTTTTGAAATGATTTATATAATTTTAGTCTAAAAATATACAACATAAGAAAAAGCAAATGCAAGGGACTCTAATAACAAGTTTGCCCAACCCACTCAAGCGCAATATCCTCGACCTGACATTGAAACTTGGGATTGCCATTTATAATTTTTTTCCACTAAAGTGTAATTTATACAATTAAGTCCAATACTTGTATTTTTGTGCATTTAACATTTTCAAATATTATGTTTTTCTCACCATTCAAATGTAATGGCATTTGCAATAAATTTTAAATTCAATACTTGCACTTTTTCAATTTTTAGAATTCTAAATTCCTATAGGGATAACTGCACTGTTAATAATGAGTTAAATTGAAATTTTGAAATGTTTTTAATTATCTCCTCTGCCAGAATGCTATTTGACATGATTTATGTAATTTTATTCTAAAAATATACAACATAAAAAAAGCCAATGTAAGGGACTCTAATAAGAAGTTTGGCCAACCCCCTCAAGCACAATATGCTCAACCTAACAGTGAAACTTGGGATTGTTATTTATAATTTTTTTCCACTAAAGTGTAATTTATACAATTGAGACCAATACTTGTATTTCCGTGCATTTAACATTTTCAAATATTATTTTTTTTCTCACCATTCAAATGTAATGGCATTACCAATGAATTTAAAAATCAAAACATTACATTTGCTCAATTTTTAGGATTTTAAATTTTTATAGGGATAAATACACTGTTAATAATCAGTTGAATTTCAATTTTGAAATTTTTTTAATTATCTCTTTTGCCACAATGTTTTTTGAAATGATTTATATAATTTTAGTCTAAAAATATACAACATAAGAAAAAGCAAATGTAAGGAACTCTAATAAGACGTTTGCCTAACCCCCTCAAGTGCAATATGCTTGACTTAACATTGAAACTTGGGATTGCCATTTATAATTTTTTTCCACTAAAGTATAATTTATACAATTAAATCCAATACTTGTATTTTTGTGCATTTAACATTTTCAAATATTTTGTTTTTCTCACCATTCAGATGCAAATGACATTAGCAATAAATTTTAAAATCTAAACATTGCACTTTTTCAATTTTTAGAATTTTAAATTCCTATAGGGCTAAATGCACTGTTAATAATGAGTTGAATTCAAATTTTGAAATTTCTTTAATTATCTCATTTGCCACAGTACTATTTCAAATGATTTATATAATTTTAGTCTAAAAATATACAACATAAAAAAAAAAAGCAAATGCAAGGGACTCTAGTTTTCCCAACCCTCTCAAGCGCAATATACTTGACCTACCATTGAAACTTGGAATTGCTATTTATAATTTTTTTCCACTGAAGTGTAATTTATACAATTGAGTCCAATACTTGTATTTTTGTGCATTTAACATTTTCAAATATTATTTTTTTCTCACCATTCAAATATAATGGCATTACCAATAAATTTAAAAATCAAAACATTACATTTTCTCGATTTTTAGAATTCTAAATTCCAATAGGAATAAATGCACTACTAATAATCAGTTGAATTTAAATTTTGAAATTTTTTTAATTATCTCTTTTGCTACATTGCTTTTCGAAATGATTTATATAATTTTAGTCTAAAAATATACAGCATAAGAAAAAGCAAATGTAAGGGACTCTAATAAGAAGTTTGCCCCACCGCCTCAAGCGCAATATGCTCAGCTTAACATTGAAACTTGGGATTGCCATTTATAATTTTTTTCGACTAAAGTGTAATTTATACAATTAAGTCCAATATTTGTATTTTTGTGCATTTAACATTTTCAAATATTTTGTTTTTCTCACCATTCAAATGCAATGACATTAGCAATAAATTTTAAAATCTAAACATTGCACTTTTTCAATTTTTACCATTTTAAATTCCTATAGGGCTAAATGCACTATTAATAATGAGTTGAATTGAAATTTTGAAATTTCTTTAATTATCTTCTTTGCCATAGTGCTATTTGAAATGATTTATATAATTTTAGTCTAAAAATATACAACATTAGAAAAAGCAAATACAAGGGACTCTAATAAGAAGTTTGACCCCTTCAAGCGCAATATGCTCGACCTAACAGTGAAACTTGGGATTGCTATTTATAATTTTTTTCCACTAAAGTGTAATTTAGACAATTGAGACCAATACTTGTATTTCTGTGCATTTACCATTTTCAAATATTATTTTTTTCTCACCATTCAAATGTAATGGCATTACCAATGAATTTAAAAATCAAAACATTACATTTGCTCAATTTTTAGGATTTTAAATTCTTATAGGGATAAATGTACTATTAATAATCCGTTGAATTTCAATTTTGAAATTTTTTTAATTATCTCTTTTGCCACAATGCTTCTTGAAATGATTTATATAATTTTAGTATAAAAATATACAACATAAGAAAAACCAAATGTAAGGGACTCTAATAAGAAGTTTGCCCAACCCCCTCAAGCGCAATATGTTCGGCTGAACATTGAAACTTGGGATTGCCATTTATAATTTTTTTCCACTTAAGTATAATTTATACAATTCAGTCCAATACTTGTATTTTTGTGCATTTAACATTTTCAAATATTTTTTTTTCTCACCATTCAAATGCAATGACATTAACAATAAATTTTAAAATCTAAACATTGCACTTTTTCAATTTTTAGAATTTTAAATTCCTAGATGGCTAAATGCACTGTTAATAATGACTTGAATTGAAATTTTGAAATTTCTTTAACTATCTCCTTTGCCACAGTGCTATTTGAAATGATTTATATAATTTTAGTCTAAAAATATACAACATAAAAAAAAAAGCAAATGCAAGGGACTCTAGTTTGCCCACCTCTCTCAAGCGCAATATACTCGACCTAACATTGAAACTTGGGATTGCTATTTATAATTTTTTTTGCATTAAAGTGTAATTTATACAATTAAGTCCAATTCTTGTATTTTTGTGCAATTAACATTTTCAAATATTATCTTTTTCTCACCATTCAAATGTAATGGCATTACCAATAAATTTAAAAATGAAAACATTACATTTTCTCGAGTTTTAGAATTCTAAATTCTTATAAGGATAAATGCACTATTAATAATCAGTTGAATTTAAATTTTGAAATTTTTTTAATTATCTCTTTTGCCACATTGCTTTTTGAAATGATTTATATGTTTTTAGTCCAAAAATATACAACATAAGAAAAGCAAATTCAAAGAACTCTAATAAGAAGTTTGCCTAACCCCCTCAAGCGCAATATCCTTGACCCGACATTGAAATTTGGGATTGCTATTTATAATTTTTTTTCACTAAAGTGTAATTTATACAATTGTATCCAATACTTGTATTTTTGTGCATTTAACATTTTCAAATATTATGTTTTTTTCACCATTCAAATCGAATGACATTAGCAATAAATTTTAAAATCAAAACATTCCACTTTTTCAATTTTTAGAATTCTAAATTCCGATAGGGATAAATGCACTGTTAATAATCAGTTGAATTTAAATTTTGAAATTGTTTTAATTATCTCTTTTGCCACAACGCTATTTGAAATGATTTATATAATTTTAGTCTAAAGATATACAACATAAGAAAAAGCAAATGAAAGGGACTCTAATAAGAAGTTTGCCCACCGCCTTCATGCAGAATATGCTCGACCTAACATTGAAACATGGGATTGCTATTTATAATATTCTTCCACTACAGTGTAATTTATACAATAGAGTCCAATACATGTATTTTTGTTGATTTATCATTTCCAAATATTATGTTTTTCTCACCATTAAAATGTAATGGCATTATCAATAAATTTAAAAATCAAAACATTAAACCTTTTCAATTTTTAGAATTCTAAATTGCTATAGGGATAAATGAACTATTAATAATCAGTTGAATTTAAATTTTGAAATTTTTTTAATTATCTCTTTTACCACAATGCTATTTGAAATGATTTATATAATTTTAGTCTAAAAATATGCAACATAAGAAAAAGCAAATGCAATGGACTCTAATAAGAAGTTTGCCCACCCCCCTCGAGCACAATATGGTCGACCGAATATTAAAACTTGCGATTGCTATTTGTGTTATTCTTCCACTAAATTCTATTCTATACATTTGAGTCCAATACATGTATTTTGTTGATTTAACATTTCCAAATATTATATTTTTCCCACCATTAAAATGTAATGGCATTAGCAACAAATTTAAAAATCAAAACATTGCACTTTTTCAATTTTGAGAATTCTAAATTCCTATAGGGATAAATGCACTATTAATAATCAGTTGAATTTAAATTTTGAAATTTTTTTAGTTATCTCTTTTGCCACAATGCTCTTTGAAATGATTTATATAATTTTAGTCTAAAAATATACAGCATAAGAAAAAGCAAATGCAAGGGACTCTAATAAGAAGTTTGCCCACCCCCCTCAAGCAGAATATGATCGACCTAATATAGAAGCTTGTGATTCCTATTTATATTATTCTTCCACTAAAGTATATTCTATACAATTAAGTCCAATACATATATTTTTGTTTATTTAATATTTCCAAAGATTATGTTTTTCTCACCATTAAAATGTAATGACATTAGCAATAAATTTAAAAATCAAAATATTGCACTTTTTCAATTTTTAGAATTGTAAATTCCTATAGGGATAAATGCACTATTAATAATCAGTTGAATTTAAATTTT
>JAIRCJ010000234.1:0-121179 GCA_020883675.1 Bruguiera gymnorhiza
CGAGATGTTGGGAGGGTATGTGAGAAATGCATAACATGCAAATTGGCTAAATCTAGAGTTTTACCTTATGCCCTATATACCCCCTTCCTTACCCATACCTAGCCATCCTTAGGTTGAAGTTAGCCTTTGAGAAGTTTTATAGGCATGAGGGTTCTTATTTAGGGAAATCGTTTATGCATGCCTATGGGCTCTTTAAGGGAGTTTGATGCGAAAACCCCAAAAGACGACGTGACTTAAAGGACCCAAAGAATAAAGGCTCGAGCAAAAGAGCTACCATGTTTAAATATTTTCCATCTTAATGCTTTTAAAATTGTAAAAACAGATGCATTGGATAAGGGATATAGGGGAATTTGAACAAAGAATCCATTCCCAAGAATAGCTCATTATATTCACTTCAAGAGTATGGAAAAGAGTTTGAATTCATTATTCTACTATCAAAAAAGAAATTCTTGCTATTGTTTTATGCATTTAAAAATTTGAAAGTGATTTGATAAATTAGAAATTCCTTCTTTGTATTGACTACAAAGCAGTGAAAGATGTACTTACAAAAGATATTAAGAAATATAGTCTCTAAACAAATCTTTATTAGATGGCAAGGAATTCTATCTATATTTGATTTTCATATTAGATGGCAAGGAATTCTATCTTTCTCACTGATTTCCTAACTCGTGAGTTTCTGTAGGGTTTTAGATAGTAAGAGACCCTTAATTTAGGGGCTGCAATCCCTGGCTAACTCAATTATTTCACTGACTAAGAATGCTTTAAGTTCAAAACTAGTAGAAGTTGATCAACTTCAAGAAGACACTTATGAGTGAGCTTTGGATAAAACCTTAACATATTGTTTAATTCCCAAGCACATTGACTTTTTATGTGCTATTGAAAATAATAATATTTAGCTTCAACCTAATGAGGTGAAACTCTAATCTTCTAAGTAGTTAAACTACCACTTAATGACGAGAAGTTTGGAGATCATGTGTGGAAGGTTTCAAAGGAGGCAAGAGGTCCATTGCACATCCCGGAAGGTCCAATAACACAAGTTAGAGCCAAAAAGATAAAAGACACTAAATGGGCTGATTGAAGACATTGAAGCCAACCAATCTACAAACAGTGCCAATTCAACCTTGAAAGAGATTCAAGACCTTATTAATATGATTGGAGTACTTAATGGGGCAAGGTTAAGTAATAGTATTCACTCTTAAATAGGTGTTTATCTTAAATAAGTGATTGTTATAAAAGTGGAAGTTTTCTATATAAGAATTTATCTTAGATTTGTCCTAAATAGGAATTTATGCCTCTTTATGATTGATATCTTAACCTATAAATAGGCAACTCTTTGTAACCTCTAAAAAAGCAACAATTTTAAGAGAAATAAAAAATGAGGGTTTTCTCTTTTGGTTCTTTCAAGAACTAAAGAACTTATCAAGAAGTACCTTTTCTTGTGGCATTCAACTCAACTTATCACTTCCAATTCCCTTCTTTTTTGGAGTGTGGCATCTATATCCTTCTTAAATACCCTAGGTTCCTATTCCTTGGAATGTTAGGTTTGGGGTTTGTGTTATTAAAGTCTAATTTAGCTTTCTTGGATATTCTTTGATTCTCTACTGTATTGGGTCCTTAAGCCACATCTTTTTGGGGTTTTTGAAATCACTTAAACTTTTTGTGGATGTCTCATTGTTGAAACCCCAAGTCATCACTACCTTGTACTTGTGTGTTGCTAATGTAGGTGTGTAGGGTTGGCGCTTAAGATTGTTGACAGTGATATGGTGAGCATGATAGATTAAGACTTGATCGACTATTAGAGGTGATACTTCTTCTAGGAGTAGAAATAAAGAAATAATAATTAATGAAATTTTAGATAACAATTATTTATAGAATTAGACACATCCTTTTTCATTTCCCAGGTTTATAAACAAGGAAGTTTCTTTTCTAAAGTTAATTATATTATTAAAATTATATGAAAAAGCTTTACTTTAACTCAAGGTTACAATGAGTTCTTTTACTATCCCAAAAACTATTGGCTTGCAAAGCAAAGTATAGATTTAAACTATTTAACCGATTAAAAAAGCTAATCAAGATCAATGATTCCTTTGTTTAATGGAATTTGATGGATTATAGTGCTAACATTATAATATGGAGCTTGTAGTAACGAATATAATGTTTGGTGTAGGCTTGAAAGTTGACTTCATGATCATTTGTGTGAATGACTCTTTGAAATGAAAGGGGATGTCTTGTTATCTAGAAATGAAGTTACAGGCTCATCCTTCAGGAATTAAACCATTTAAACCCAATAAGAAAAAGTAATTAAAACAATTACTTTCTTTTTTACAGAATTTAATGGATTTCAAATTGTCAAAGTTTTAAAGACATAGTTGCAATGGATGTAATGTTTATTTTATACACAATAGTTTATTTCATAATCATTATGTATGAATAAAAGAAATTTTAGTCTAGGTTACCTACCCTATTTGTTGAAAGGGTAAAACATAGGTTAAAATTCTATCATATAGGAGTTATTGATTACTTTAGTTATAACAAAAGGAGTTAAAATCTATAATGAGATAAAACTACATAGGTAGTTGCAAAATGAAAAAATACAAGGAAATAAAGCCTTAAATAATTTCTATGAACAAATGGGTTATTCACTCATGAAATATCCTAAAAAATTAAGAAGAATTATAAACCCATGGCTTAAAAGAAATCCTTTTATAAAAAGGAAAAGTTAAAAAAAAGAAACAGTCTAGTCCATAAGAAAAGAAAAAGAAAATAGTTGTCTGTTACAAATGTGGAAAAATAAGCTATTATTATAATAAATGCAAAAAGAAACAAAAAAATTTAAAAATTTGTTGTAAATGAAGACCTTAAGAGGTCACTTATGCATATTTTTTTTAAATAGAAGATGAATTTAAGGAATTAGATTTAGAAGTAGATCTTCTAGGAGAAAAAAATGAAACTACTTTTGAAGAAAATTCTAGTAATAGTTATAACAATCAATGCAACTATCATTAAGTTTTATGTAAAAGTAATGGCTTCTTAATCTTTACAAAAAAAAAAAAAATCTAATATTAGATCTTATTGATAAGATTATAGATCATCTAAAAGAAAAAAGAGAATAGTTAGAGAAGTATCTTTATCTATCTCAAAATGAGATTAGAGTTAAGGAACCAAAAGAAGATTATAAGTTAAAAATTGTTATTCAAAAAATTAGAAATAATCATTCTAATTTAAAAACTAGAACAATAGCAATAAAACCTTCAATTAGAGAGCTTAAAGTTGAAATTAATAAGTTAAAAATTGTAATAAAAGACTTAAAAGAAAGAGTTTTAGTTTTGGAATATATAAATGAACATTTGGACATTCCAAATGCTTCATTAGAAGAAGAGTTAAGTATTCTTCAATATATTAATCTCATTGATAGGGTAATTACTCATAAGTGGCATACTCAAATTACTGTAATAGTCAATAAAGAATATATCTTTTCAACTATTACCTTAATTGATTTAGGTACAAACATAAATTGTATTAATGAGCAAATAGTTCTCTCATTCAAAAATAACAAAAGTGTTAAACACTACTAATAAAAGCAAGCTTGTTATTAAATACAAGCTATCTCATGCAACAATATGCAATGAAGGAATTTGCATTAAGATTCCTTTCATATTAGTTAAAAACCTATCTTAGGATATTATTTTAGGAAATCCTTTCCTACACATGCTATACCCTATTAAGGAAATTAGTGATAAAGGAATTTTCTCAAAAATAGATGGAAAGCTTATTAGTTTTAAATTTATATCTACCCCTCAATATAGGGAGATAGACACACTTCAAAACTTAGTAAGGAGAAAGAAGAGATATATTCAATCGCTTCATAATGAGGTTAAAAAAATAAATATTTACAAGAAAAGATAAATACTCTTGTTACGCAAGTTAAAATATAGAAATTATAGAAGAAGTTAGAAAGATGGTTTGTGTAGAAATCCCTACTACTTTTTAGGATAGGAAAAAGCTTGTGGTAGAATTACCATATGAAGTGATTTTTAATGAAAGCCAAATACCTACCAAAATTAGGTCCATAACTATGGGACCAAGGCATTTAAAGATCTGTAAAAAAAAAAAGAAATAAATGATCTCTTAGAAAGGTAATAGCCCATAAAGTTGCCTAACATATTATGTGAAAAACGCTACAGAATTGGAGTGAGCAATTCCAAGATTGGTTATTAATTATAAACCCTTAAATAAAGCCTTAAGATGGATTAGATATTTTATACCTAATAAAAAACATTTGTTATATTAGGTTTTATAAAGTTCAAATATTTTCAAAATTTTATTAGAAATATAGTAACTAGTAAATCTAAATTTATGAAAAGGATAACTATAAAATAGTATTTACAATTTCATTCAAATATTATGAATAGAATGTAATGCCTTTTAGGTTAAAAAATACACTCTCAGAATTTCAAAAAATCATGAATGAAATGTTTAATACTTATTCAATATTTACAATTATTTATATTGATGATGTATTAGTATTTTCTAATACCATTGAACAATATTTTAAACATTTCAAATTTTTCTTAAAGGTTATTGAAAAAGCTAGCTTAACCATTTCAGCTAAAAAATATGAAGTTATTCCAAACTAGGGTTAGGATTCCTTAGTCACTTCATAAAAAATGAAACAATTTTTCCTATTTATCGAGCAATTGAGTTTATCTCTAAATTTTCCAATGAAATTAAAGAAAAATAATAATTGCAAAGGTTTTAGGATATTTGATATATATTTTAGAATTCTATCAAGAATTAACTTATGATGTTGAGGCTTTGTTTGATAGATTATAGAAAAATCCTCCCAAATAGATAGACGAACATATAAAGGTAATTAAGAAAATAAAATTAAAAACAAAAAACTACCATGTTTAACTTTTCTTTATCCTGATACTTTTAAAATAGTTGAAATTGATATATCAATTAAGGATTATGGAGGAATCCTTAAACAAAGGATTAATTCAAAAGAATAATTAATTTGTTTCACTTAAAGTGTTTAGAGATGAGCTACAACTAATTACTCTACTATTAAAAAAAAATCATAGCTATTGCACTATGTATTCAAAAGTTTGAAAGTGAGTTGTTAAATCAAAAATTCCTCTTAAGGATACATTGTAAGATAGTAAAAGATGTTCTTACCAAAGATGTTAAAAACATTACTTCTAAATAGATCTTTACTAGATGATAGGGAATACTTTTTGTATTTGATTTTGATATTGAGTTTATTAAAGGAAATTTTAATTGTTTACTAGATTTCCTAACTTGTGAATTTTTTTAGGGAACTAAAACATGAGTAAAAGGCCTCTCATACAAGGGCCTTAATCATTAGTAAAGTCGATTAATTCACCAGTTAAAGATGTAAAAGTAAAAGAAGTTGATAAACTTCGTGATGATGCTTATGTGCAAGCTTTGGATAAATCCATTATATATCCTTTAATTCCAAAGCACATAGACATTTTATATGCCATTAAAAATAATTATACTCAATTTAGACCTAATGAGATTGCACATTTTTATCTTAAAGATGATATATATCCCCACAATAATTTGAAAGATTGCTTGTATCATCAACAAATACTATATAAAATAGGCTTAATGGTTATTGAACCCATAAAAAGAGGGTTTGGAACTAGATTGGCGGTTCTATATATTTGCTATGTGCAATCCTATGCTACCAAGAACCATACACAAACATATAGAAAGGTAATTTAAGAAACTAAATTAAAGACACTAATATAAAAGAAACTTAAAGCAAATAGAATTATAATACTTAGAGAAACAAAGCTTTCATTGAACACTCAAAGTTGTTACAAGTTTATATTTTACAAAAGGGAGAGAGAAGCAAACTTAAAGAATGAAGGAAATTAGATTCTACCTCTTCTATGGCCTATGAAAGGTCTTCTCTTTTGCAAAGTTAGATACTCCATTATGTTCCATTTTCCTCCACTTTTGTTAAAGTAGCTTTATTAAAGCTATCTATTAAGTCCTATGATAATTTGTCCACTGAAAGTTGTTTATCCTTTTGCCTTTTACAACTCATATAAGTGCTAAGAATCTTACATAACATCATCATTGAAATGCCTCTAATTGCTTTTAGCTTGGTAGGCTTGGGTGTCTTGAAATGGTTAAATCAAAGTAGCCATCATTTTCAATAACCTCTCTCTTGATACAAACTCCATTAAAGTCATTATAATATAAAGAAATCACTATAACCATGAGTTAATGGTAAAGCCTTTTATACTATTTTAATAACATAATCAACTTTAGAAAAGAACTTCTCTATTTATAAATCGGGGAAGATAAAGAAGAAGGAAAAGTCTAATTATGCAAATAATTATTATTTAAATTTCACTAATTATTATTTCTTTACTCCTATTCCTATAAGAACTTTCACCTCTAAACAATTGATTAGATCTCAACCTTTACATGTCTTACCATATCACTGTCAACTTCTTAAGCCACAAACCTACATGCCTATATACTACCAACATAAATACAAAGGCAGTGTGACTTGGGTTTTAACAATTAGACACAAAAGATCTTTAAGAATTCAACTGCCTAAAAGATTAACGTTCCACTAGGTTCAAGACTCTGATACCATTCCTTTCTTGGCAACACAGGATCACACACAACAAATATATAAAATAACACACAGATATATAGAAATGTAATTTAAGAAACTAAATTAACACAATCAATATAAAAACCTATAATTATTTCAATTATATCAATGCATGGGAAAAGACAATATTATATGAAAATTGGCAAAAGAAATTTAGTTGGTTCATCTAAATACATCTTCCGAATGACCCAAAAGGATTTTCAAATTATTTTAAACCTAGTTTTCCAAATGGGGCTTACATCATTTAACCTTGCTCTATAAAGTCAAAACTATTTATGAATAATTTTGTGAAGCAAATGAACTACCCATTGTTAATGTCTGCAACATAGTATTATGTTCCATGGATTATTTAATAGACTACATCATTATGACTAAACAGGTTAATGTTAATAAGAATCTTAGACATGATGGGTGGAAGGCCTCAAAGGATACAAAAGGTCCATTGCACATTCTAGAAGGCCTAATAACACGAGCTAGAGCCAAAAAGATGAAAGAGGCACTAAATGGGCTAATTGAGGACATTCAGGCCAACCAAGCTTCAAATGGTGTGAATTCAAGTTTGAAAAAGAGTCTAGGCCTTATTAATATGATTGGAGTACCTAATAGGTCAAGGCTAAGTAATAGCATTCATTCCTAAATAGGAGTTTATTATTTGTGTAAGAATTTGTCCTTAGATAGAAATTTCTCCTAAATAAGGATTTGTCCTAAGTGGGAATTTTTGCCTCTTTAGGACACTATCTTAGCCTATAAATAGGTACCTCTTATAAGCTCTAGAACATCAGACAATTTTGAGTGAAATAGAAAGTAAGGGTTTTCTCCCTCAATTCTTTTGAGAACTAAAGAACTTGTCAAGAGGTACTTTTTCTTATGACGTTCAAATTTACTTATCACTCTCAATTTCTTTCTTTTGTTCCTTTTATTTTCTTTTTCTCTTTTTTTTTCGTTGCTTTTTTTTTATTTCTTTTCTTTTGCTAAACACAAAACAATAGTAGAATACTTAGACATAGGAATTGGGATTGAAATTAGCATGTTTTTGATAGTTATGATCTCAAACAAACAAGCAAAAGAGAAGAATTGCAAACAAATAGATTAGTGCATTTGAATGGTAATGCATTTAATAAACAAACTAAACAAAAATAAATAAATCACAAGGTAGAAATTTGAAGAATGAGTTGATTCAACCTAATTTAAAGTCAGGCTCTGATACCAACTGATGCGGAAAACCCCAAAAAGACGTGGCTTAGGGACCCAATGCACATAAGGAATTAAAGAACAACTAGGAAAACTAAATTAGAGTTTAACAACACAAACCCTAGACCTAATATTTGAAGGAACAAAAACCTAGGGTATTTAAGAAGGATATGGACACCACACTCCAGAAAAGAAAGAAATTGGGAGTGATAAGCCAATTTGAACGCCACAAGAAGAAGTACCTCTTGATAAATTCTTTAGTTCTCAAAAGAATTGAGGGAGAAAACCCTTGCTTTCTATTTCACTCAAAATTGTCTGATGTTCTAGAGCTTACAAGAGCTGCCTATTTATAGGCTAAGATAGCAATCCCAAAGAGGCACAAATTCCTACTTAGGACAAATCCTTATTTAGGAGTAATTCCTATCTAAGGACAAATTTTTACATAGACAATAAACTCCTATTTAGGAATGAATGCTATTACTTAGCCTTGACCCATTAGGTACTCCAATCATATTAATAAGGCTTGGACTCTCTTTCAAGTTTGAATTCACACCATTTGAAGCTTTGTTGGCTTGAATGTCCTCAATTAGCCCATTTAGTGCGTCTTTCATCTTTTTGGCTCTAGCTTGTGTTATTGGGCCATCTGGAATGTGCAATGGACCTTTTGCATCCTTTGAGGCCTTCTACCCATCTTCTCTAAGGTTCTCATCAAATGCCTTAGATGTAACAAAAAGATAAGCCTTAAGAGCTGGAAATGAAGTAACAACCTCATCCTTAAGGCAATGATTCATTTTATCTTAGTAAGAAAACCTATTTAAGATAAATGACTCCTTTGTTTGATGGAATTCGACCACCCAAGGTGTATTGACATGCATGTTGTTGTAAAATGAAAGTTCAGTGTACACATGGATGTGATTGCATAACTATTTTATGTGAATGAATCCTTACAGCTAAAGGAGAAGCATTATTGCCAAGGGATCAAGTGATGATCTTAAGTTTCAAGGAATGAACTATTCTCTGCTGGTAAATAAAGCTAATCAAGAATGATCACTCTTTTAGACTTCAATGAATTTAGACTACCTAAGACATAATAGCACACATCTTGCAATGAAATTAGTGATCAGTGCTAATATTTAAGTTGATTTAATTATTCCTTTGTGTGAATGACTCCTTAAAATGAAAGTATTAGCCTTTTTGGCTAGAAATTAAGTGACGACCTCATCATTTAGGTAATGAAGCATTTTATCCTTGTAACAAAAGTTAATCAAGATAAATGAAACCATTATTTATGGAGTTAAACAATTCATCTTGGAAGTTAAATTAGAGCAAAAGGGAGGAGAGGACTAATTACAACCTCAAGATTGAATCATACAATAGTAAGGAAGTGAGTCCTAGCAAGGAGAAATGCAATTTTAATTCCTAACTTTGTAAAAATAGTGATATTAAATGTTTTAAGAGTCTGTGAAGGGGACATATTGCATCTTAGTGTCCAAATAAGCGTACCATAGTGTTATAGGGCAATGGTGATATTGAGATTGAAAGTGAGACTGATGATGACTCCATTCCACCATTAGAGGATATAAGTGATGGAGAGGAATACCAAATTGAAAAAGATGTGTTGGTGACTAGATGAGGATTGATTATACAAACCAAGGAAAATGAAGAAGTGTGGAGACATAATCTCTTCCATACATGGTATCACATCAAAGATAAGGAATGTAGTATAATCATTGATGGGGGTAGTTATACAAATATAGTTAGCACTGCTTTAGTTAAAAAACTTAATTTACCTACCTTAGGCAATATAAGTTTTGATAGTTGAATGAATCTAAGGAGGTTAAGGTAAATAAGCTAGTGTTAGTATTGTTTACTATTGGAAGATATATTGATGAGGTCTTGTGTGATGTTGTACTCATGCAAGTTGGGCATATTTTACTGGAAAGACTAGCAATATAATTAGCATGTGATGCAACATGGGTCTAAAAATGAGTACTTTATTGTAATAAATAATAAAGTTGTCACTCTTGTATCTTTGTCACCGTGACAAGTTTATAAAGACCAATTAAGGATTAAAAAAGAGAGTGAGAGAAAAAGAGAAATTTAGGTTGATAAGAGAAAAGAGGGAAAAATAAAGGAGAGAAAGGTGATGACATTGAAAGAAAAGAAGGAAGAAGGCAAGAGAGAAAAATTGAGAATTTGAATGCAAAAGAGAGTGATGTTAAGAGAGCTTTCTATTCAAAATAGTCAATAATTGTACTTTTGTACAAGGAGATTTATTATATTACTGATGAGCTTAACCACTTTTTGCCTAGTATTGTTATTTCTCTTTTGTAGGAATTGGGTGATATTTTTACAAAAAACCAAGCAATTTGCCATCTTTAAGAAGAATAAAACATCAAATTGAATTCATCCTTTGTGCAATAATTCCAAATTAACTAGCCTATAGAAGTAATCTTAAAGAGACAAAGGAGCTTCAAAGGTAAGTTGTGGAGCTTATGGCAATCTATATGCAGTTCTAGTATTGCTTGTACCACAAAAGAGTAGGACTTAGAGGATGTGCATTAACTATAAAGTGGTCAACAAAATCACTATATTGGCATTGAAGCTATTTTGATGTAGGTGATGATTGGTGGACAAATCATTGAGGAGAGGGAGAATAATGAGATGCACAAAGGAGCTAATGCATAGAGGGCTTCTAAGGATCCAATAAGTATTCAAGAAGGACCAATAATATGTTCAAGAGCTAAAAGGATGAAAGGAGCACTTAGTGAGTTGATTAAAGAAGTTTGGGCCAAAAGAGCTAATTTAAACTTGAAGGGCAGCAAAGCATACCTTAATGCAGGCCTAGGCTTTATTAATTTTACAAGGATGCTAAATGGGCTTGTGTGTGAAATGATTGTAAGTATTTACACAACAATCCTTAAAAAATAGGAGTAGACTTGTTGTCATCCTCTTTAGGAAGTTTGTCCTTATCTCTAAGGTTCTTAATTTAACCTATAAATAGGCTTGATTTCATTGTTAAAGTGAGCAAATCATTAGGTAAAATAAAAGTGAGAATTTTCGCTTTCAGTTATTTCAAGAACTAAAGAACTTATTAAAAATTAACTTTTTTGTGGTGTTTAACCCATCTTATCACTTCCAAGTCCATTCTTTTCTAGGGTGTGATGTCCATCTCTTTCTCTATACCTTAGATTCATGTTCCTTTAAACATTGGGTCTAATTTTATGTGATTGAAATCTGATTTAACTTTCTTGAATTCTTGTTTAATTCCTTATGCATGTGGGCCCCTAAGTCACATCTTTTAGGATTCATATTAGAAAGAAGAGAGGCCAGTAACTCTGATGTGCTAGGTATGTAGTGGTTGTGATGAGAACCTTAGAGATGATGGGTGGAATGTTTCAATAGATGCAAGAGGTCCACTGCACATTCCAGAAGGCCCAATAACACGAGTTAAAGTCAAAAAGATGAAAGAAGTACTAAATGGGCTGATTGAGGACATTTAGGCCAACCCAGTTACAAATGGTGCAAATTCAAGCTTAGAAGAGAGTCAAGGTCTTATTAATATGATTGGAGTACTCAATGGTGTAGGAATAAGTAATAGCATTCACTCCTAAATAGTAGTTTATGTTAAATAAGTGATTGTATAAAAGTGAGTTTTCTGTGTAAGAATTTGTCTTAAATAGGAATTCCTCCTAAATAAGCATTTGTCCTAAAGAAATTATGTCTCCTTAGGATTGCTACCTTAGCCTATAAATAGGCACCTCCTTGTAAGTTCTAGAAGATTAGAAAACTTTGAGAGAAATAAAAAGCAAGGGTTTTCTTCTTTGGTTCTTTCAAGAACTAATGAACTTTTCAAGAGGTACCTCTTTTTATGACATTCAACTTGACTTATCACTCCCAATTCCTTTCCTTTCTAGAGTGTGGCATTCATATCCTTCTTAAATACCCTAAGTTCGTGTTCCTTTGAATGTTGGGTCTAGGGTTTGTGTTATTAAAGTTTGATTACAAGTCTAATTACAAGTCCAAAGCCGAGCTCTCCAAGTACAAGAATGTGGGTTCTAGCAAGGAGGCTGGTAATTCTGACCCCCAACCAAATAGAAATAGAGATGTTAAATGTTTTAAGTGTTTGGGCAGGGGTCATATTGCATCTTAATGTCCAAACTAAACAAAAATAAATAAATCACAAGGTACAAATTTGAAGAATGAGTTGATTTAACCTGATTTAGAGTTGGGCTTCGATAGCAATTGATGCGGAAAACCCCAGAAAGACGTGGCTTAGGGACTTAATGCACACAAGGAATCAAAGAATAACTAGGAAAGCTAAATCAGAGTTTAATTTCACAAACCCTAAACCTAACATTCGAAAGAACATGAACTTAGGGTATTAAGAAGGATATGGACGCCACACTCCAGAAAAGAAAGGAATTAGGAGTGATAAGTCGATTTGAATGCCATAAGAAGAAGCACCTCTTAATAAGTTCTTTAGTTCTCAAAAGAACCGAGGGAGAAAAAACCCTTGCTTTCTATTTCACTTAAAATTGTTTGATTTTCCAGAACTTACAAGGAGGTGTCTATTTATAGGTTAAGATAGCAATCCTAAAGAGCCACAAATTCCTACTTAGGACAAATCTTTATTTAGGAGGAATTCCTATCTAGGGAAAAATTCTTACACAAACAATAAACTTTTATTTAGGAATGAATGCTATTACTTAGCCTTGACCCATTAGGTACTCTAGTCATATTAATAAGGCTTGGACTCTCTTTCAATCTTGAATTCACACCATTTGAAGTTAGTTGTCCTGAATGTTGTTAATCAACCCATTAGTGCTTCTTTCATCTTTCTAGCTCTAGCTCATGTTATTGGGCCTTCTAGAATGTGCAATGGACATCTTGCATCCTTTGAAGCCTTCCATCCATTACCTCTAAGGTTCTCATCAATCTTTTTCAGGTTCTTTAACCCTAGTCTCATTTTAAGATAGATAAAGATACTTCTCCAACTAGTTCCTTTTTACTCTTAGATCTATAATCTTATTAATAAGATCCAATATTAGATTGTTTTCAATTTTTTGTTTCATTTTCTATATATTAGAATAATGCCTTATTTTTCCACATTTGTGAACAACTGTTTTCTTTTTCTTTTTATACAGACTCAACTTTTCTTTTTCATAAAAGAATTTCTTTTGAGGTATGGGTTTATAACCCTTTCTTTGGAATTTTTTAGGATATTTCATGGGTGGATAACCTAGTTATTCACAAAAATCTCCTAGGGCCTTTTTACCTTGTATTTTTTCATTATGTAACTGAACTAGAGTTGTGTAGTTGTGTAAGAGACGACATCTTGGAGGAATTTTGAAATTCCTTTAAATAACCAATTTGATTGAACAATTATAGATCACAAATAACTATATACATGGCTTTTGGTCAATGAGATTAAATTCCTAATCTTCTAAGTAGTTGAAATCTTAAACTCTTTGGTGTCTCATTGGAACACTTTGTGGTGCCTAAATCTATTCCACTAAGATTGCACATAGTAAATATACAAAACAACACACGAATATATAAAAAGGTAATTTAAGAAACTAAATTAAACACATTGATATTAAAAAAAAAACTTAAAGCAAATAAAGTTAGAATACTTACAAAAACAAGACTTTCGTAAAACAACAAACATTGTTACAAGCTTATATTTTACAAAAGGGAAAGAGAAGCAAACTTAGAGAAAAAAGGAAATTAGACTCTACCTCTCATAACCTATGAGAGGTCTATTTATACATGGGAAATGGTGATAACCATAATTAAAGGAGTCTTCTTTTTGCAAAGTGGGATACTTTATTATGTTCCATTTTTTTAAAGTAGCTTTATTAAAGCTATCTTTTGGGTCCCATGATAATTTGTCCACCGAAAGTTATTTGTCCCTTTTCCCTTTATAACTCATAGAGTCATGAGAATTTTGCATAATATCATCATTGAGATGCCTCTAACTGCTTTCAACTTGGTTGACTTAGCTATCTTTATGTAGTTGGAGTAGAGCAGTCATTATTTCCAACAACCTTTCTCTTGATATAGCTTATAAATAGGATTGATTTCATTGATAAAAGAGATAGATCATTGGTGAAAGACAAGTGAGAATTTTCTCTTCTAGTTCTTTATTAAACTTTGCAGACTTTATCAAGATTATTTTCTTGTGGTGTCCATATCTTTCATTATACCTTTGGTTCATGTACCTTTAAACATTATGTCTAAATATATACCTTAGGTTTATGTTCCTTTAGACATTGGGTTTTAATCCTAAACAAACAACATTCTTCTTTATTTCATGGAATTCAATGACAAAGATGTATAACTTTGTTATTCTTGATAAAATATTGAAGTGCAATCAAAGATCTTATGGTGTGAATAACTCCTTAGGTTTCAGGAGAAGCTTTGGATTGGCTAAACATAGGAATAATGGTTTGACTAGTGACCATGAGTTCTTGCATGTCTAACGATCTTTGCTAAATGAAGGGACCATTCAAACCATGAACCACTCATCTGTTAGATTGAAAATAAAACTATATTAAAAATGAAAGAATTGATTCAAATCGTATATTCAATATCACTCTCATTAGTACAAAATTTACCCTTATAATAGTGCAATTAGATTACAATGAATTTCCTTATAAGATAAAAATAAAGTACACTTAATTATAATTTATACTACTAAAATCAAGTTCTCAAGAAATTTGTATATTATTTAGAATTGTTTTACTAGAAAATAGCATTTTTCTATATATTCTTTTCTTTTGACTAAGAAAGATGTTTCTTGATATCAATAGATACAACCGTAAGTTTTGGAACTTTTGAGGTTCCGAAGCAAGTTTATAATAACTTTATCTTTTTTACTGAAACTACTAAACCAACTCTTTCAATGACCTTGAATTTGAAGGAACTATTCCTCCAAAATGCTTTACAAAAACTACAAAAGTGTTAAACACTACTAATAAAAGCAAACTTTTAATTAAATACAAGCTATCTCAGGCAACAATATGCAATGAAAAAATTTGCATTTAGATTTCTTTCATATTGTTTAAAAACCTATTTGTAGGATGTTATCTTGGAAAACCCTTTCTTGTGCATATTATACCCTATTAAGGAAATTAACGATAAAAGGATTTTCTCACAAATAGATGGAAAGTTTATTAATTTTAAATTTATATCTACCCCTCAACAGAGGAAGATAGACATGCTTTAAAAATCAATGAGGAGAAAAGAAAATTTTATTTAATCTCTTTAGAGTGAGGTAAAAAATAAAAATTTATTAAAAAAGATAAATTCTCCTATTATACAACTTAGAATGCAGAAAATACAGAAAAAGCTAAAAAATATGGTTTGTTGAGAAGTTCCTACTGCTTTTTGGGATAGGAAGAAATATATGGTAGAATTACTATATAAGGTGACTTTTAATGAAAGTCAAATACTTACCAAAGCCAGCAGCATAGCTATGGGATCAAGTATGACTTAGGTAAGGGATGCAGTTAGCTAACAGTGTTAATACAGTGATTTAATAAACTCCCAATAAAATTATATTATCCTATACCAACACTAGTTGACCTTTTATTAGAGGAAAATTTTGAATATAATTACTTACAATATGATAGAAGTAATATTATAGAATGAAATTTAGATGTAATGTCAAAAAATCATATTTTTATTCTACTTCATTATACAATGATATTTGTCATTGTTGCAAAATTTAAAGGAGGTATTTATGACCTCCAAATAGCAAGATTCATGGTAAATAGTTTTACTAGATAGTTTAAAGGATAGTGGAATTTCTATTTATCAAAAAAAGTTAAACCTCATATATTTAATGTTGTAAAAATAAAGTAAGGGATACAGTTAGTTGATAGTGTTAATACACTGATTTATATAATTATTAACCATTTTAACAATACAAATACTTTATTAGTAGACAAAATATAAGAGCAACTCATTAATTTGAGCTATATAGATCTATGTCACTTTAGATATTATAAAGATGTGTTTTTCTCAAATGTTTTTACTAGAGAAGACAGTTAGAATATTTTCTAGACAGTTAGAATATTTTATAGAAAGAAAAGCTCTTGTCTGAGTTACCTACCCTATTTGCTGAAAAGGTAAAAAATAAGTTAAAATCCTATCATCGAGGAGTTATTATTACTTTAGTTATACATACAAAAAATTAGTTGTATAAATTATAGTAGAAGGGGTTAAACTCTGTAATGAGATAAAACTATATAGGCAGTTACAAAATGAAAAGATACAAGGTAAAAAGACCATAGGAGACTTTTGCAGACAAATGAGTTATTCACCCATGAAATATCCTACAAAATTCAAAAGGAAGGGTTATAAACACATATCTCAAAAGAAATCCTTTTATAAAAAAGAAAAGTTAAGAGAAAAGAAAAAGTCTAGTAAAAAAAAAATTAGTTGTCTATCATAGATGTGGAAAAATAAGGTACTATTCTAATAAATGCATAATGAAATAAATAATTCAAAAATTATCTATACATGAAGATCTTAAGAGGTCACTAATCATATCTTCTTGTCAAAAGATGAATCAAACTTAAAAGTCGATCTTCTCGAAGAAGAAGATAACTCTTCCTTTGAAGTTTTTGGTAATAGTTGTAATAGTCAGTGCAACTATTATCAAGTTTTATGCAAAAGTAATGGCTTATTAGTACTTAGAAAAAAAGATAATTTGATTTTAAATCTTATTGATAAGATTGTAGATCCAAAAGAAAAAGGAGAACAGTTAGAAAAATATCTTCATCTATCTTGAAACAAAACTAAAGTTAAAGAACCAAAAGAGGATTACCATTTAAAAATTATTATTCAAAAAGTTAGAAATAATCATTATAATTTAAAAATTAGAGCATTAACAATAGGACTTTTGATTAGAGAGCTTAAAACTAAGATCAATCAGTTAAAAACTGAAATAAAAGAATTATAAGAAAGAGTTTTAGCTCTAAAATCTATGTCTAATAGGATAAATGAACATCTAGAAAGTCCTTGAGAAAGCATATCATAAATATATTATGAGAAAGGAAAAAGGATTAGTAATATTTACTTGCCTACACTTAACCTAAGTGTTAAGGTAGAAGATCGTGAGGTTATAGCCTCACTATATAAAGTAGAACCCTTTATCATCTGGCAAAGATTTGTTTCAACACAATGTCTTTAACATGTTTAGTAAGGACATCTTTTCTGATTTTTAGAAGAAATTTTTAATTTAACAAATCACGTTCAAATTTTTGAAAACATAGTACAATAGCCAAAATTTCTTTTTTAATAGTAGAATAATTAACTCTAACTTCTCTCTAGACTCCTAAAGTGAATCAAAGTAGTGATTCTTTTGAATTAATCCTTTGTTTAAGGATTCCTCGATAACCCTTTTCTGATGGATCAATTTCAATTATTTTGAAAGCATCAGGATAAGGGAGGTTACAACATGACAACTCTTTTGTTTTTATTTTTATCTTTTAACTACCTTTGTATGTTTATCCATCTACTTAAGAGGATTTTTCTATAACCTTTCAAACAAAGACTTAGCATTATAAGTTAATTCCTTTTAAAATTTTAAAATATAATTTAGACAAACTAAATACCGTTACAACTATTGCTTTTTTTTCTAATTTTATTTAGAAATTTAAAAGAAAACTCAATTGCTCGATCAATAAAAACAATAATTTCATTTTCAATGAAGTAACCAAGTAATCTAACTCTAATTTGAAATAATATCTTCTTTTAGTTGATACAACAAAATTGATTTTTTCAATAACCTTTAAAAATAGGTTTAATGGTTTAAAGTATTGTTCAATTGTGTTAGAAAATACTAGCACGTCATCAATATAAGTAATAGTAAATGATGAATAAGTATTAAATATTTTATTTATTATTTTTTGAAATTCATAGGGTACATTTTTTAACCTAAAAGGTATTACATTCCATTCATAGTGTTTGAATGTAACTGTGAATGCTAATTTTTATTTATCTTTTTCATAAATATGGATTTTCCAATAACTAGATTTTATATCAAATTTTGAAAATATTTGGGCTTCATAAATCCTATTTTTTGTAATTTCTTGTAAATATTTATTTTTTACCTCATTTTGAAGAGATTGAATAAATCTCTTTTTTCTCCTTATTGATTTTTGAAGCACATCTATCCCCCTGTTTTCAGGGGTACATATAAATTTAAAGTTAAAAAAGTGTTCCATCTATTTTTGATAAGTTCAATATAAATTCTTTCATTCCATATTGTAGCTTATAATAACTTGTACTTAATAACAAGGTTACTTTTATCAATAACGTTTAATACTTATATTGGTTTTGAAATGTATTTTAAAATAACTATTCTTTCATTAATACAATTCATATCTATGTATGAATCAGTATGTATGAATCAGTTAAGGCAATCGTTAAAAAGATATACTCTTTATTAACTACTACTATAATTTGAGTATACCACTTATGGGTAATTACCCTATCAATGAGATTAATAGTGGAAGAAATATCTTCATCTATCTTGGAATGAGACTAAAGCTAAAGAACTAGTAGAGGATTACAATTTAAGAAATATTATTCAAAAAGTTAGAAATAATTATTCTAGTTTCAAAACTAAAGTAATAATGATAGAACCTTTGATTGGATGACTTAAAGTTGAGATCAATTAGTTAAAAAGTAAAATAATAGAATTAAGAGAAAGAATTTTAGTTTTGAAATTTGTGTTTGATAGAATAAATGAACCTCTAAACATTATAGATACTTCTTTAAAAAGGGAGTTAAGCACTCTTTAATATATTAATCTCATTGACAAGATAATTACCTATAAGTGGCATACTCAAATTATAGTAGTAGTTAATAAAGAGTATATCGTTTTAGCTATTGATAAGTTTAAGCTTTTTAACTACTTAGAAGATCAACATTTACCTAGAAACTAATTTAAGTAACTAAATTGAGCATAATGATATAAAAGAAAAAAGAAATTTAAAACAAATAATAATAAAATTAAAATACCTACAAAAACAAGGCTTTCATTGAACAACAGAAGTCATTACAAACTCATAACTTACAAAGGAAAGGAGATGCAAGCTTAAAGAGAGAGACAGAAAAGGAAATTGGACTCTTCCTCCTTCTTTGTCTTCCTATGTTTCTTTGAGAAGTAGATAAAATTGTTGAAAAAGCTTTACCCTTAACTCAAGGTTATAATGATTTCTTTTTACTATCTTAAGAGCTTATTAGCTCACATCAACAAAAGTATAAATTTATCCATATTGGAATGGTATAGGTAGCGCTAAAACTTGTTATGAGACTAGATTTAAACAACTTAGCAATTATATGTGTTAGAAATAAAATACATAATCACTTACATGACTCCTTATTAAGAGTAATTGAATCCACTCTTAGTGATGGACCTATTTGGTTTTATTGTTTTCCGAACTTTACTTTATTAGTATCAAACCTTAAATTGATGCATGCTTTATGGATATAAAACAATATTCACACTAAGGTTAAATACAAGTGGTTGAATATTAATAACCTTTTTTCCTTTTCTTGTAACATATTCTTCATATGCTTTCTCAAGGACCATACATTCATCCAGGGCAGAAAAATTTAGGAAAGGTTTTTTCTTAAGTTTGTAAACTATTTTCGAATTGGTGAAAATATCCTGTGACATCCTGTAACAAGTATATAACTAATGCAAATGGAATTTTAATACAAATTCCCTCATTACATATAATAGCTTGTGATAACTTGTACTTAATAACAAGCTTGCTTTTATTAGTAATATTTAACACTTTTATCATTTTTGAAATGTATTTTTAAGGAACTAATCTCTTATTAATATAATTCATGTCTACACCAAAATCAATAAAGGTAATAATTGAAAGGATATATTCTTTATTGACTATCTTTGTAATCTGAGTATGTCACTTATGGATAATTATCCTGTTAATGAGATTAATATATTAAAGAGTACTTGACTCTTTTTTTTTAAAAAGTATCTAGAATGTCTAGAGCTTCATTTATTCTATCAAGCACATATTCCATAACTAAAACTCTTTCTCTTAATTCTTTTATTTCAATTTTTAACTACTTGATCTTAGTTTTAGGCTCTTTAATCGAACGCTCTATTACTATTACTCTAGTTTTTAAATTTGAATGATTATTTCTAACTCTTTGAATAACAAATTTTAAACTATAATCCTCTTTTATTTTATTAACTTTAGTATCATTTCAAGATAGATGAAGATATTTTTCCAACTATTTTCTTTTTTCTTTTGGATTTATAATCTTATCAATAAGATCTAAAATCAAATTATCCTTTTTTACAAAAATCAATCAGTCATTACTTTTACATAAAACTTGATAATACTATTAGAATCTTCAGAGGCAAAGTTTTCTTCATCTTCAAGAAGATCTACTTCTAAGTCTGATTCATCTTTTGACAAAAAGATATGCATTAGTAACCTTTTAAGGTTTTTATTTATAGATAATTCTTGAAATTTTTTTTCATTTTGTATTTATTAAAATAATACCCTATTTTTTTACTTCTATAACAAACAAACATTTTCTTTTTCTTTTTTTTTGCAAACTAGTCTTTTTCTTTTCTTTCAACTTTTTCTTTTTATAAAAGATTTCTTTTGAGGTATAGGTTTATAAACATTCCTTTTGAATTTTTTAGGGTATTTCACAAGGGGATAACTTATCTATTTACAAAAATTTCCTAGGACCTATTTACCCTATATCTTTTCATTTTGTAACTATCTATGCAATTTAATCTCATTACAAGGTTTATCCCCTTCAACTACAACTTTAGCAATTAATTCTACATATTTAAAACTAGAGTAATGAATTACTCTTCCATGATAGAATTTTAATTGATTTTTTACCCTATTAGCAAATAAGGTAAGTAACTTAGACAAAAAATTTTCTTTTTAGGAAATACTCTAACTATCTTCTTTGATAAATACTTATAAAAAATGTATCTTTATAACACCTAAAGTGAGATAGATCCGAACATCTCAAATTAATGAGTTATTCATATGTTTTGTTGAGTAATTGAGTTTGCTTTTAGATTTCCTAATGAAATTAGAGAAGAAAAACAATTGTAAGGGTTTTTAAGTTGTTTGCAATTGTATTTCTAAATTTTATAGAGAATTAACTTATGATACTAAACCTTTATTTGGAAGGTTACAAAAAATTCCTTTTAAGTGGATGAATGAACCTACGAATGTAGTTAAGAAGATAAAAAAAAGAAAAAGAAAACAAAGGAATTGCCATGTCTTAACTTCTCTCATCTTGATGCTTTCAAAATATTTGAAACTAATGTATCAAAAAAGGTTTATAGAGGAATCCTTAAGCAAATGACTAATTTAAAAGAATTATCAGTTTAATTCACTTCAAAAGTCTAGAAAGGAGTTAGAGTTAACTATTTTACTATTAAAGAATTTAACCATTATACTATGTATTCAAAAATTTTGAAAGTGATATGTTAAATTAAAAATTTCTTTTAAAAATAGATTATAAGGCAGTAAAAGATATCTTTACTAAAGATGTTAAAAACATTACATTTAAACAAATCTTAACTAGATGACAAGGAATACTTTATGTGTTTGATTTTGATATAAAGTTTATTAAAAAAATTCTAATTCTTAATTAGATTTTCTAACTTGTGAATTTTTGTGATAAACTAAGATATAAGTACAACGCCTCTCATACAAGGGCTTCAATCCCCAACAAAGTTAGTTAACTTACTAGTTAAAAATGCAAAAGTGAAAGAAGTTAATAAACTTCATAATGATGCTTGTAAGCAAGCTTTTGATAAATCTATTACATATTGTTTAATTCCAAAGATATAGATTTTTTATATGCTATTGAAAACAATTATACTTAGTTTAGACCTAATGAGGTTGTATACTTTTATCTTAAACATGATATGTATCCTCATAATAGTAAGATGAATTGTTTGTATTATCAACAAATACTACATGAAATAGGCTCTATAGTTATTAAACCCATTGAAAAAGGATTTGGATTTAGATGTGGATTTGCATATGGCTTCAAAGATTGGGCCTACACCAAATTCAAGATAAAAAAGATTCTTTATCCAAAACATTGGTAAAAGGATCTCTTTGGCTACAAAAAGTTGAAAAAATGGAAGGTTAAAACTTATAATTAATTTGATTATATTGAAGCATGAGAAAAAGCTTTATTATATAAAAATAGGCAGAGAAAATTTAGTTATTTCATTCAAATACATCTTTTAAATGATCCAAATAGATTTCTAAATTGGTTTAAAACATGGTCCTTTAAGTGGGCATTACATCATCTAACCTTACCACACAAAGTGAGAACTATTTATCAACAATTTTGTGAAATAAATAAAGAGGTTAAAGACCCATTATTAATATTTGCAGCCTGCTATCATGTTGTTTGGATCATTAAATGGGACTACACAATTATGGCCTAACTAGTTAATATCCTAAATGTTGATATTAGGCATATTGAAAGTAAGACAGATTAACATCTAATGGCGGGAGAAATTTGACCTTTTTTATGATGGAGTCTATGCAAGAAAAGAAGTCAATTGCATAAATGGACCTAAGGTTCCACCATCAAAGCCCACTCTTACTAGTCTTGAAGAGATATTAAAGAGTTTAATGAAATCTATATCAAAAGAGAGGTTATTGGAAATGATGATTGCTCTACTCTAACTAGATCAAAACACCCAAGTAGAACAAGTTGGAAGCAATTAAAGGCACATTAATGATGATATTATGCAAGATTTAAAAGACCCATATGAGTTATAAAGGACAAAAGGACAAACAACTTTTGATGAAAAAATTGCTACTAGGATAGCTTTAATAAAACTACTTTAACAGAAGTAGAGGAAAGGACAACCTACTTTGAAAAGGATGATTCTTTCAATTATATTTATTACCTTTTCCTTTGTATAAATAAGACCCCTTGGCTACTTAGAGTTAGAGTCCAATTTCCTTTTCTTTCTCCCTTTCTAAGCTTGTATCTCCTTTCTTTTTTAAATTATAAGCTTGTAATGATGTCTAGTCCTTAATGAAAACCTTGTTTCTATAAGTATTTTAATTATGTTATTATTTGTTTTAAATTTCTTTCTTTTATATTAGTATGCTTAATTTAAATACTTAAATTTGTTTTTATACATATATGTTTATGATCTTGTGCTACTAAGATAAAAATGGTATCAAAGCCTTCTTTCTTGTTAAAACTCAAATCGCATTACCTTTATACTCGTGTTTACCATGTGCAAGCATGCAAGATGTGGAATAAGATATTAATAGTGATATGGTAAGGTATGGATAGGTTAAGACCTAATTGACTATTTAGGAGTGATAGTTCTTTTAATAGAAATAAAGAAATAATAATTAGTGAAAATTTGGATAATAATTATTTATCAAATTATATTCTTCCTTCTTCATCATCTTTCAAGGTTTATAAACAAGCAAATTTCATTTTTGAAGTTAATTATATGATAAAAGCTATTGAAGAAGTCTTACCCTTAACTTAGGGTTATAATTATTTATTTTTACTGTCCCAGGATCTTATAGCTCACATCAATGAAAGTATAAATTTATTAGTATTAGGATGTTACAGGTAGCACTAAAACTTGCTACTAGATTGGATTTAAATAACTCAACAATTATATGTGTTAGAGACAAAAGACATAATTGCTTCCATGACTCCTTATTAGGAGTAATTGAATCCACTTTTAGTGATGGACTTATTTGATTTTCTTATTTTTTAACTTTACTTTATCATTATTAGATCCTAATTTGATGCATGCTTTATATTTGTATATTAAAATTAAAGGATTTGATATGATACCTATTTCAAAAAATCTAATCCTTATTTAGACAATGCATTATAAGGTTATAAGCATCACTATCCCAAGAATTAAACAAATTCTCGCAAGATATGCAAATAAAGGGACTACTACATTATTTTTGACTAATAGGTTAAAATCTAATGTTTTGGTTCCTAAAACAATTTCTTGGGATCAGGTTAAATTACCTAAAATGGGGACACTAGAAAAGGTAGTTGAACATGTTAAATAAATTAACAAAACATGGAAGAAATAATTCATAGATATGGTGTCAAAATCCAATTTGCTCCTTTTAAAAGTGTGAAGTTAAATCTCAAAAAGGGAAAAGAAAAGGTTAAACTTAGATTCTCTACCTTATCAATGCCAATCATTAAGCTAGAAAGTATTAAAAGAACAACATAATAGGTTAGTTAACCTTAAGATAGAGTTAACTTTCCTACCTCAACTTCTATTTTTATTGTTAATGAACCACTAGAAACATCCAGTCAGACTTCTAGGCTTAAGTCCCCTTCTTTATTTGATATGGGATATTAGGATGAAGATAAGAGTGTATGTATCCTTAAAGTAGTTAATGAGATAGATGAAAAGGTGAAAGAGTTATTTTACTCTCTTAAGAATACTATAAAAAAATAACTTTTTTTTATGACTTTTAATGAAAAAGAACAATAAATATGACATAAACACCATAAGATAAATACTAATGGTATAGGAGCTATATTTATCAAAAGAAATTAAGCCCCATATATTTAATGTTGTAAAAATAGAGTAAGGGATGCAGCTAATTGATAATGCTAATACATTGATTTATACAATTATTAATCATTTTATTGATATAATTACCTTATTAATAGAAAAAACATGTGCACAACACATTAATTTAAGATGCCTAAATTTGTCTCACTTTACGTGGTATAAACATATGTTCTTTTTAAAAGTTTTTACCAAAGAAGAAAGTCAGAGTATTTTTTGGAAAGAAAAATTTTTGTTTGAATTAGCTACCTTATTTGTTGAAGGGGTAAAAAATAGGTTAAAATCATATCATAGAGGAGTTATTAATTATTTTAGTTGTACATATGAAGAATTAATTGTAAAAGCCATAGTATAAGGGGTTAAACTCTATAATAGGATAAAATTGCATAAGCAGTTACATAATGAAAAGATACAAGGTAAAAGGGCCCTATAAGACTTCTGTGAATAAAGATGGGTTATCCACCCATAAAATATTCTAAAAAAATCCAG
The DNA here is from genome assembly GCA_020883675.1 of Bruguiera gymnorhiza. NCBI lineage: Eukaryota > Viridiplantae > Streptophyta > Magnoliopsida > Malpighiales > Rhizophoraceae > Bruguiera > Bruguiera gymnorhiza. Next base: position 24,975 of record JAIRCJ010000234.1, read on the forward strand.
AAAGAATGATTATAAACCCACACCTTAAAAGAAATCCTTTTATGAAAAACAAAAGTTAAAATATAAGAAAAAACCTAGTCCACCAATAAAGAAAAGGAAAATGGTTATCTATTATAGATACAAAAACAATAGGGTATTATTCTAATAAATGCAAAATGAAATAAAAAAAATTCAAAAATTATCCATAGAAGAAGACCTTAAAAGGTCACTAATGCATATCATCTTATCAGAAGATGAATCAAACTTAGAAATAAAGTTTAAGTTGATAAACTTTGTAATGATACTTATGAGCAAGCTTTGAATAAATTCATTGCATATCAATTAATTCCAAAGCACATAGACTTTTTATGTACTATTGAAAACAATTATACTCAACTTAGACCTAATGAGATCGCTCATTTTTATATTAAAGATGATTAACATAGTGTACTTAATATAGAGGCCTCAGATTATACTGTAATCTGAGTATGTTGCTAGAAACTTAAAACAAATAATAACAAAATTAAAATAATTACAAAAATGAGACTTTCATTGAACACTAGATGTCGTTACAAGCTTATAATTTACAAAGGAAAAGAGATACAAGCTTAGAGAGAGAGAGAGAGAGAGAGAGAGAGAGAGAAAAGGAAATTGGACTCTCCCTCTGGTGTAGCTAAGTGGTCTTATTTATATAAAGGAAAAGGTAATAACTATAATTGAAGGAATCTTTTTATTCAAAGTAAGTTGTCCTTTCCTCCTTTACTTTTGTTAAAGTAGCTTTATTAAAATTAGCCTAGTGGTAATCTTTTCATCAAAAGTTATTTATCCTTTTACCCATTACAACTCATATGGGTCCTAGAAATCTAACATAATATCATCATTGATGTGCTTCTAACTGCTTCTAGCTTGGTTTACTTGGGTGTCTTGATTTGGTTGGAGCAAAGTAGTCACCATTTCCAATAACCTCTCTTTTGATACATACTCCATTAAAGTCTTTAATATCTCTTCAGAACTAATAAAATTGGGCTTTGGTGGTGGAGCCTTAAGTCCATTTATGCAAATGACGCCTTCTCTTATATAGACTACATCATTAAAAAGTCAAATTTCTACCGCTATTGGATATTAATTTGATGTGGAAAACCCCAAAAAGATGTGGCTTAGGGACCCAATGCACATAAGGAATCAAAAAATATCCAAGAAAGCTAAATCAGACTATAATAACACAAACCCTAGGCCCAACATTCAAAGGAACATGAACCTAGGGTATTTAAGAAGGATATGGATGTCATACTCTAGAAAATAAAGGAATTGAGAGTGATAAGTCGAGTTGAATGCCACAAGAAGAAGTAGCTCTTGATAAGTTTGTTAGTTCTTGAAAGAATTAAAGGAGAAAACCCTTGCTTTTTATTTCTCTCAAAGTTGTCTGATCATCCAGAGCATATAAGGAGGTGCTTATTTATAGGCTAAGATAGCAATTCTAAAGAGGTACAAATTCCTACTTAGGAAAAATCCTTATTTAGGAAGAATTCCTATCTAGAGACAAATTCTTACACAGACAATAAATTCCTAATTAGGAGTGAATGCTATTACTTAGTCTTGAACCATTAAGTACTCTAATCATATTAATAAGGCTTGGACTCTCTTTCAAGCTTGAATTCGCACCATTTAAAGCTTGGTTGGCTTGAATGTCCTTAATCAGTCCATTTAGTGCTTCTTTCATCTTTTTGGCTCTTGCTCATGTTATTGGGCCTTCTGGTATTTGTAATGGACCTCTTGAATCATTTGAATCCTCCCACCCATCATCTCTAAGATTCTCACCATAATTTATGTTGCTAACCATGGAACATGTCTAATATCAACATCTAGGATATTAACTTGTTTGGCCATAACTTTGTAATCCCATTTAATGATCCAAGGGGCATTATTCCAAGCTACAAACATTAATAATGGATATTTAACCTCTTCATTTACTTCACAAAATTGTTTATAAACAATTCTCACATTTTGTGGTAGAGTAAGATGATGTAACCCCCACTTAAAAGACAAGGTTTTAAACCAATTTGAAAATCTTTTTGCATTATTTGGAAGATGTATTTAAATAAACCAACTAAATTTCCTCTGCCTATTTTCATATAATAAAGTCTTTTCCCATGCTTTAATAAAATCAAAGTAATTATAGGTTTTAACTTTCCACCATTCTTTCAATTCTTTATAGCTAAAGAGATTCCCTTGCCAATCTTTTGGATAAAGAATCTTCTTTATCTTGAATTTAGTGTAGGCCCAATTTCTAAAACCATATGCAGATCCAAATCTAGTTCCTCTTTTTATAGGTTCAATTACCATAGAGTTTATTTCATGTAGTATTTGTTAATAATGCAAGCAATCTTTAATATTATTATAAGGATACATATCATTTTTAAGATAAAAATAAGTGACCCCATTAGATCTAAGTTATGCATAATTGTTTTGAATAGCACATAAAAAATCTATGTGCTTTGGAATTAAAAGGTATGTAATGAATTTATCCAAAGCTCATTTATATGCATCATTACAAAGTTTATCAATTTTTTTTTGCTTTTGCATCTTTAATCGGTGAGTAAACTAACTTTGTTAGGGAATAATGCCCTTGCATGAAAGGCCTTTTACTCATGTCTTAGTTCCCTCCAAAAATTCGTAAGTTAGAAAATCTGGTAAAAAATTAGAATTTTCTTTAATAAACCCAATATCAAAATCAAATATAGAAAGTATTCCTTCCCATCTGGCAAAATTTTGTTTAAATGCAATGTTTTTAATATCTTTAGTAAGGACATCTTTGCTACCTTACAATTTATTATTAGAAAAAATTTTTGATTTAATAGATCACTTTCAAATTTTTGAATACATAATACAATGACTAAATTTTTTTTAATAATAGAGCAATTAACTTTAACTTCTCTCCATACTTTTGAAGTGAATCAAACTAATGATTCTTTTGAATTAATTCTTTACTTAAGGATTCCTTCATAATCTTTTTTTGATGTGTCAGTTTCAAATATTTTCAAAGTATTAGGATGAGGGAGGCTAAGACATGGCAATCCCTTCGTATGTTTATCCATCCACTTGGAATGATTTTTCTATAACCTTTCAAACAAAGGCTTAGCATAATGAGTTAATTTTTTATAAAATCATGAAATATAATTTATATAACTTAGAAACCTTTGCAACTATTATTTTTCTTTAAATTCATTAAGAAATTTAAAGGCAAACTCAATTGCTCAATTAATAAGAACAATAGTTCCATTTTTAATGAATTGATTTAGGAATCTAGCCCTAATTCAGAATAACTTTATACTTTTGCCTAATATGACTAAACCAACTTTTTTAATAACCTTTAAAAACAAGTTTAAATGTTTAAAGTATTGTTTGATTATGTTAGAAAATACTAATACATCATTAATATAAATAATAGTAAAAACTGAATAAATATTAAAAATTTCATTCATGATTTTTTGAAAGTCAAAGGGTGCATTTTTTAACCTAAAAGGCAATAAATTTTATTCATAATATCCAAATGGAACTATGAATGTTGTTCTATATTTATCTTTTTTATGAATTTGGCTTTGCTAATAACTAAATTTCATATCAAAATTTCAAAATATTTGGACTTTATAAAGCCTATTTAACAATTTTTTTTATTAGGTATAAGATATCTAATCTATCTCAAGGCCTTATTTGAAGGCTTATAATTAATAACTAATTTTAGAACTCCTGAGTCCAATTTTGCAACATTTTCCACATAAAACGTTGGGTAACTCTGTGGGCTATTACTTTTTCTAATAAGCCCTTTCTCTAAGAGGTCATTTATTTCCTTTTTATAGATCTGTAAATGCCTCACTCTTATAACCATGGGCCTAGTTTTAGTAGGTATTTGTCTTTCATTAAAAGTCACTTTATATGGTAGTTCTACCACATGCTTCTTCTCATCCCAAAAAGTAGTAGGAACTTCTTCACAAACCATATTTTCTAGCTTTTTTTTTATAATTCCTATATTTTAACATGTATAATAGTAGTCTTTGTCTTTTCTTATAAATATTTCTTTTACCTCACTCTAAAGAGATTAAATAAATCTCTCTTTCTCCTTATTGATTTATGAAGTACATCTATCTCTTTACATTAAGGGTGGATATAAATTTAAAATTAACAAACTTTCCATCTATTCTTGAGAAAATCCCTTTATTGGTAATTTTCTTAATTACCCAAAATAACATTTTGTGACAAGTTTATAACTAGTACAAATGAAATTTCAATACAAATTTCTTCGTTTCATATAACAACTTGTGATAACTTGTATTTAATCATAAACTTGCTTTTATCAGTAGTGTCTAATGCTTCTACTATTTTTGAAAAGTATTTTTAAGAAACTATTTTTTCATTAATACAATTCATATTTATGCTTGAATTAATTAAGACAATAGTTGAAAAGATATACTCTTTATTGACTATTATTATAATCTAAGCTAGATGTCTCTTATGGTTCATTAATCTCAGAAGTAGAAGTTAAGGGAGGAAAGTCAACTCTATACTGGGATTGACCGACCTATTCTCTTATTCTTCTAATACTTTCCACCTCAGTATTGGCATTAAGGAGGTAAAAAATCTAGGTTTAACCTTTTCTCTTCCCTTTTCGAGGTTTAATCTCAGATTTTTAGATGTAGCAAATTAGATTTTGGCATCCCATCTTTGAATTCAATCATTTCTTCCATTTGTCTGTTAACCTATTCAATAGGTTCAACTGCTTTTTCTAACATCCACTTTTTAGGTAATTTAACTTAATCCCAAGAAATTGTTTTAGGAACAAAAACATTAGATTTTGATGTATTAGTCAAAAACAATGTAGTAGTCTCTTTATCTTGTTAGAATTTTTTTAATTCCAAGGATAATAGTGTTCATAACCTTATAGTGTATCCTATAAATAAAATTAGATTTTCTAAAACAAGCATTATATCAAATCCTTTAGTTTTAATATCCAAACAAAAAGTATGCATCAAATTAGGATCTGATAATGGTGAAGTAAAGTTTGAGAAACAAGAAAACCAAATAGGTTCACCACTAAGAGTAGATTCAATTACTCCTAATAAGGGGTCATGGAAGCGATTATGTCTTTTGTCTCTAACACATATATTTGTTAAGTTATTTAAACTTAGTCTAGTAATAGGTTTTAATGCCATCTATACCATCCCTATATGGATAAATTTATATTTTTATTGCTATAAACTAATAAGCTCCTAGGATAGTTAAAAAAAAATCATTATAACCCTAAGTTAAGGGTAAGGCTTTCTTAACATTTTTTATCACATAATTAGCTTTACAAAAGACACTTCCTTGTTTAGAAATCTGAGAAGATGAAGAAGGAGGAAAAGTCTAATTCTATAAATAATTATTACAATTATAAACTAATTTTCTTTTATATCAGTATGCTTAGTTACTAATATTTATCTTTAATCTATAAGAAATCAACTCAATCTATACCTACTATTAGTCTATATGTCCTCGAAATAGTTAATGAGATAGATGAAAAGGTGAAAAGGTTATTTTACTCTCCTTAGAATACTATAAAAAGAAAATGGTTTCTTATGACCTTTAATGAAAAATAACTAGAAATATGACATAAATTTCATAACATATATACCAATGGTATGAGAGTTGTAGACATTTTCACCTATTTTGAAAAGGTTTATGAACTTAAGAAAAAATCTTTTCTAAATTTTTCAACCCCAAAGGAATGTAATGTCCTTGAGAAAGCATATCAAGAATATGTTACAAGAAAAGGAAAAAGGGTTATTAGTATTCACTTGCTTGTACTTAACCTAAGTGTTAAGATAGAGGACCATAAGGTTCTAGTCGCACCATATAAAGCAGAACACTTTACCGATGCCATTATAAAGTAACTAAATTATACTAATGTTTATCTTCAATTTATAAGAAATTAGTTTAACAAAGTTGAAGAAAAGATTAACAAAATATCTTAGTGAGCTCTAAGACCTTTAGTTAAACTAAAAATAGAAAAAAAAAGTTTTATTTAAACCTATTTCATTAGAAAAAATAGATTACAATATATTAGGTAAAAATCCTAAAAAAAAAAAAGAATCAATTGATGAAATAATCAAAAGGTTAGAAAAATCTTAGATTAAAAGAAAAACATGCTTCTGTTAAGAAAAGAGGAATAGATTATAAAAGAAGAATCAAAGGTTGAGGATTATGTAGATAAAATTCAAGAAATGTTCTTATCAAAATAGAATCCAATTCAAAAAGATCTATCTCCTTCTTATAAGAAGGAAAGTATGGAAATCAACAAAATGAATTTTAATAGAGTCTCAACAAAATTATATTATTATAAATCAATACCAATTAACCTTTTATTAGAGAAACAATCTGAGTATAACTACGTATAATATGATGGAAGCAGTATCATAAAATGCAATTTAGACGGAATGTCAAAAAATCATATTCTTATTCTACTTCATTATATAATGATGTTTGTCACTGTTGTAAAATCTAAATGAGGTAATTCTAACTCCCAAATAACAAGATTCATAGTAAATGGTTTTATTGAATAGTTTAAATGCTGATGGGGTTTCTATTTATCAAGAGAAGCTAAGTCCCAAATATTTAATGCCATAAAAATAGAGCAAGGGATTTACCTAGTTGATAGTGTTAATACACTGATTTATACAATTACTAACCATTTTATCAATACAGCTATCTCATTAGTAGACAAAACATAAGAGCAACTCATTAATTTAAGATACCCAAATCTGTCTCACTTTAGGTGGTATAAAGATGTGTTGTTTTAAAAGTTTTTACTTAAGAAGAAAGTCAAAGTATTTTATGGAAGGCAAAAATTTTATTTGGATTATCTACTTTATTTGGTGAAGGGGTATAAAATAGGTTAAAATCCTATCATGAAGGAGTTATTAATTACTCCAGTTGTTCATATAGAGAATTAGCTAGAGAAGTTATAATAAAAGGGGTTAAACTCTATAATGAGATAAAACTACATATGTAGTTACAAAATGAAAAGATATAGGGTAAAAAGACCTTATGAGACTTTTATGGATAAATGCATTATCCACCTATGAAGTATCCTAAAAATTTTAGGAGGAAGGGTTATAAACCCATACCTTAAAGGAAATCCATTTATGAAAAGGAAAAGTTAAAAGAAAAGAAAAAAACTTAGTTCATAGGAAAAGAAAAGAAAATAGTTGTCTATTACAGGATTATTCTAATAAATGCAAAAATGAAACAAAAAATGCAAAAATTATTTATAAATGAAGACCTTAAAAGGTTACTAATGCATATCCTTTTATTAGAAGATGAATTAGATTTAGAAGTAGATCTTCTTAAAGGAAAAGAAAACTTTACCTTTGAAGATTTTAGTAATAGTTGTAACAATCAGTGCAACTATTATTAAGTTATGTGTAAAAGTAATGACTTATTAGTCCCTACAAAAAAAAAAAAAGATAATTTGATTTTGGATCTTTTTTATAAGATTACAAATCCAAAAGAAAAAAAAAATAGTTAGAGAAATATCTTTATCTATCTTGAAATGAGACTGAAGCTTAAGAACAAAAAGAAGATTACAGTTTGAAAATTGTTATTCAAAAAGTTGGAAATAATCATTCTAGTTTAAAAATTCGAGTAACAACAATAGAACTTTTGATTAGAGAGTTCAAAATTGAAAATAATCAGTTAAAAACTAAAATAAAATCATTAAGAGAAAGACTTTTAGTTCTAGAATCTATTTGATAAAATAAATAAACCTCTAGACATTCCAAATACTTCTTTGAAAGAAGAGTTAAGTACTCTTCAATATGTTAATCGCATGATAAGGTAATTACCCATAAGTGGCATAGTCAAATTACAATAGTAGTTAATCAAGAGTATATCTTTTCAACTATTGTCTTAATTAATTCTGATGTAGATATGAATTGTATTAATGAAGGAATAGTTTATTCAAAATACTTTTCAAAAACAACAAAAGTGTTAAACATTGTTGATAAAAATAAGCTTGTTATTAATACAAGTTATCACAAGCTACTATATGCACCGATGAAATTTGTACTAAAATTCCATTCATACTAGTTAAAAACTTGTCATGGGATGTTATTTTGGGAAATCTTTTATTGCACATGCTATATCCTATTAAGGAAATTAGCAATAAAAGAATTTTCTTAGAAATAGATGGAAACCTTATTACCTTTAAATTTATATTTGCCTCTCAATATAAGGAAATTAATGTATTTCAAAAATTGATAAGGAGAAAAGAGAGATTTATTCAATCTCTCTAGAGTGAGATAAAAAGATAAATATTTACAAGAAAAGATAAATATTCTTCTTATACAAGTTGAAATACAAGAATTACAAAAAAAAGTTAGAAAATATAGCTTGTGCAAAAGTTCTTACTATTTTTTGGGATAAGAAGAAGCATGCACTATACTTACTGTATGAAGTGACTTATGAAAGTCAAATACCCACTAAAGTAAGATCCAAAATCAAATTATCTTCTTTTGTAAGGACTAATGAGTCATTTCATTTTTATAAAACTTGATAATAGTTGCATTAATTATTACAGCTATTAATAGAATCTTTAATGGTAAAGTTTTCTTCTTCTTCTTCTTCTTCAAGAATATCTACTTTTAAGTCTAATTCATTTTCTGATAAAAAGATATGCATTAGTGATCTCTTAAGGTCTTCATCTATAGATAATTCTTGAATTTTTTTGTTTCATTTTGCATTTATTAGAATAATACCTTACTTTTCTGCATCTATAATAGACAACCATTTTTTTTTCTTTTTTTGTGGACTAGGCATTTTCTTTTCTTTTAACTTTTCCTTTTCATAAAAGGATTTCTTTTGAGGGATAGGTTTATAACCCTTCCTTTTGAATTTTTTAGGATATTTCATAAGTTTATAACCATTTGTTCACAAAAGTCTTTTAGGGAACATTTCCTAAATTTTATCCATATAATACCCTGCCTTTAATTCTTCTTTTGTAATCTATTTTTCTTTTCCTAGTATAGAAGCATCTTTTCTTTTGATCTTTTTATGGTTTGTCCTAATACCAAATAATATTGATTCTGATTTCTTTTGTTAATTATTGTTCTTCCTTTTCTTGTAACATATTCTTAATATGCTTTCTTAAAGACCATACATTCCTCTGGGCTAGAAAAATTTGGGAAAGGCTTTTTCTTTTCCAACTATGTGAAAAAATCTACAACTCTTATACCATCAGTATATATCTTATGACGTTTATGTCAAATTTCTCATTATTTTACATTAAAAATCATAAAATACTTTTTTTTTCTTATAATATTCTCAACAGAGTAAAATAACTTTTTTACCTTTTCATCTATCACATTGATTACTTTGAGAACATATAAACTCCTATTTTCATCATGATATCTCATATCAAATAAGGAAGGGGACCTAAGCCCAAGAGTCTGGTTATGTCATTGAGGTTGATAGACCTACTCTCTTATTTTTCTAATACCTTCTAGGTTAGTAATTGGCACTAAGGAGATAAAGAATCTAGGTTTATCCTTTTCTATTCCTTTTTCAATGTTTAACCTCACACTTCTAAATAGAGCAAATTAGGTTTTGACATCCTTATCTTTGAATTCAATTATTTCTACCATTTGACTATTAACTTGTTTAACAGGTTTAACTACTTTTTCTAGCATCTATTTTTCAGGTAACTTAACCTAATCCCAAGAAATTGTTTTTAGAACCAAAACATTAGATTTTGACCTATTAGTGTGCAAAATAGTGCTAGTGGGCACATAGTCAGGAGGGGGACAATATGTCTATCATTCAGTATCTCTTAAGAATTGAAGCATAATTTAGCATAAGAGGGTTTAATAAAACTAAAGGGACCAATGGGATAGTAGTGTTCATAACCTTATAATGTATCTTATAAAAAAGGATTTTCTAAGTAGGCATCATATCAAATCCTTCAATTTTAATATCTAAATATAAAGTATGCATCAAATTAGGATATAATAATGATAAGGTAAAGTTCATAAAATAAGAAAACCAAATAGTGCATCATTTAGAGTGAATTTAATTACTTCTAATAAGGAGTCATGGAAGCGATTATGTATTTTCACTCTAACACATATAATTGTTGAGTTATTTAAACCTAATCTAGTTGCAGGTTTTCGTACTACCTGTATCATCTCAATATGGATAAATTTATACTTTTGTTGATGTGAGCTAATAACCCTAAGTTAAGCGTAAGACTTCTTCAACGGTTTTTATCACATAATCAACTTTAGAAAAGAAACTTCTTTGTTTATAAACCTAGGAAGATAAAGAAGAAGGAAGAGTCCAATTTCGTATATAATTATTATCTAAATTTTCACTTAAAATTATTTCTTTATTTCTATTAAAAGAACTATCACTTATAAATAGTTGATTAGGTCTTAACCTATCCATGCCTCACCATATTATTGTCAACTTCTTAAGCCACAACCCTACACACCTACACATGACAAACACGAGTATAAAGGTAGCATGACTTAGGGTTTCAACAATAAGACACTAATAGGTATAAACTTTTCAACTACTTAGAAGGTCAATCTTTACCTGGAAAGAAGGCTTTGATACCATTCCTATTTTGGTAGCATAGGATCTCAAACATATATATAGAAACTAATTTAAGTAACTAAATAAGGTATAATGATATAAAAGAAAAAAATTTAAAACAAATAATAACATAATTTAAATACTTGCAGAAACAAGGCTTTCATTGAACACCAAACACCATTACAAGCTTATAATTTACAAAAGAAAGGAGATACAAGCTTAGAGAGAGAGAGAGAGAGAGAAAAGGAAATTGGACTCTATCTCTAGAGTAGTCAACAGGTCTTATTTATACAAAGGAAAAGGTAATAATCATAATTAAAGGAATCTTCCTTTGCAAAGTGAGTTGTCTTTTCCTCCTTTACTTTTGTTAAAGTAGTTTTATTAAAGCTATCTTAGTGGCAACCTTTTCATCAAATATTCTTTATCTTTTTGCCTTTTACAACTCATATGAGTCCTGAGAATCTTGCATAATATCATTATTGATGTCCCATTAATTGCTTTCAAATTACTTTGCTTAAGTGTCTTGATTTTGTTGGAGCAAAGTAATCATCATTTCCAATAGCTTCTACTTTGATAAAGACTCCATTAAAGTGTTTGCTATCTCTTCGAGACTAGTAGGAGTGGGCTTTGGTGGTGGAGCCTTAATTCCATTTATGCAAATGACTATTTTTCCTGTATAGACTTCATTATAAAAAAAAGTCAAATTCTCCCACCATTAGATATTAATCCATCTTGCAAACCATTCAACATGCCTAATATCAACATCTAGGATATTAACTAGTTAGACCATAATTATGTAGTCTCATTTAATGATCCAAGGGACATGATACCATGCTTTGAATACTAATAATGGGTCTTTAACCTCTTCATTTACTTCACAAAATTGTTGATAAATAGTTCTCACTTTGCTTGGTAGGGTTAGATAATGTAACCCCCACTTAAAAAACCAGGTTTTAAACCAATTTGGAAATTTTTTGGATCATTCAAAAGACATATTTGAATGAACTAACTAAATTTTCTCTGCCTATTTTCATATAATAAAGCATTTTCCTATACTTTTATATAATTAAAATAATCATAGGTTTTAACCTTTCATCATTCCTTCAATTCTTTATAGCTAAAGAGATCCCCTTACCAATTTTCTAGTTAAAAAAATCTTCTTTATTTTGAATTTGGTGTAGGTCTAATCTTTGAAGCCATACCTAGATTCAAATCCAGATGCTTTTTTTATAAGTTCACTAGCCACAAAGTCTGTTTTATGTAGTCTCTATTGATAATACATGTAATCCTTCATCATATTATGAGGATATATATCATTTTTAAGATAAAAACTAGCAATCTCATTAAGTCTAAACTGAGCATAATTGTTTTCAATAGCACATAAAAATTTATGTGTTTTGGAATTAAAAGATATGTAATGAATTTATCCAAAACTCACTTATAAGCATCATTACGAAGTTTATCAACATCTTTTGCTTTTGCATCTTTAGCTGATGAGTTGATCAACTTTGTTGGGAACTAAGACCCTTTTGTGAGATTCCTTTTACTCATGTCTTAGTTCCTTGCAAAGATTCATGAGTTAGGAAATTTGGTAAAAAATTAGAATTTCCTTTAATAAACTCAATATCAAGACCAAATACAAAAAGTATTCCTTACCATCTAACAAAGATTTGTTTAGATACAATGTTTTTAACATCTTTAGTAAGAATATTTTTTACTACCTTACAATTTATTATTAGAAGAAATTTTTGACTTAAAAGATCACTTTCAAATTTTTTAATACATAGTGCAATGACAATTTATTTTTTAATAGTAGAATAATTAACTCTAACTCCTTTCTAAACTCTTAAAGTGAATTGAACTAATGATTCTTTTAAATTAATCCTTTGCTTATTTTGAATTAATCCTTTGCTTAAGGATTCTTCCATAACCCTTTTTCTAATACATCAGTTTCAACTATTTTGAAAATATCAAGATGAGGGAGGCTAAGACATAACAACTCCTTTGTTTTTCATTTTATCTTTTTAACTACCTTCGTATGTTCATCCATTCATTCGAGAGGATTTTTTTGTAACCTTTAAACAAAGGCTTAGCATCATAATCTAATTCTTTATAAAATTTTAAAATATAATTCAAACAATGTAAAAACCTTTACAACTGTTGTTTTTCTCTAATTTCATTAAGAAATTTAAAGGTAAACTCAATTACTCAATCAATAAGAATAATAGTTCCATTTTTAATGAGGTGGCCAATAAATCAAATTCTAGTTTGGAATAACTTCATCATTTTGGCTGATAAGGCTAAACCAGATTTTTCAATAACCTTTAAATCAGTCTAAGTGTTTAAAGTGTTGTTCAATAATTTTGAGAAGTACTAACAATCATCAATATAAATAATAATGAGTGCTGAATAAATATTAAATATTTCATTCATTTCTTTTTTATAATTTTAGATGGTGCATTATTTAACTCAAAAGACATTACATTGCATTCATTGTGTTCGAATGGAATTATGAATACTATTTTGTATTTATTTGCTAATAAGTAGATTTCATATCAAATTTTGAAAATATTTGAGTTTCATATAGTCTATTTAACAAATCATTTTTTATTAGGTATATGATATCTAATCCATCTTAAGACCTTATTTAAAGACTTATAATTAATAACCAATCTTGAAACTCTTCACTCTAATTCTACAACATTTTTCACATAAAATACTGGACAACTTTAGGGACTATTACTTTTTGTAATAACCCTTTTTCTTAGATGTTATCTATTTCTTTTTTATAGACCTTTAGATGCCTTAGTCCCGTAGTTATGGGCCTAACTTTAATAGGTATTTGACTTTCATTAAAAGTCACTTCATACAGAAATTTTACCATATGCTTCTTTCTATCCCAAAAAGTAGTAGAAACTTTTGCACAAACCATATTTTCTAGCTTTTTCTATAATTCCTATATTTTAATTTGCATTACAAGTGTATTTATCTTTTCTTATAAATATTTATCTTTACCTTACTCTGAAAAGATTGAATAAATCTCTCTTTCTCTTGACCAAGAAATCTAACTTTGCTTTGGAATAACTTCATCTTTTGGCTGATACGATTAAACCAGTTTTTTCAATGACCTTAAAAAATAGGTTTAAATGTTTAAAGTGTTGTTCAATTTGGTTAAAAAAAATACTAACATATCATTAATATAAATAATAGTAAATACTAAAAAGTATTAAATATTTCATTCATGATTATTTAAAATTCAAAGGGTACATTTTTTTACCCAAAAGGCATTACATTCCATTCACAATGTCTGAATAGAACTGTGAATGCTATTTTGTATTTATCTTTTTTCATTATCAAATTTTGAAAATATTTGGACTTTATAGCACAGTTCTTTTTGTTAGGACTTTATTAAAAGTTATTTTGTTACTTTCCATACTTTCCTTCTTGTAAGAAGATGATGGATCTTTTCAAACTAAATTCTGTTCTAATAAAAACATTTATTGAATTTTATCCACATAATTCTTAGCATTTGATTCTTTTCTATAATTTGTTCCTCTTTTCCTAACACAAAAGTATTTTTTCTTTTTAATAAAGTCCTAAAAAAAATTATATTATACTAGACTAGCACTGATCGATCTCTTATTAAAGGAATAATTTGAGTATGCATTAGGATCATTCTTACCTTGGAATGCATTAGGATCATTCTTACCTTGGAATGGAGGAATTGTCATTTTAATACTGTCTAAATTATGGTCATAGGTGCCTTGCCTCCCAAATTCTCTTCAATCCCTTCTATTGTTAGCAGTTTTGACCATAGTAGTTTGATCATCAAATTCATCATCTTCTACATCATCTTCATGGTCATAGGCACATCTCAACTACCTTCTTGCTTTAGGAGCCTCATATTCCCCATGCCTCCTTTGTGGAAAACCCCTAAAAGACGTGGCTTAGGTACCCAATGCACACATAGAATCAAGGGACAACTAGGAAAGCTAAATCAGAGTTTAATAACACAAACCCTAGACCTAACATTCGAAGGAGCATTGTTAGGAAGAAATCAAGAGACGGTCTAATAAGTCTGTAATTAAGTAAAATATCCTTCTAGGAAATGGTAGTCATCACCAAAGACTCCTTGTTTAATGAAATTCAACGGATTCCTTGTTCCAAGGGAGTATAGAGGTGCTTGCTGCCTTAAATATAGTGCCTATTGGGGGCACAAAAACTATTTTCAAGATCATTAAGTGTGAATGAGTTATTGCAACAAATGGTGGAGCCTTGTTAGGAAGAAATGAAGAGACAGACACATTATTCAGTAATTTTACCAAAAATACTTGAAATAAATGCTAGTCATCATCAATGACTCCCTGATCAACGAAATTCAACAGATTCCTTGTTCCAAGGGAGTATAGATGTGCTTGCTACCATAAATATAATGCTTGTTGTGGGCACACAAACTATTTTTAAGATCATCAAGTGTAAATGAGTTATTACAAAAAAGGGTGGAGCCTTGTTAAGAGGAAATAAAAGACGGTCTCATTATTCAGTAATTATACCAAAAATACTTGTAACAAATGCTAGTCATCACCAAAGACTTCTTGTTTAGTGAAATTCAACAAATTCCTTATTCCAAGGGAGTGTAAATGTGCTTGTTGCCGTGAATATAGTACCTGTTGGGGGAACAAAAGCAATTTTTAAGATACCAAAAATACCTAAAGGAAATGCTAGTCATCATTAATGACTCCTCATTTAATGAAATTTAACGGATTCCTTGTTCCAAGGGAGTATAGATGTGCTTGTTGCCAAGAATATAGTCCCTATTGTGGGCACACAAGCTATTTCTAAGATCACTAAGTGTGAATGAGTTATTGCAATAAAAGGTGGAGTCATGTTTGGAAGAAATGAAGAGACGATCTCGTTATTCAAGAATTAAACCAAAAATACTTGCGAGAAATGCTAGTCATGATCAATGACTTCACGTTTAGAGAAATTCAATGGACTCCTTGTTCCAAGGGAGTATAAATGTGCTTGTTGCCATGAATATAGTGCCTGTTGTGCACACACAAGCTATTTTCAAGATCATTAAATGTGAATGAGTTATTACAACAAAAGATGGAGCCTGTTGTATAGATGTGCTAGTTGCCATGAATATTGTGCCTGTTGTAGGCATACAAGCTATTTTCTAGATCATTAAGTGTGAATGAGTTATTGCAACAGAAGATAGTGCTTTGTAAGAATGAAATGAAGTGACAGTCTCATTATTCAGTAATTATACCAAAAATACTCGAAAGAAATGCTAGTCATCATCAACGACACCTTGTTTAATGAAATTCAACGGATTCCTTGGTGCTTTGTTAGGATAAAATGACGTGATGGTCTCATTATTCAGTAATTATACCAAAAATACTTGAAAGAAATGCTAATCATCATTAATGACACCTTGTTTAATGAAATTCAACGGATTCCTTGCTCCAAGGGAGTATAGATGTGCTTGTTGCCATGAATATTGTGCCTGTTGTGGGCACACAAGCTATTTTCAAGATCATTATGCGTGAATGAGTTATTACAACAAAAGGTGGAGCCTTGTTAGGAAGAAATGAAGAGACCTTCTAATTATTCAGTAATTATACCAAAAATACCTGAAGGAAATGCTAGTCATCATCAATGACTCCTTGTTTAATGAAATTTAACGGAGTCCTTGTTCCAAGGGAGTATAGATATGCTTATTGCCATGAATATAGTGCCTATTATTGGAACACAAGCGATTTTCATGATCCTTGAGTGTAAATGAGTTATTGCAATGAAAGGTGGAGCCTTGTTTCAAAGAAATGAAGAGATGGTCTTATTATTCAGAAATTATACCAAAAATACTTGAATGAAATGCTAGTCATCATCATTGACTCCTTATTTAATGAAATTCAATGGATTCGTTGTTCCAAGGGAGTATAGATGTGCTTGTTGCCATAAAGATAGTGCCTGTTGTCAGCACACAAGCAATTTTCATGATCATTAAGTTTGAATGAGTTATTGCAGCAAAAGGTGGAGTCTTGTTAGGAAGAAATGAAGAGATCATCTCATTAGTCTTGAACTAAGTAGAAAATACTTGTAAGAAGTGCTAGTCATCACCAAAGACTCCTTGTTTAATGAAATTCAACGGATTCCTTGTTCTAAGGGAGTATAGATGTGCTTGTTGCCATGAATGTAGTGCCTGTTGTGGACACACAAGCTATTTTCAAGATGATTAAGTGTGAATGAATTATTGTAAGAAAAGGTGGAGCCTTGTTAGGAAGAAATGAAGGGCCAGTCTCATTATCTAGTAATTATACCAAAAATAATTGAAAGAAATGCTAGTCATCATCAATGACTCCTTGTTTAATGAAATTTAACAGATTCCTTGTTCCATAGGAGTATAGATGTGGTAGTTGCCATGAATATAATGCCTATTGTGGGCACATAAGCTATTTTTTAGATCATTAAGTGTGAATGAGTTATTGCAACAAAAGATGGAGCCTTATTAGGAAGAAATAAAGTGATGGTCTCATTATTCGGTAATTATACCAAAATTACTTAAAAGAAATACTAGTCATCATCAGTGACTCCTTGTTTAATGAAATTCAACAGATTCCTTGTTCCACGGGAGTATAGATGTGTTTGTTGCCATGAATATAGTGGTTTTTGTGGGCACACAAGCTATTTTCAAGATCATTATGTGTGGAAGAGTTATTGCAAGAAAAGTTGGAGCCTTGTTAGGAAGAAATGAAAAGACAGTCTCATTACTCAGTAATTATATCGAAAATACTTGAAAGAAATGCTAGTAATCATCAATGACTCCTTGTTTAATGAAATTCAATGGATTCCTTGTTGCAAGGGAGTATAGACGTGCTTGTTGCCATGAATATAGTGCCTGTGGTGGGCACATAAGCTATTTTTAAGATCATTATGTATGAATAAGTTACTGCAACAAAAGGTGGAGCCTTGTTAGGAAGAAATGAAGAGATGGACTCATTGTTTAGTAATTGTACCGAAAATGCTGGAAAGAAATACTAGTCATCATCAAAAACTCTTTGTTTAATGAAATTGAACGGACTCCTATATCCAAGGGAGAATAGCTGTGCCTGTGGCCATGAATATTAGTCCCTGTTATGGGCACAAAAGGTATTTTCAGGATCATTAAGTGTGAATGTGTAATTACAAAAAAAAGTGGAGCATTGTTAGGAAGAAATCAAGAGATGGTCTAATAAGTTTGTAATTAAGTAAAATATACTTCTAGGAAATGGTAGTCATCACTGAAGACTTCTTGTTTAATGAAAGTCGACAGATTCCTTGTTCCAAGTGAGTATAGACGTGCTTGTTGCCTTGAATATAATGCATGTTGTGGGCACAAAAGCTATTTTCAAGATCATTAAGTGTGAATAAGTTATTGCAACAAATGGTGGAGCCTTGTTAGGAGGAAATGAAGAGACGGACTCATTATTCAGTAATTTTACCAAAAATACTTGAAATAAATGCTAGTCATCATCAAAGACTTCTTGTTAAACGAAATTCAATAGATTCCTTGTTCCAAGGGAGTATACATGTACTTGCTGCCATGAATATAATGCCTATTGTGGGCACACAAGCTATTTTCAAGATCATTAAGTGTGAATGAGTTGTTACAAAAAAAGGTGGAGCCTTGTTAGGAAGAAATGAAGAGACGGTCTCATTATTTAGTAATTATATCAAAAACACTTGTAACTAATGCTAGTCATCACCAAAGACTTATTGCTTAATGAAATTCAACGAATTCCCTATTCCAAGGGAGTATAGATGTGCTTGTTGTTGTGAATATAGTACCTGTTGTGGGCACAAAAGCAATTTTCAAGATCATTAACTATGAATGAGTTATTGCAACAAAAGGTAGAGCCTTGTTAGGAAAAAATAAAGAAATGAAGGGACGGACTCACTATTTAGGATCTTTAAGTGTGAATGTGTAATCACCAAAAATGAATATTAGTCCCTATTGTGGGCACAAAAGGTATTTTTAGGATCTTTAAGTGTGAATGTGTAATTATAAAAAAAAAGTGGAGCATTGTTAGGAAGAAATCAAAAGACGGTCTCATAAGTCTGTAATTAAGTAGAATATATTTCTAAGAAATGGTAGTCATCACCAAAGACTCCTTGATTAATGATCCTTGTTCCAAGGGAGTATAGATGTTCTTGTTCCCATGAATATAGTGCCTGTTGTGGGCACACAAGCTCTTTTCAAAATCATTAAGTGTGAATGAGTTATTACAACAAAAGATGGAGTCTTGTTAGGAAGAAATGAAGTGATAGTCTCATTATTCGGTAATTATATAAAAAATACTTGAAGTAAATGCTAGCCATCATCAATGACTCCTTCTTTAATGAAATTCAATGGATTCCTTGTTCCAAGGGAGTATAGATTGGCTAGTTGCCATGAATATTGCAACAAAAGATGGTGCTTTGTTAGGATGAAATGAAGTGATGGTCTCACTATTTAGTAATTATACCAAAAATACTCGAAAGAAATGCTAGTCATCATCAATGACATCTTGTTTAATGAAATTCAACGGATTCCTTGTTCCACAGGAATATAGATGTGCTAGTTGCCATGAATATAGTGCCTATGTGAAAGAAATGAGTTATTGCAACAAAAGATGAAGCCTTGTTAGGAAGAAATGAAGAGACGGTCTCATTATTCAGTAATTATACCAAAAATATGTGAAAGAAATGCTAGTCATCATCAATGACTTCTCATTTAATGAAATTCAATGGATTCCTTGCTCCAAAGGAGTATAGATGTGCTTGTTGCCATGAATATTGTGCTTGTTGTGGGCACACAAGCTATTTCAAGATCATTATGTGTGAATGAGTTATTGCAACAAAAGGTGGAGCCTTGTTAGAAAGAAATGAAGAGACCATCTCATTATTCGATAACTAGAGCAAAAATTGTTGAAAGAAATGGTAGTCATCATCAAAGACTCCTTATTTAATGAAATTCAATGGATTTCTATATCCAAGGGAGAATAGGTGTGCTTATTGCCATGAATATTAGTCCTTGTTGTCGCATAAAATGTATTTTGAAGATTCTTTAGTGTGAATGGGTAATTACAAAAAAAAAGTGGAGCTTTGTTTGGAAGAAATCTAGAGACATTCTCATTAGCCTCTAATTAGGTAGAATATAGTTGTAAGAAATGGTAGTCATCTCCAAAGACTCCTTGTTTAATGTAATTCAATGGATTTCTGGTTCCATGGGAGTATAGATGTGCTTGTTGCCATGAATATAATGCCTGTTGTGGGCACACAGGCTATTTTCAAGGTCATTAAGTGTGGATGAGTTATTGCAACAAAAGGTGGAACCTTGTTAGGAAGAAATGAAGAGACAAACTCATTATTCAGTAATTAAACCAAAAATACCTTAAGGAAATGCTAGTCATCATGAATGACTCCTTGTTCAAAAAAATTCAACTAATTCCTTGTTTCAAAGGAGTATAGATGTGCTTGTTGCCAAGAATATAGTGCCTATTGTGGGCACACAAGCTATTTTCAAGATCACTAAGTGTGAATGAGTTATTGCAACAAGGTGGAGCCTTTGTTTTGAAGAAAATGAAGAGACAGTCTTCATTATTTAGTAATTAAACTAAAAATACTTGCAAGAATAGCTAGTCATCATCAATGACTTTCTTGTTTAAAGAAATTAAATGGATTCCTTGTTCCAAGGAGTATATATGTGCTTATTGCCATAATATTAGTGCCTATTGTGGGCACACAAGCTGTTTTCAAGATCATTAAGTGTGAAAGAGTTATTGCACCAAAAGATGGTGCTTTGTTAGGATGAAATGAAGTGATGATCTCATTATTCAGTAATTATACCAAAAATACTTGAAATAAATGCTAGTCATCATCAATGACACCTTGTTTAATGAAATTCAATGGTGGGCACACAAGTTATTTTCAAGATCCCTAAGTGTGAATGAGTTATTGTAACAAAAGGTGGAACATTGTTAGGAAGAAATGAAGAGACGGACTCATTATTCAGTAATTATACCAATAATTCTTGAAAGAAATACTAGTCATCATCAATAACTCTTTGTTTAATGAAATTCAATAGATTCTTGTTCCAAGTGATTATAGAAGTGCTAGTTGCCATGAATATAATGCCTGTTATGGGCACACAAGCTGTTTTCTAGATCATTAAGTGTGAATGAGTTATTGCACAAAAGTGGAGACTTATTAGGAAGAAATAAGTGACGGTCTCAGTATTCAATAATTTATACCAAAAATACTTGAAAGAAATGCTAGTCATGATCAAAGACTTCTCATTTAATGAAATNTTTAAGAGATATGAAGACATATTCTTCTCAAAATTCTTTACTAGAGAAGATAGTTAAAATAATTTAGAAGGAAAATTCTTATTACGGTTATATTATCCTATTTTTAAAGAAAGAGTAAAGAATGGGTTAAAACCTATCATATTGATTAGAACCTTTAGAGATGATGGGTGGAAGGTTTCAAATGATGCAAGAGATCTATTAAACATTCTAAGAAGGCCAATAACATGAGTCAGATCCAAAAAGATGAAAAGGCACTAAATGGGCTAATTAAGGACATTTAAGCCAACTAAAGCTTCAAATGGTTCGAATTGAAGCTTGAAAAAGAGTCTATGCCTTATTAATATGATTGAAATACTTAATGGGTTAGGACTAAGTAATAGCATTCACTCCTAAATAGGAGAGTTTATTATCTGTGTAAGAGTTTGTCCCTAGATAGGAATTTTCCTAAATAAGGATTTTTCTTAAGTAGGAATTTGTGTCTCTTTAGGATTGCTATATTAGCCTATAAATAAGCACCTCCTTATATGATATGGATCATCAAACAATTTTGAGTGAAATAGAAAGCGAGGTTTCCTCCCTCGTTTCTTTTGAGAACTAAAGAACTTATTCAAGAGGTACTTTTTCTTGTGGTGTTCAACCCGATTTATCACTCCTAATTCCTTTCTTTTTGGAGTGTGGCATCCATATCCTTCTGAAATACCCTAGGTTTGTGTTCCTTTTGAATGTTGGTCTAGGTTTGTGTTATTAAAGTTTGATTTAACTTTCCTAGTTATTTCTTTGATTCTTGTGTGTGTTAAGTCCTTAAGCCTTGTCTCTTTGGGGTTTTCCGCATCAGTTGGTATCAGAGCTGGGTTCTAAATTAGGTTGGATCAATTTATTCTTCAATTTTCTACCTTATGATTTATTTATTTTTATTTACTTTGTCTATTAAGCGCATTACCATTCAAATGCACTAATATGTTTGTTTGCAATCCTTCTTCTTTGCTTGTTTATTTGAGATTATAACTATAAAAAACGTGTTAATTACAATTCCAATTGCTGTGTCTAAGTATTCTACTGTTGTTTTGTGTTGAGTAAAAGAAAGAAAAAAAAAAAAAAGAGCAATGAAAAAAAGAAAAAGAAAAGAAAAGGAACAAAAACAAGAAGGCATCAAATTCAAGTTATTGATAAAAGTTAACAGTTTGATCATATTGGCCACAATAATAATATAGTTTTTTTACTCAACCCTAAATTCTACCATTTATTTTCTAGTTTTGTTATCCAAGTTTGTCCTCTAGGTTTAACTTTCTATCCTGATTTTTGTGAGTTCAGCTCATTAAATTCGTTTGTCTTAATATCTATTGTCATTTTTTTTGACTCCTTGTTCTCCAATTAATTCAATCTAGTCATTTATCTTATTCTATTCAAAATCAATCCTCTGATTTAGTTTGTTTAGTTCTTTAAAGAAGGCTAAAAGGGGAATTTAAGTGGTAAAAGGCAAGAGTGCAAATTCATATTAAGAAAAAGCCATAAAAAGTGTAAACATGAGGAGAGTGACACCTCTTCTTTTGAGTGAAACACATGAGAGAGTGTTTAGTGAGGTATCTTAATCATTTTGTACAAAACTAATACTATGACATCCATAGACAAAGGAGTAGGTCAGAAGGGAGTTTACTTCAAGATAAAAGCTATGCAACAACAATTTGAGTGCATGAATACTAGATTTGATGATAGGAGGGAGAGGATAGAGGAGCAAGCTAATACAATAGCAGAGTTGCAAAAGAGGCATGGAGAATATGAGGGTCTAAAAGTAAAAAAGCAATTAAGAAGTGCCTATGACAATGAAAATGATGTAAAAGATGATGAATTTGATGATCAAACTATCGTGGTTAGAACTACCAACAATAGAAGGGATCAGAGAGATTTTGGGAGGCAAGGCACCTATGATTGTGATTTGGGCAGTATTAAAATGACAATTCCTCAATTCCAAGGTAAGAATGATCCTAATACGTACCTAAAACGGGAAAAAAAGGTTGAATTGGTTTTGAACTACCATAACTATTTTGGGGAGAAAAAGGTAAAACTTGAGCATATGAATGCCAGATTGGATGATATGAGGGAGAGGATAGAGGACCAAGCTCATACAATAGTAGAGTTGCAAAAGAGGCATGGGGAATATGAGGCTCCAAAAGCAAGAGGTAATTAAGATGTGCCTATGACAATGAAAACGATGTAGAAGATGATGAATTTGATGATCAAACTATCGTGGTTAGAATTGCCAACAATAGAAGGGATCAGAGAGATTTTGGGAGGCAAGGAACCTATGACTGTGATTTGGGCAGTATTAAAATGATAATTCCTCCATTTCAAGGTAGGAATGATCCTAATGTGTACTTAGAATGGGAGAAAAAGGTTGATTTGGTTTTGAACTACCACAACTATTATGAGGAGAAAAAGGTAAAACTTGTTGTCGTTGAATTTACTGATTATGCTATTATTTGGTGGGATCAACTTGTTTTGACTAAGGGAAGGAATCGTGAGTGGCCAATTGATACATGAGAGGGGATGAAGGCTATCATGAGGAGGAGATTTGTCCCTAATCACTATTACAAGGAGTTATACCAAAGGCTGCAAGGGCTCACTCAAGGCACTTGTGTGAAGGACTACCACAAGGAGATGGAGATTGTCATGATTAGAGCAAATGTAGAAGAAGATAGAGAGGCAACCATGGCTCAATTTCTACAAGGGATAAATAGAGACATAACTAATGTGGTTGAATTGCATCATTATATGGAATTAAAGGACATGGTACATATAGCAATGAAAGTTGAAAGACAACTTAAATGAAAGGGTTCCACACAGTTTGGACCGAATTTGGGTTCTACCTCATCTTGGAAGCCAAATTGGAGCAAAAAGGAAGAGAAGGCTAATTACAAGTCCAAAGTAGAGCTATGCAAGAACAATAATGTGGGTTTTAACAAGGAGGTAGGTGATTTTGACCCCCAACCAAGTAAAAATAGAGATGTTAAATGTTTTAAGTGTTTGGGCAGGGATCATATTGCATCTCAATGTCCAAATAAGCATGCAATGATCTTACGAGATAATGGTGATGCTAAAACTGCAAGTGAATCAAATAATGATTCTGTGCCATCATCAGAGGGTGAAAGTGATGGAGAGGAGTATCCGGTTAATGGAGTAGCTCTCGTCACAAGGTGAGGATTGAATATGCAAGTGAAGGAAGAAAATGAGGTGCAATAAGATAATATCTTTCAGACGAGGTGTCTCATCAAAGATAAGGTATGTAGTGTGATTATTGATGGTGGGAGTTACATTAATGTTGCTAGCACAACTATGGTTGAAAAGCTAAATTTACCTATTATAAAGCATCTTAGGTCACACAAGCTTTAATGGTTTAATAAGAGTGGTGAAGTCAAGGTAAATAAGCAAATGCTCATGTCATTTTCTATCGAAAGGTACCATGATGAAGTTTTATGTGATGTTGTACCTATATAGGCAGGCCATATTTTATTAAGAAGGTCATGGCAATTTGAGGAGCGAGTTATGCATGACGGCTTTAAGAATCAATATTCCTTTGTAATGAATGAAAAACCCGTTACTCTTGTACCATTATCACCTTAACAAGCTTATGACGATTTGTTCTATGCAAAAGAATGTGATGTCAAAAGAGCATTTTATGCTAAACAACCTATGATCATACTATTGTACCAAGAGGCTTATTTTAACACTAACAAGTTTGACCCATCTTTGCCTAGTGTTGTTATTTCTCTTTTGCAAGAATTTAAAGATGTATTCCCTGATGATGTCCTAAGTGGATTACCACCTAAGAGATGAATTGAGCATCAAACTAGCTAGCATATAGGAGTAATCTTGAGGAGACAAAGGAGCTTTAAAGGTAGGTTAAGGAGCTTATTTCGAAAGGATATGTAAAGGAAAGCATGAGTCCTTGTGGTGTTCCTGTTCTACTTGTACCCAAGAAAGATGGGAGTTGGAGGATGTGTGTTGACTGTCGAGCGATCAACAAAATCACCGTAAAGTATCATCACCCCATACCTAGGTTAGATGACATGTTGGATGAATTTTATAGTTCATGTGTCTTTTCTAAGATTGATTTGAAAAGTGGATATCACCAGATTACGATAAGAGAGGCAGATAAGTGGAAAACAACTTTCAAAACTAAGTATGGTTTGTATGAATGGCTTGTTATGCCATTTGGACTCACTAAAGCACCAAGCACATTTATGTGACTAATGAATCATGTTTTGCATCCATTCATTGGTAAATTTATGGTTGTGTATTTTAATGATATTTTGGTTTATAGTAAATGCCTAGAAATGCACCTTGATCATTTACATTCTATTTTATATGTTTTATGTTTTGAGAAATTGTATACTAACTCGAAGAAATGTTCCTTTTATACTAATTAGATCACATTTCTTGGCTAAGTTTTGAGTGCTAAAGGTATTGAGGTTGACATGGAAAAAGTTAGGGATATTCGTGATTGGCCTACACCTAAGTCAATTAGTGATGTTTGTAGCTTTCATGGCCTAGCTAGTTTCTATAGATGCTTTGTTAGGGACTTTAGCACCATTGCTGCACCACTCACTGAGATTATCAAAAAGAACATGAGTTTTAGGTGGGGTAGGGATCAGGACAAGGCTTTTAATTGCATCAGGGAAAAATTAAGTTTTGCACCCTAACAGGCTTTACTTGACTTTGCAAAAACTTTCAAGATTGAGTGTGATGCTTTAGGTATTGGCATTAGAGCTATTTTGATGCAGGAAAGGTGCCTAATTGCCTACTTTAGTGAAAAGCTAACTGGAGCAAGCCTTAATTATCCTACTTGTGATAAAGAGATGTATGCATTGGTACGGGCTTTGGAGACATGGTAACATTACCTTTGGCTCAAGGAGTCTATCATCTATACTGACGATGAATCCTTGAAGCACTTGAAGGGACAAGGAAAGTTGAACAAAAGACATGCCAAGTGGATCGAATTCATTGACACCTTTCCCTACATCATCAAATATAAACAAGGTAAGGAAAATGTGATAACTGATACATTATCTCATAGGTATGCTCTAATCTCTACACTTACTGCAAAATTATTAGGATTTGAATATATTAAAGATTTATATGTGAATGATTCTAACTTTACTAGTGTGTATAAACATGTGAGAAGTCAGCCTTTGAGAAGTTGTATAAGCATGAGGCTTTCTTATTTAGGGAAAATTATTTATGTGTGCCTATGAGTTCTTTGAGGGGGTTGGTTGTGAGAAAGGTTCATAAGAGTGGTCTAATGGGTCATTTCAGAGTTAGGAAAACCCTAAATGTCCTAATTGAACATTTCTCTTGGCCGCACATGAAACAAGATGTCGAGAGGTTATATGAGAAATGTATAACATGAAAACAGGCTAAATCTAGAGTTTTACCCCATGGCCTATATACCCCTTTAACCATACGTAGCCATCCTTGGGTTAATTTATCTATAGACTTTGTACTAGGGTTGTTACGATAAAAAAGGGGTAGAGATTTTGTATTTGTTGTTGATAGATTTTCAAAGATGGCACACTTCATCCCCTGCTATAAAACTAATGATGCAAGCAATGTGGCTGACTTATTCTTTAGATAAGTAGTACGTTTGCATGGTATGCCTTGGAGCATTTTTTTAGAGCGGGATACAAAGTTCTTAAGCTACTTCTGGAAGATTTTATGGGGTGATGATTCGAGGATGAAACCTTTCGAGGAGAGGGGGAATGATGAGAACCTTAGAGATGATAGGTGGAAGGCTTCAAATAATGCAAGAGGTCCATTGCACATTCCAAAAGACCAAATAACACGAGCTAGAGCCAAAAAGATGAAAGAAGTACTAAATGGGCTGATTAAGGACATTCAGGCCAACCAAGCTTCAAATAGTGTGAGCTGAAGCTTGAAAGAGAGTCTAGGCCTTATTAATATGATTGGAGTACTTAATGGGTTAGGACTAAATAATAGCATTCACTCCTAATTAGGAGTTTATTGTCTGTGTAAGAATTTGTCCCTATATGGGAATTCTTTCTAAAGAAGGATTTTTTCTAAGTAGGAATTTGTGTCTTTTTAGGATTACTATCTTAGCCTATAAATAGGCACCTTCTTGTATGCTTTGAATCATCAAACAATTTTGAGTGAAATAGAAAGCAAGGGTTGTCTCCTTTGGTTCTTTTAAGAACTAAAGAACTTATCAAGAGGTACTTCTTCTTGTGGTGTCAACTCGACTTATCACTCCCAATTGCTTTCTTTTTTGGAGTGTGGCATCCATATCCTTCTTAAATACCCTAGGTTCGTGTTCCTCTGAATGTTGGGCCTAGGGTTTGTATTATTACTATTTGATTTAGCTTTCTTGGATATTCTTTGATTCCTTGTGTATGTTAAGTCCCTAAGCCACGTCTTTTTGGGGTTTTCCTTGTCAACTTATCATCCATAAACTGATGGGCAGATTGAGGTGGTTAATCAAACTCTTTCTGCTCTTTTGAAGAAATGAAGAGACGGTCACATTATTCAGTAATTATACTGAAAATACTAGTAAGAAATGCTTGTCCTTAACAAAGACTCTTAGATCCAAAGGAATGTAGATGTGCTTATTGCCATGAATATTGTGCTTGTTGTGGGCACATAAGCTATTTTCAAGATCATTAAGGGTGAATGAGTTATTGCAACAAAGGGTGGAGCCTTCTTAGGAAGAAATGAAGAGACGGTCACATTATTTAGTAATTATATCAAAAATACTTGTAAGAAATGCTAGTTCTCAAGAAAGACTCTTGTTGAACTAAATTCAACAAATTCCTAGATCCAAGGGAGTGTATATGTGTTTGTTGCCATGAAGATTGTGCCTGTTATGGGCATACAAGCTATTTTGAAGTTCATTAAGTATGAATGAGTTATTGCAACAAAAGGTAGAGCCTTGTTAGGAAGAAATGAGGAGATGTTCTCAATATTTAGTAACTGTACCAAAAATGCTTGTAAGAAATGGTAGTCATCATCAAAAACTCTTTGTTTAATGAAATTCAATGCTTTCCTAGTTCCGAAGGAGTATAAATGTGTTTGTTGCCATCAATATTGTACTTGTTGTGGGCACACAAGCTATTTTTGAAATCATTAAGTGTGAATGCATTATTGCAACAAAAGGTGGAGCCTTCTTAGGAAGAAATAAAGAGACAGTCACATTATTTAGTAATTATACCGAAAATACTTGTAAGAAATGCTAGTCTTCAACAAAGACTCCTTGTTGAATGAAATTCAACTCATTCTTAGTTCCAAGGGAGTGTAGATGTGTTTGTTGGCATGAATATTGTGCCTGTTGTGGGCACACAAGCTATTTTCAAGTTCATTAAGTGTGAATGAGTTATTGCAACAAAAGGTGGAGCCTTGTTAGGAAGAAATGAGTAGACGTTCTCAATATTTAGTAATTGTACCAAAAATGCTTGTAAGAAATGGTAGTCATCATCAAAAACTCTTTGTTAAATGAAATTCAATACTTTCCTAGTTCCAAAGGAGTATAAATGTGTTTGTTTCCATCAATATTGTACCTATTGTGGGCACACAAGCTATTTTTGAGATCGTTAAGTATGAATGCGTTATTGCAATGAAAGGTGGAGCCTTCTTAGGAAGAAATGAAGAGACAGTCACATTATTTAGTAATTATACTGAAAATACTTGTAAGAAATGCTAGTCTTCAACAAAGACTCCTTGTTGAATGAAATTCAACTCATTCTTAGTTCCAAGGGAGTGTAGATGTGTTTCTTGGCATGAATATTGTGCCTGTTGTGGGCACACAAGCTATTTTTAAGTTCATTAAGTGTGAATGAGTTATTGCAACAAAAGGTGGAGCCTTGTTAGGAAGAAATAAGGAGACGTTCTCAATATTTAGTAATTGTACAGAAAATGCTTGCAAGAAAAGCTAGTCATCATCAAAGACTCCTTATTGAATGACATCCAACGCATTGCTAGTTCCAAGGGAGTGTAGATGTGTTTGTTGCCATGAATATTGTGCCTATTGTGGGCAGACAAGCTGTTTTTAAGATCTTTCAGCGTGAATAATTTATTGCAACAAAATGTGGACCTTTTTAGGAAGAGATGAAGAGACAATCTCATTATTCAGAAAATATACCGAAAATACTTGTAAGAAATGCTGCTCTACAACCAAGACTCCTTGTTGAATTGAATTCAACCCATTCCTACTTCCCAAGGGAGTGTAGATGTGCCTGTTGCCATAGATATAGTGCCTTTTGTAGGCAAACAAGCTATTTTCAAAATCATTAAGTGTGAATGAGTCATTGCAACAAAAGTTGGAGCCTTGTTAGGAAGAAATGAAGAGATAGTCTCATTATTGAGCAATTATACCGAAAATACTTGTAAGAAATGCTAGTCTTCAACAAAGACTCCTTGTTGAATGAAACTCAATGAATTCCTAGTTCCCAAGGGTGTGTAGATGTGCTTGTTGTGATGAATATAGTGCCTTTTGTGGGCATTCAAGCTATTTTCAAGATCATTAAGTCTAAATGGGTTATTGCAATAAAAGGAGGAGCCTTGTTAGGAAGAAATGAGGAGATGATCTCATTATTTAGTAATTATACCAAAAATGCTTCTAAGAAATGCTAGTCATCATCAAAGACTCCTTGTTTAATGAATTCAATGCATTCCTAGTTCCAAGGGAGTATAGATGTGTTTGTTGCCATGAATATTGATGAGAACCATAGAGATAATGGGAGGAAGGCTTCAATGGATGCAAATGGATGCAAGAGGTCCATTGTACATTCCAGAAGGCCTAATAACACGAGCTAGAGCTTCAATTGATGCAAGAGGTCCCTTGCACATTCCAAAAGACCCAATAACACAAGCTAGAGCTTCAATCAATGGAAGAGGTCCTTTGCACATTCTAGAAGGCCCAATAACACAAGCTAGAGCCAAAAAAATGGAAAAAGCACTAAATGGGCTGATTAAGGACATTTAGAACAACCAAGTTTCAAATGGTGTGAATTCAAGTTTGAAAGAAAGTCTAGGACTTAGTAATATCATTGGAGTAATTAAAGAGTTAGGACTAAGTAATAGCAGTCACACCAAATTAGGAGTTTATTTTCTGTGTAAGAATTTGCCCCTAGATAGGAATTCCTCCTAAATAAGGAATTATCCTAAGTAGAAATTTATGCCTCTTTAGGATTGCTATCTTAGCCTATAAATAGGCATAACTTGTAAGCTCTAGAAAAAAAGACAATTTATCAGACAACTTTGAGTTAAATAGAAAGCAAGGGTTTTCTCCCTTGGTTCTTTTGTGAACTAAAGAACTTATCAAGAAGTACTTCTTCTTGTGGCATTCAAATTGACTTATCACTCCCAATTCCTTTCTTTTCTGGAGTGTGGTGTCCTTATCCTTCTTAAATACCCTAGGTTCGTGTTCCTTTGAATGTTGGGTCTAAGGTTTATGTTCTTATAATCTGATTTAGCTTTCCTAGATATTCTTTGATTCCTTATGTGTGTTGGGTCCCTAAGCCACATCTTTAAGGGTTTTCCACATCAGTTGGTATGTTGTAGACAAACTTGGATGGCATAACAAGAAAATAGATGATAGAATTAAAGTTGAGCAAGGAAGGTCTATTATTATCGTAACCAATATGACCAAACTGTTAACTTTTATCGATAACTTGAATTGGATGCCTTCTTTCTTTTGTTCCTCTTTTTTTGTTTTCCTTTTTTGTTTTTTTTTTGTTACTCTTTTTTCTTTTGTTTTTTTTTCTCAACACAAAATAATAGTATAATACTTAGAGACAGCAATTGGTATTGAAATTTGCACATTTTTGATAGTTATGATCTTAAACAAATGAGCAAAGTAAGAAGGGTTGCAAAAAGACAGATTAGCACATTTGAATGGTAATAGATAAATCACAAGATAGCAAATTAAAGAATTAATTGATGCAACTTGATTTAAAGTTAGCCTCTGACACTAATTGATGCATCATCAGTTTTATGGCATGGGATGAAGTGTGCCATCTTTGAAAATCTATCAACAACAACAAATACAGAATCCCTTCTCTTTTTTGTTTGTGGCAATCCTAGTACAAAGTCCATAGATAAATCAACCCAGGGATGGCTAGGTATGGGTAAAGGGGTATACAAGCCATGGGGTAAAACTCTAGATTTAGCCTATTTGCATGTTATGCATTTTTCACATATCCTCTCAACATCTCGTTTCATGCGTGGCCAAAAGAAATATTCATTTAGGACATCTAGGGTTTTCCTAACTCTAAAATGACCCATTAGACCACCCTCATGAGCTTCTCTTACAAGCAACTCCCTTAAAGAACTCGTAGGCATGCATAAATGATTTTCCCTAAATAAGAAACCCTTATGCCTATAAAATTTCTCAAAGGCTGACTTCTTACATGGTTTATACATATTAACAAAGTCTGGATCATTCACATATAAATCTTTAATATGTTCAAATCCTAATAAGTTTGCAGTAAGTGTAGAGATAAGGGCATAGCTGCGAGATAATGCATAAGCTACCACATTTTCCTTACCTTCTTTATATTTGATGATATAAGGAAAGGTCTTAATGAATTCAATCCACTTGGCATGTCTTTTGTTTAAGTTTCCTTGTCCCTTCAAGTGCTTCAACGATTCATGGTTAGTATGGATGACAAACTCCTTGGGCCAAAGGTAATGTTGCCATGTCTCCAAAGTCCGTACCAATGCATACATCTCTTTATCATAAGTAGGATAATTAAGGCTTGCTCCACTTGGCTTTTCACTAAAGTAAGCAATTGGGCGCCTTTCAGTGATTTTGTTGATTGCTCAACAATTAACACACATCCTCCAAGTCCCATCTTTCTTGGGTACAAGTAGGATAGGAACAACACATGGACTCATGCTTTCCCTCATATATCCTTTGGATATAAGCTCCTCAACTTGCCTTTGAAACTCTTTTGTATCCTTAGGATTACTCTTATATGCTGGCCAGTTAGGGATGGATGCACCTAGGATGAAATCAATTTGATGCTCAATCCCTCTATTAGGTGGCAATCCACTTGGGCAATAAAGCAACAACAACACTAGGCAAAGATGGGTCAAACTTGTTAGTGTTAAAAAAGCCTTTTTGTACAAAAGTACAATCATAGGCTGTTTGGCATAGAATGCTCTTTGACATCACTTCTTTTGCATAGAAACTTTCTCTTTTCTTCTCTTTCTCTTATGTCCTCATGTTTTCTCCTCACTTTTCTCTTTTATCAATCTCTATTTTTTATTCACTCTTATTTTTAATCCTTATTTGATCCTCATAAGCTTGTTGAGGTGATGATGGTACAAGAGTGACAGGTTTTTCATTCATTACAAAGGAATATCGATTCTTGAAGCCATTATGCATAACTCGCCTGTCAAATTGCCATGGTCTTCCTAATAGAATATGACCCATATGCATAGGTACAACATCACATAAAATTTATCACGGCACCTTCTGATAGAAAATGATATGAGCACTTGCTTATTTATCTTGACTTCACCACTTTGATTCAACCATTAAAGCTTATATGGCCTAGGATGCTTCATAGTAGGTAAATCCAGCTTCTCAACCATAGTTATGTTAGCAACATTAGTGCAACTCCCACCATCCCTAATCATACTACATACCTTCTCTTTGATGAGACACTTTGTTTGAAAGATGTTATCTTATTGCACCTCATTTTCTTCCTTTACTTGCACATTTAATGCTCGCCTTATGACAAGAGCTACTCCATTAACCGGATACTCCTCTCCATCACTTTCACCCTCTGATGATGGCATAGAATCATCATCTGATTCACTTTCAGTTTCAACATCACCATTACTTCTCAAGATCATTATACACTTATTTAGACATTAAGATGTAATGTGATCCTTGCCCAAACACTTAAACATTTAACATCTCTATTTCTACTTGGTTGGGGGTCAAAATTACCTGCCTCCTTACTAGAACCCACATTCTTGTACTTGGATAGCTCGTCTTTGGACTTGTGATTGGCCATCTCATCCCTTTTACTCCAATCTGGCTTCCAAGATAAGGTAGGACCTGAGTTCTGCCCAAATCGTGTGGTACCCTTTCCTCCGCACTTTTGGTGCCCTGAGTGAGCCCTTGCAGCCTTTGGTACAGCTCCCTATAATAGTGATTAGGGACAAACCTCCTCCTTATGATAGCCTTCATCTCTTCCCATGTATCAATAGGCCTCTCACAATTCCTTCTCCTAGTCAAAACAAGTTGATCCCACCAAATAATAGCCTAATTAGTAAACTCAACTACAACAAGCTTTACCTTTTTCTCCTTCAAATAGTTGTGGCCGTCAAAAACCAATTTAACCTTCTTCTCCCATTCTAGGTATGCATCAGGATCATTCTTACCTTGGAATGGAGGAATTGTCATTTTAATACTGCTTAAATTATGGTCATAGGTGCCTTGCCTCCCAAATTCTCTTCGATTCCTTCTATTGTTAGCAGTTTTGACCATAGTAGTTTGATCATCAAATTCATCATCTTCTACATCATCTTCATGGTCATAGGCACATCTCAACTACCTTCTTGCTTTATGAGCCTTATATTCCCCATGCCTCTTTTGTGGAAAACTCCTAAAAGACATGGCTTAGGTACCCAACACACACATGGAATCAAGGGACAACTAGGAAAGCTAAATCAAAGTTTAATAACACTAACCCTAGACCTAACATTCAAAGGAGCACGAACCTAGGTTGTTTTAAAAAGGATAAGGACGCCACACTCTAGAAAAGAAAGGAATTGGGAGTGATAAGTTAATTTGAACGCCATAATAAGAAGTACCGCTTGATAAGATCTTTAGTTCACAAAATAACCGAGGGAGAAAACCCTTGCTTTCTATTTCACTCAAAGTTGTTTGATAAATTGTCGCCTTATGCCTATTTATGGGCTAAGATAGCAATCCTAAAAAGGCATAAATTCCTACTTAGGACAATTCCTTATTTAGGAGGAATTTCTATCTAGGGACAAATTCTTACACAGAAAATAAACTCCTAATTTGGAGTGACTGCTATTACTTAGTCCTAACTTTTTAATTACTCCAATGATATTAATAAGGCCTGGACTTTCTTTCAAACTTGAATTCGCACCATGTGAAGCTTGGTTGGCCAGAATGTCCTTAATAAGCCAATTTAGTGTTTCTTCCATCTTTTTGGCTCTAGCTTGTGTTATTGGGCTTCCTAGAATGTGCAATGGACCTCTTGCATCGATTGAAGCTCTAGGTTGTGTTATTAGGCCTTCTAGAATGTGCAATTGACCTCTTGCATCCATTGAAGCCTTCCTCCCATCATCTTTATGGTTCTCATTAAAGGGAGTATAGATCTACTTGTTACCTTGAATATAGTGCTTGTTGTGGGCACACAAGCTATTGTCAAGATCATTATGTGTGAATGAGTTATTGCAACAAAAGGTGGAGCCTTGTTAGGAAGAAATGAAGAGACGTTCTAAATATTTAGTAATTATACCAAAAATACCTAAAGGAAATGCTAGTCATCATCAATGACTCATTTAATGAAATTCAATGGATTCCTTGTTCCAAGGGAGTATAGATGTGCTTGTTGCCATGAATATAGTGCCTATTATGGACACACAAGCTATTTTCAAGATCATTATGTGTGAATGAGTTATTGCAACAAAAGGCGGAGCCTTGTTAGGAAAAAATGAAGAGACGTTCTAATTATTCAGTAATTATACCAAAATTAGCTGAAGGAAATGCTAGTCATCATCAATGACTCCTTGTTTAATGAAATTTAACAGATTCCTTGTTCCAAGGGAGTATAGATGTGCTTGTTGCCATGAATATAGTGCCTATTGTGGGCACACAAGTGATTTTCATGATCATTGAGTGTGAAAGAGTTATTGCAACAAAAGATGGAGCCTTGTTTCAAAGAAATGAAGAGATGGTCTCATTACTCAGTAATTATACCAAAATGCTTGAATGAAATGTTAGTCATCATCATTGACTCCTTATTTAATGAAATTTAATGGATTCATTGTTCCAAGGGAGTATAGATGTGCTTGTTGCCATGGAGATAGTGCCTGTTGTTAGCACACAAGCTATTTTCATGATCATTAAATCTAAATGAGTTATTGCAGCAAAAGGTGGAGCCTTGTTAGTAAGAAATGAAGAGATCATCTCATTAGTCTTGAACTAAGTAGAAAATACATGTAAGAAATGCTAGTCATCACCAAAGACTCCTTGTTTAATGAAATTCAATGGATTCCTTATTCCAAGGGAGTATAGATGTGCTTGTTGCCATGAA
This sequence comes from Bruguiera gymnorhiza, assembly GCA_020883675.1. Classification (NCBI taxonomy): domain Eukaryota; kingdom Viridiplantae; phylum Streptophyta; class Magnoliopsida; order Malpighiales; family Rhizophoraceae; genus Bruguiera; species Bruguiera gymnorhiza. The sequence goes on from JAIRCJ010000234.1 coordinate 60,217, forward strand.
TATAGTACCCGTTGTGGGCACACAAGCTATTTTCTAGATCATTAAGTGTGAATGAGTTATTGTAAGAAAAGGTGGAGCCTTCTTAGGAAGAAATGAAGAGATAGTCTCATTATCTAGTAATTATACCAAAAATAATTGAAAGAAATGCTAGTCATCATCAATGACTCCTTGTTTAATGAAATTCAATAGATTCCTTATTCCACGGGAGTATAGATATAGTAATTGTCATGAACATAGTGCCTATTGTGGGCACACAAGCTATTTTCTAGATCATTAAATGTGAATGAGTTATTGCAACAAAAGATGGAGCCTTGTTAGGAAGAAATAAAGTTATACCAAAATTACTTGAAAGAAATACTAGTCATCATCAATGACTCCTTGTTTAATGAAATTCAATGGATTCCTTGTTCCACTGGAGTATAGATGTGCTTGTTGCCATGAATATAGTGCTTGTTGTGGGCACACAAGCTATTTTCAAGATCATTATGTGTGAAAGAGTTATTGTAAGAAAAGGTGGAGACTTGTTAGGAAGAAATGAAGAGACAATCTCATTACTCAGTAATTATACCAAAAATACTTGAAAAAATGGTAGTCATCATCAATGACTCCTTGTTTAATGAAATTCAACAGATTTCTTGTTGCAAGGGAGTATAGACGTGCTTGTTGCCATGAATATAGTACTTGTTGTGGGCGCATAAGCTATTTTCAAGATCATTAAGTGTGGAGCCTTGTTAGGAAGAAATGAAGAGATGGACTCATTATTTACTAATTGTACCAAAATTCTAGAAGGAAATACTAGTCATCATCAAAGACTCCTTGTTTAATGAAATTCAATGGATTCCTATATCTAAGGGAGAATAGGTGTGCCTGTGGCTATGAATATTAGTCCTTGCTGTGGGTACAAAAGATATTTTCAGGATCATTAAGTGTGAATGTGTAATTACAAAAAAAAGTGGAGCATTGTTAGGAAGAAATCAAGAGACGATCTAATAAGTCTGTAATTAAGTAAAATATACTTCTTGGAAATGGTAGTCATCACCAAAGACTTATTGTTTAATGAAATTCAACGGATTCTTTGTTCCAAGGGAGTATAGAGGTGCTTGTTGCCTTAAATATAGTGCCTATTGGGGGCACAAAAGCTATTTTCAAGATCATTAAGTGTGAATGAGTTATTGCAACAAATGGTGGAGCCTTGTTAGGAAGAAATGAAGAGACAGACACATTATTCAGTAATTTTACAAAAATACTTGAAATAAATGCTAGTCATCATCAATGACTCCTTGTTAACGAAATTCAACAGATTCCTTGTTCCAAGGGAGTATATATGTGCTTGCTACCATGAATATAATGCCTGTTATGGGCACAAAGCTATTTCAAGATCATCAAGTGTGAATGAGTTATTACAAAAAATGGTGGAGCCTTGTTAGGAGGAAATGAAGAGACAGTCTCATTATTCAGTAATTATACCAAAAATACTTGTAACAAATGCTAGTCATCACCAAAGACTCCTTGTTTAGTGAAATTCAACAAATTCCTTATTCCAAGGGAGTGTAGATGTGCTTATTGCCGTGAATATAGTACCTATTAGGGGAACAAAAGCAATTTTTAAGGATACCAAAAATACCTAAAGGAAATGCTAGTCATCATCAATGACACCTCATTTAATGAAATTCAACGGATTCCTTGTTCCAAGGGAGTATACATGTGCTTGTTGCCAAGAATATAGTCCCTATTGTGGGCACACAAGCTATTTCTAGGATCACTAAGTGTGAATGAGTTATTGCACCAAAAGGTGGAGCCATGTTTGGAAGAAATGAAGAGATGGTCTTGTTATTCAAGAATTAAACCAAAAGTACTTGCGAGAAATGCTAGTCATGATCAATGACTTCACGTTTAAAGAAATTCAATGGACTCCTTGTTCTAAGGGAGTATAGATGTGCTTGTTGCCATGAATATAGTGCTTGTTGTGCACACACAAGCTATTTTCAAGATCATTAAATGTGAATGAGTTATTACAACGAAAGATGGAGCCTTGTTAAGAAGAAATGAAGTGACCTTCTCATTATTCACTAATTATATCAAAAACAATTCAAATAAATGCTAGTCATCATCAATCACTCCTTGTTTAATGAAATTCAATAGATTCTTTATTCCAAGGGAGTATAGATGTGCTAGTTGCCATGAATATTGTGCTTGTTGTAGGCATACAAGCTATTTTCTAGATCATTAAGTGTGAATAAGTTATTGCAACAGAAGATGGTACTTTGTTAGGATGAAATGAAGTGACAGTCTCATTATTCAATAATTATACCAAAATACTCGAAAGAATGCTAGTCATCATCAACGACACCTTGTTTAATGAAATTCAATGATTCCTCGGTGCTTTGTTAGGATAAANTTTCTAGATCACTAAGTGTGAATGAGTTATTGCACCAAAAGGTGGAGCCATGTTTGGAAGAAATGAAGAGACGGTCTTGTTATTCAAGAATTAAACCAAAAATACTTGCGAGAAATGCTAGTCATGATCAATGACTTCACGTTTAAAGAAATTCAATGGACTCCTTGTTCTAAGGGAGTATAGATGTGCTTGTTGCCATGAATATAGTGCTTGTTGTGCACACACAAGCTATTTTCAAGATCATTAAATGTGAATGAGTTATTACAACGAAAGATGGAGCCTTGTTAAGAAGAAATGAAGTGACCTTCTCATTATTCACTAATTATATCAAAAACAATTCAAATAAATGCTAGTCATCATCAATCACTCCTTGTTTAATGAAATTCAATAGATTCTTTATTCCAGGGGAGTATAGATGTGCTAGTTGCCATGAATATTGTGCCTGTTGTAGGCATACAAGCTATTTTCTAGATCATTAAGTGTGAATAAGTTATTGCAACAGAAGATAATGCTTTGTTATAACAAAAAACCTGAAAGAAATGCTAGTTATCATCAATGACTCCTTGTTTAATGAAATTCATCGGACTCCTAGTTCAAAGAGAGTATATATGTGCTTGTTGCCAAGAATATAGTGTCTATTGTGGGCACACAAGTGTGAATGGCTTATTACAACAAAAGGTGGATCCTTGTTAGGAAGAAATGAAGAGACGGTTTCATTATTTAGTAATTTGACCGAAAAAGCTTGTAAAAAATGCTAGACATCATCAAACACTCCTTGTTTAATGAAATTCAATGGATTCCTTGTTCCAAAGAAGTAGAGATGTGCTTGTTGCCATAAATATAGCATCTGTTTATGGGCACACAAGTTATTTTCAACATCATTAAGTGTGAATGAGTTATTGCAACAAAAGGGTGGAGCCTTATTAGGAAGAAATGAAGAGACAGCCTCATTATTCAGTAATTATAAAAAGAATTTGAAACAATGCTAGTTATCATCAATGACTCATTTAATGAAATTTATCAGACTCCTCGTTCAAAGGGAGTGTAGATGTGCTTGTTCCCATAAATATAGTGTCTGTTATGGGCACACAAGTGTGAATGGGTTATTACAACAAAAGGTGGATCCTTGTTAGGAAGAAATGAAGAGACAGTTTCATTATTCAGTAATTTGACCGAAAAAGCTTGTAAAAAATGCTAGTCAACATCAAACACTCCTGTTTAATGAAATTCAATGGATTCCTTGTTCCGAGGGAGTACAGATGTGCTTGTTGCCAAGAATATAGCGTCTGTTGTGGGCACACAAGCTATTTTCAAGATCATTAAGCGTGAATGAGTTATTGCAACAAAAGGTGAGCCTTGTTAGGAAGAAATGAAGAGACGACCTTATTATTCAGTAATATAACAAAAAAACCTAAAAGAAATGCTAGTCATCATCAATGACTCCTTGTTTAATGAAATTCATTGGATTCCTAGTTCAAGCGGAGTATAGATGTGCTTGTTGCCATGAATATAGTGTTTGTTGTGGGCACACAAGTGTGAATGGGTTATTACAACAAAAGGTGGATACTTGTTAGGAAGAAATGAAGAGACGGTTTCATTATTCAGTAATTTGACCATAAAAACTTGTAAAAAATGCTAGTCATCATCAAACACTCCTTTTTTAATGAAATTCAAGAGATTCCTTGTTCCGAGGGAGTACATATGTGCTTATTGCCTTGAATATAGCATCTATTGTGGGCACACAAGCTATTTTCAAGATCATTACGCATGAATGAGTTATTGCAACAAAAGGTGGAGCCTTGTTAGGAAGAAATGAAAAGATGACCTTATTATAAAGTAATTATAACAAAAAACCTGAAAGAAATGCTAGTCATCATCAATGACTCCTTGTTTAATAAAATTCATTGGATTCCTCGTTCAAAGGGAGTATAGATGTGCTTGTTGCCATGGATATAGTGTTTGTTGTGGGCACACAAGTGTGAATAGGTTATTACAACAAAAGGTGGATCCTTGTTAGGAAGAAAGGAAGAGACGCTTTCATTATTCAGTAATTTGATAGAAAAAGCTTGTAAAAACTGCTAGTCATCATGAAACACTCCTTTTTTAATGAAATTCAATAGATTCCTTCTTCCGAGGGAGTACAGATGTACTTGTTGCCATGAATATAGCATCTATTGTGGCCACACAAGCTATTTTCAAGATCATTACACATGAATGAGTTACTGCAACAAAAGGTGGAGCCTTGTTAGGAGGAAAAGAAGAGACAGCCTCATTATTCAGTAATTATAACAAAAAAAAACGGAAAAGAAATGCTAGTTATCATCAATGACTCGTTGTTCAACGAAATTCATTGGACTCCTAGTTCAAAGAGAGTATATATGTGCTTGTTGCCATGAATATAGTGTCTATTGTGGGCACACAAGTGTTAATGGGTTATTACAACAAAAGGTGGATCCTTGTTAGGAAGAAATGAAGAGACGGTTTCATTATTCAGTAATTTGATAGAAAAAGCTTGTAAAAAATGCTAGCCATCATCAAAACACTCCTTTTTTAATGAAATTCAACAGATTCCTTCTTCTGAGGGAGTACAGATGTGCTTGTTGCCATGAATATAGATCCATTGTAGGCACACAAGCTATTTTCAAGATCATTACGCATGAATGAGTTATTGCAACAAAAGGTGGAGCCTTGTTCGGAAGAAATGAAGAGACGGTTTCATTATTCAGTAATTTGATCGAAAAATCTTGTAAAAATGGTAGTCATCATCAAACACTCCTTGTTTAATGAAATTTAATGGATTCCTTGTTCTGAGGGAGTACAAATGTGCTTGTTGCCATGAATGTATCGTCTGTTGTGGGCACACAAGTTATTTTCAAGATCATTTACCGTGAATGAGTTATTGCAACAAAGGTGGAACTTTGTTAGGAAGAAATGAAGAGACGACCTTATTATTCAGTAATTATAACAAAAAAACCTGAAAGAAATGCTAGTCATCATCAATGACTCATTGTTTAAGAAATTCATTGGATTCCTAGTTCAAAGGGAGCATAGATGTGCTTGTTGCCATAGATAGTGTTTGTTGTGGGGACACAAGTGTGAATGGGTTATTACAACAAAGGTTGATCCTTGTTAGGAAGAAATGAAGAGACGGTTTCATTATTCAGTAATTTGACCATAAAAGCTTGTAAAAAATGCTAGTCATCTTCAAACAGTCCTTTTTTAATGAAATTCAATAGATTCCTTGTTCTGAGGGAGTACAGATGTGCTTATTGCCTTGAATATAGCATCTATTGTGGGCAGACAAGCTATTTTCAAGATTATTATGCATGAATGAGTTATTGCAACAAAAGGTGGAGCCTTGTTAGGAAGAAATGAAGAGACGACTGTATTATTCAGTAATTATAACAAAAAACCTGAAAGAAATGCTAGTCATCATCAATGACTCCTTGTTTAATAAAATTCATTGGATTCCTCGTTCAAAGGGAGTATAGATGTGCTTGTTGCCATGGATATAGTGTTTGTTGTGGGCACACAAGTGTGAATAGGTTACTACAACAAAAGGTGGATCCTTGTTAGGAAGAAATGAAGAGACGGTTTCATTATTCAGTAATTTGACAGAAAAACCTTGTAAAAAATGCTAGTCATCATCAAACACTCCTTTTTTAATGAAATTCAACAGATTCCTTGTTCCGAGGGAGTACAAATGTGCTTGTTGCCATGAATATAGCATCTATTGTGGGGCATACAAGCTATTTTCAAGATCATTACGCATGAATGAGTTATTGTAACAAAAGGTGGAGCCTTGTTAGGAAGAAATGAAGAGACGGTTTCATTATTCAGTAATTTGACCGAAAAAGCTTGTAAAAAATGCTAGTCATCATCAAACACTCCTTGTTTAATGAAATTCACTGGATTGCTTGTTCCAAGGGAGTACAGATGTGCTTGTTGCCATGAATGTAGCGTCTGTTGTGGGCACACAAGCTATTTTCAAGATCATTAAGCGTGAATGAGTTACTGCAACAAAAGGTGGAGCCTTGTTAGGAAGAAATGAAGAGTCGACCTTATTATTCAGTAATTATAACAAAAAAGCTGAAAGAAATGCTAGTCATCATCAATGACACCTTGTTTAATGAAATTCATTGGATTCCTAGTTCAAAGGGAGTATAGATGTGCTTGCCATGAATATAATGTTTGTTGTGGGGACACAAGTGTGAATGGGTTATTACAACAAAAGGTTGATCCTTGTTAGGAAGAAATGAAGAGACGGTTTCATTATTCAGTAATTTGACCGTAAAAGCTTGAAAAAAATGCTAGTCATCTTCAAACACTCCTTTTTTAATGAAATTCAATAGATTCCTTGTTTTGAGGGAGTACAGATGTGCTTATTGCCTTGAATATAGCATCTATTGTGGGTAGACAAGCTATTTTCAAGATCATTATGCATGAATGAGTTATTGCAACAAAAGGTGGAGCCTTGTTAGGAAGAAATGAAGAGACGACCTTATTATTCAGTAATTATAACAAAAAAACCTGAAGAAATGCTAGTCATCATCAATGACTCCTTGTTTAATAAAATTCATTGGATTCCTCATTCAAAGGGAGTATAGATGTGCTTGCTGCCATGGATACAGTGTTTGTTGTGGGCACACAAGTGTGAATGGGTTATTACAACAAAAGGTGGATCCTTGTTAGGAAGAAATGAAGAGACGGCTTCATTATTCAGTAATTTGACAGAAAAACCTTGTAAAAAATGCTAGTCATCATCAAACACTCCTTTTTTAATGAAATTCAATAGATTCCTTGTTCCGAGGGAGTACAGATGTGCTTGTTGCCACGAATATAGCATCTATTTGGGCAGACAGCTATTTTCGAGATCATTACGCATGAGTGAGTTATTGCAACAAAAGGTGGAGCCTTGTTAGGAAGAAATGAAGAGACGGTTTCATTATTCAGTAATTTGATCGAAAAAGCTTGCAAAAATGCTAGTCATCATCAAACACCCCTTGTTTAATGAAATTCACTGGATTCCTTGTTTCGAGAGAGTACAGATGTGCTTGTTGCCATGAATGTGGCGTCTGTTGTGGGCACAAGCTATTTTCAAGATCATTAAGCGTGAATGAGTTATTGCAACAAAAGGTGGAGCCTTGTTAGGAAGAAATGAAAGATGACCTTATTATTCAGTAAGTATAACAAAAAACCTAAAAGAAATGCTAGTCATCATCAATGACTCCTTGTTTAATGAAATTCATTGGATTCCTACTTCAAAGGAGCATAGATGTGCTTGTTGCCATGAATATAGTGTTTGTTGTGGGAACACGAGTGTGAATGGGTTATTACAACAGAAGGTGGATCCTTGTAGGAAGAAATGAAGAGATGGTTTCATTACTCTGTAATTTGACCGTAAAAGCTTGTAAAAAAATGCTAGTCATCGTCAAACACTCCTTTTTAATGAAATTCAACAGATTCCTTGTTCCGAGGGAGTACATATGTGCTTATTGCCTTGAATATAGCATCTATTGTGGGCACACAAGCTATTTTCAAGATCATTACGCGTGAATGAGTTATTGCAACAAAAGGTGGAGCCTTGTTAGGAGAAATGAAAAGAGGACCTTATTATTCAGTAGTATAACAAAAAAACATGAAAGAAATGCTAGTCATCATCAATGACTCCTTGTTTAATAAAATTCATTGGATTCCTACTTCAAAGGGAGTATAGATGTGCTTGTTGCCATGGATATAGTGTTTGTTGTGGGCACACAAGTGTGAATGGGTTATTACACAAAAGGTGGATCCTTGTAGGAAGAAATGAAGAGATGGTTTCATTATTCTGTAATTTGACCGAAAAACTTGTAAAAAATGCTAGTCATCATCAACACTCCTTTTTAATGAAATTCAACAGATTCCTTGTTCTGAGGGAGTACAAATGTGCTTGTTGCCATGAATATACATCTATTGTGGTCCACAAGCTATTTTCAAGATCATTACGCATGAATGAGTTATTGCAACAAAAGGTGGAGCCTTGTTAGGAGGAAATGAAAGAGACGACCTTATTATTCAGTAATTATAACAAAAAAACATGAAAGAAATGCTAGTCATCATCAATGACTCCTTGTTTAATGAAATTCGTTGGATTCCTAGTTCAAAGGGAGTAGATGTGCTTGTTGCCATGGATATAGTGTTTGTTGTGGGCACACAATTGTGAATGGGTTATACAACAAAAGGTGGATCCTTGTTAGGAAGAAATGAAGAGACGGTTTCATTATTCAGTAATTTGACCGAAAAACTTGTAAAAAATGCTAGTCATCATGAAACACTCCTTTATTAATGAAATTCAACAGATTCCTTGTTCTGAGGGAGTACAAATGTGCTTCTTGCCATGAATATAGCATCTATTATGGGCGACAAGCTATTTTCAAGATCATTACGCATGAATGAGTTATTGCAACAAACTGGAGCCTTGTTAGGAGGAAATGAAGAGACGAACCATATTATTCAGTAATTATAAAAAAAACCTGAAGAAATGCTAGTCATCATCAATGACTCCTTGTTTAATGAAATTCGTTGGATTCCTAGTTCAAAGGGAGTAAAGATGTGCTTGTTGCATGAATATAGTGTTTATTGTGGGCACACAAGTGTGAATGGGTTATTACAACAAAATGTGGATCCTTGTTAGGAAGAAATGAAGAGACGGTTTCATTATTCAGTAATTTGACCATAAAAGCTTGTAAAAAATGCTAGTCATCATGAAACACTCCTTTTTTATGAAATTCAACAGATTCCTTGTTTGAGGGAGTACAAATGTGCTTCTTGCCTTGAATATTGCATATTATGGGCACACAAGCTATTGTCAAGATCATTGCGCATGAATGAGTTATTGCAACAAACGGTGGAGCCTTGTTAGGAAGAAATGAAGAGACAACCTTATTATTCAGTAATTTATCGAAAAACCTGAAGAAAATGCTAGTCATCATCAATGACTCCTTGTTTAATGAAATTTCATTGGATTCCTAGTTCCAAAGGAGTATAATGTGCTTGTTGCGATGAATATAGCATTTATTGTGGGCACACAAGTGTGAATGGGTTATTACAACAAAATGTGGATCCTTGTTAGGAAGAAATGAAGAGACGGTTTCATTATTCAGTAATTTGACCGTAAAGCTTGTAAAAAATGCTAGTCATCATCAAACACTCCTTTTTAATGAAATTCAACAGATTCCTTGTTCAGAGGGAGTACAGATGTGCTTGTTGCCATGAATGTTGCGTCTGTTGTGGGCACACAGCTATTGTCAAGATCATTAAGCGTGAATGATTATTGCAACAAAAGGTGGAGCTTTGTTAGGAAGAAATGAAGAGACGGTTTCATTATTCAGTAATTTGACCGAAAAAAAGCTTGTAAAAAATGGTAGTCATCATCAAAACACTCCTTTTTAATGAAATTCAATGGATTCCTTGTTCCGAGGGAGTACATATGTGCTTGTTGCCATGAATGTAGCGTCTGTTGTGGGCACACAAGCTATTGTCAAGATCATTAAGCGTGAATGAGTTATTGCAACAAAAGTGGAGCCTTGTTAGGAAGAAATGAAGAGACGACCTTATTATTCAGTAATTATTACAAAAAAACCTAAAAGAAATGCTAGTCATCATCAATGACTCCTGTTTAATGAAATTCATTGGATTCCTAGTTCAAAGGGAGTATAGATGTGCTTGTTGCCATGAATATAGTTTTTGTTGTGGGCACACAAGTATGAATGGGTTATTACAACAAACGGTGGATCCTTGTTAGGAAGAAATGAAGAGACGATTTCATTATTCAAATTTTGACCGTAAAGCTTGTAAAAAATGCTAGTCATCATTAAACACTCCTTTTTAATGAAATTCAACACATTCTTGTTCCGAGGGAGTACAGATGTGCTTGTTGCCATGAATATAGCATCTATTGTGGGCACACAAGCTATTTTCAAGATCATTACGATGAATGAGCTATTGCACAAAAGTTGGAGCCTTGTTAGGAAGAAATGAAGAGCGCATTTTCATTATTCAGTAATTTGATCGTAAAAGCTTGTAATAAATGCTAGTCATGATCAAACACTCTTTTTTTAATGAAATTCAACAGATTCCTTGTTTCGAGGGAGTACAAATGTGCTTATTGCCTTGAATACAGCATTATTCTGGGCACACAAGCTATTTTCAAGATTATTACGCATGAATGAGTTATGCAACAAAAATTGAGCTTGTTAGGAGAAATGAAGAGACGACCTTATTATTCAGTAATTATAACAAAAAAGCCTGAAAGAAATGCTAGTCATCATCAATGACCTCTTGTTTAATAAAATTCATTGGATTCCTCGTTCAAAGGGAGTTAGATGTGCTTGTTGCCATGTATATAGTGTTTGTTGTGGGCACGCAAGTTGAATGGTTTAATTACAACAAAATGTGGATCCTTGTTAGGAAGAAATGAAGAGGCAGTTTCATTTTTCAGGAATTTGACCGAAAAAGCTTGTAAAAAATGCTAGTCATCATCAAACACTCCTTGTTTAATGAAATTCAACGGATTCCTATGTTCCGAGGGGTACAAATGTGCTTGTTGCCCCAAACATTGTGCCTATTGAAGGCACACAAGCTATTTACATGANGTGAATGAGTTATTGCAACAAAAGGTGGAGCCTTCTTAGGAAGAAAATGAAGAGACAGTTTCATTATTCAGTAATTTGACCAAAAAGCGTGTAGAAAAAGCTAGTCATCATCACACTCCTGTTTAATGAAATTTAATGGATTCCTTGTTCAAGGAGTATAGATGTGCTTGTTGCCATGAATATAGTGTCTGTTGTGGGCACACAAACTATTTTCAAGATCATTAAGCATGAACGAGTTATTGCAACAAAAGGTGGAGCCTTGTTAGGAGGAAAAGAAGAGACAGCCTCATTATTCAGTAATTATAACAAAAAAACCTGAAAGAAATGCTAGTTATCATCAATGACTCCTTGTTTAATGATATTCATTGGACTCCTAGTTCAAAGAGAGTATATATGTGCTTGTTGCCAAGAATATAGTGTTTATTGTGGGCACACAAGTGTGAATGGCTTATTACAACAAAAGGTGGATCCTTGTTAGGAAGAAATGAAGAGACGGTTTCATTATTTAGTAATTTGACCGAAAAAAGCTTGTAAAAAATGCTAGACATCATCAAACACTCCTTGTTTAATGAAATTCAATGGATTCCTTGTTCCAAAGGAGTAGAGATGTGCTTATTGCCATAAATATAGCATCTGTTATGGGCACACAAGTTATTTTCAACATCATTAAGCGTGAATGAGTTATTGCAACAAAAGGTGGAGCCTTATTAGGAAGAAATGAAGAGACAGCCTCATTATTCAGTAATTATAACAAAAAAATTTGAAAGACATGCTAGTTATCATCAATGACTCATTTAATGAAATTTATCGGACTCCTCGTTCAAAGGGAGTGTAGATGTGCTTGTTCCATAAATATAGTGTCTGTATGGGCACACAAGTGTGAATGGGTTATTACAACAAAAGGTGGATCCTTGTTAGGAAGAAATGAAGAGACAGTTTCATTATTCAGTAATTTGACCGAAAAAGCTTCTAAAAAATGCTAGTCAACATCAAACACTCCTTGTTTAATGAAATTCAATGGATTCCTTGTTCCGAGGGAGTACAGATGTGCTTGTTGCCAAGAATATAGCGTCTATTGTGGGCACACAAGCTATTTTCAAGATCATTAAGCGTGAATGAGTTATTGCAACAAAAGGTGGAGCCTTGTTAGGAAGAAATGAAGAGACGACCTTATTATTCAGTAATTATAACAAAAAAACCTAAAAGAAATGCTAGTCATCATCAATGACTCCTTGTTTAATGAAATTCATTGGATTCCTAGTTCAAGGGGAGTATAGATGTGCTTGTTGCCACGAATATAGTGTTTGTTGTGGGCACACAAGTGTGAAAGGGTTATTACAACAAAAGGTGGATACTTGTTAGGAAGAAATGAAGAGACGGTTTCATTATTCAGTAATTTGACCGTAAAAACTTGTACAAAATGCTAGTCATCATCAAACACTCCATTTTTAATGAAATTCAACAGATTCCTTGTTCCGAGGGAGTACATATGTGCTTATTGCCTTGAATATAGCATCTATTGTGGGCACACAAGCTATTTTCAAGATCATTATGCATGAATGAGTTATTGCAACAAAAGGTGGAGCCTTGTTAGGAAGAAATGAAAAGATGACCTTATTATTCAGTAATTATAACAAAAAAACCTGAAAGAAATGCTAGTCATCATCAATGACTCCTTGTTAATAAAATTCATTGGATTCCTCGTTCAAAGGGAGTATAGATGTGCTTGTTGCCATGGATATAGTGTTTGTTGTGGGCACACAAGTGTGAATGGGTTATTACAACAAAAGGTGGATCCTTGTTAGGAAGAAATGAGGAGACGGTTTCATTGTTCAGTAATTGGACCGAAAAAACTTGTAAAAAATGCTAGTCATCATCAAACACTCCTTTTTTAATGAAATTCAATAGATTCCTTGTTCCGAGGGAGTACAGATGTGCTTGTTGCCATGAATATAGCATCTATTGTGGGCAGACAAGCTATTTTCAAGATCATTACGCATGAATGAGTTATTGCAACAAAAGGTAGAGGCGTGTTAGGAAGAAATAAAGAGACGGTTTCATTATTCAGTAATTTGACCGAAAAAGCTTGTAAAAAATGCTAGTCATCATCAAACACTCCTTGTTGAATGAAATTCACTGGATTCCTTGTTTCGAGAGAGTACAGATGTGCTTGTTGCCATGAATGTAGCGTCTGTTGTGGGCACACAAGCTATTTTCAAGATCATTAAGCGTGAATGAGTTATTGCAACAAAAGGTGGAGCGTTGTTAGGAAGAAATGAAGAGACGACCTTATTATTCAGTAATTATAACAAAAAACCTAAAAGAAATACTAGTCATCATCAATGACTCCTTGTTTAACGAAATTCATTGGATTCCTAGTTCAAAGGGAGCATAGATGTGCTTGTTGCCATGAATATAGTGTTTGTTGTGGGAACACAAGTGTGAATGGGTTATTACAACAAAGGTGGATCCTTGCTAGGAAGAAATGAAGAGACGGTTTCATTATTCTGTAATTTAACCATAAAAGCTTGTAAAAAATGCTAGTCATCATCAAACACTCCTTTTTTAATGAAATTCAACAGATTCCTTGTTCCAAGGGAGTACACATGTGCTTATTGCCTTGAATATAGCATGTATTGTGGCACACAAGCTATTTTCAAGATCATTACGCATGAATGAGTTATTGCAACAAAAGGTGGAGCCTTGTTAGGAGGAAATGAAGAGACGACCATATTATTCAGTAATTATAACAAAAAACCTGAAAGTAATGCTAGTCATCATCAATGACTCCTTGTTTAATGAAATTCGTTGGATTCCTAGTTCAAAGGGAGTATTGATGTGCTTGTTGCCATGAATATAGTGTTTGTTTGTGGGCACACAAGTGTGAATGGGTTATTACAACAAAAGGTGGATCCTTGTTAGGAAGAAATGAAGAGACGGTTTCATTATTCAGTAATTTGACCGTAAAAGCTTGTAAAAAATGCTAGTCATCATCAAACACTCCTTTTTATTCAATTCAATAGATTCCTTGTTTTGAAGGAGTACAGATATGCTTATTGCCTTGAATATAGCATCCATTATGGGCACACAAGCTATTTTCAAGATCATTGCGCATGAATGAGTTATTGCAATAAAGGTGGAGCCTTGTTAGGAAGAAATGAAGAGACGACCTTATTATTCAGTAATTATATCAAAAAACCTGAAAGAAATGCTAGTCATCATTAATGACTCCTTGTTTAATGAAATTCATTGGATTCCAAGTTCAAAGGGAGTATAGATGTGCTTGTTGCGATGAATATATTGTTTCTTGTGGGCACACAAGTGTGAATGGCTTATTACAACGAAAGGTGGATCCTTGTTAGGAAGAAATGAAGAGACGGTGTCATTATTCAGTAATTTGACCGTAAAAGCTTGTGAAAAATGCTAGTCATCATCAAACACTCCTTTTTTAATGAAATTCAACAGATTTCTTGTTATGAGGGAGTATAGATGTGCTTGTTGCCATGAATATAGCATCTATTATGGGCACACAAGCTATTTTCATGATCATTGCACATGAATGAATTATTGCAACAAAAGGTGGAGGCTTGTTAGGAAGAAATGAAGAGACGACCTTATTATTCAGTAATTATAACAAAAAAACCAGAAAGAAATGCTAGTCATCATCAATGACTCCTTGTTTAGTGAAATTCATTGGATTCCTAGTTCAAAGGGAGTATAGGTGTGCTTGTTGCCATGAATATAGTGTTTGTTGTGGGCACACAAGTGTGAATGGGTTATTACAACAAAAGGTGGATCCTTACTAGGAAGAAATGAAGAGACGGTTTCATTATTCTGTAATTTAACCATAAAAGCTTGTAAAAAAATGCTAGTCATCATCAAACACTCCTTTTTTAATGAAATTCAACAGATTCCTTGTTCCAAGGGAGTACACATGTGCTTATTGCCTTGAATATAGCATGTATTGTGGGCACACAAGCTATTTTCAAGATCATTACGCATGAATGAGTTATTGCAACAAAAGGTGGAGCCTTGTTAGGAGGAAATGAAGAGACGACCATATTATTCAGTAATTATAACAAAAAAACCTGAAAGTAATGCTAGTCATCATCAATGACTCCTTGTTTAATGAAATTCGTTGGATTCCTAGTTCAAAGGGAGTATTGATGTGCTTGTTGCCATGAATATAGTGTTTGTTGTGGGCACACAAGTGTGAATGGGTTATTACAACAAAAGGTGGATCCTTGTTAGGAAGAAATGAAGAGACGGTTTCATTATTCAGTAATTTGACCGTAAAAGCTTGTAAAAAATGCTAGTCATCATCAAACACTCCTTTTTTATTCAAATTCAATAGATTCCTTGTTTTGAAGGAGTACAGATATGCTTATTGCCTTGAATATAGCATCCATTATGGGCACACAAGCTATTTTCAAGATCATTGCGCATGAATGAGTTATTGCAATAAAAGGTGGAGCCTTGTTAGGAAGAAATGAAGAGACGACCTTATTATTCAGTAATTATATCAAAAAAACCTGAAAGAAATGCTAGTCATCATTAATGACTCCTTGTTTAATGAAATTCATTGGATTCCAAGTTCAAAGGGAGTATAGATGTGCTTGTTGCGATGAATATATTGTTTCTTGTGGGCACACAAGTGTGAATGGCTTATTACAACGAAAGGTGGATCCTTGTTAGGAAGAAATGAAGAGACGGTGTCATTATTCAGTAATTTGACCGTAAAAGCTTGTGAAAAATGCTAGTCATCATCAAACACTCCTTTTTTAATGAAATTCAACAGATTTCTTGTTATGAGGGAGTATAGATGTGCTTGTTGCCATGAATATAGCATCTATTATGGGCACAAAAGCTATTTTCATGATCATTGCACATGAATGAATTATTGCAACAAAAGGTGGAGGCTTGTTAGGAAGAAATGAAGAGACGACCTTATTATTCAGTAATTATAACAAAAAAACCAGAAAGAAATGCTAGTCATCATCAATGACTCCTTGTTTAGTGAAATTCATTGGATTCCTAGTTCAAAGGGAGTATAGGTGTGCTTGTTGCCATGAATATAGTGTTTGTTGTGGGCACACAAGTGTGAATGGGTTATTACGTGGATCCTTGTTAGGAAGAAATGAAGAGACAGTTTCATTATTCAGTAATTTGACCGAAAAAACATGTAAAAAATGCTACTCATCATCAAACACTCCTTTTTTAATGAAATTCTACAGATTCCTTGTTCCGAGGGAGTATAGATGTGCTTGTTGCCATGAATATAACATCTATTGTGGGCAGACAAGCTATTTTCAAGATCATTGCACATGAATGAGTTATTGCAACAAAAGGTGGAGGCTTGTTAGGAAGAAATGAAGAGACGACCTTATTATTCAGTAATTATAACAAAAAGACCTGAAAGAAATGCTAGTCATCATCAATGACTTCTTCTTTAATGAAATTCATTGGATTCCTAGTTCAAAGGGAGTATAGATGTGCTTGTTGGGATGAATATAGCATCTATTGTGGGCACACAAGTGTGAATGGGTTATTACAACAAAAGGTGGATCCCTGTTAGGAAGAGATGAAGAGATGGTTTCATTATTCTGTAATTTGACCGTAAAAGCTTGTAAAAAATGCTAGTCATCATCAAACACTCCTTTTTTAATGAATTCAACAGATTCCTTGTTCAGAGGGAGTACAAATGTGCTTGTTGCCTTGAATGTTGCGTCTGTTGTGGGCACACAAGCTATTGTCAAGATCATTAAGCGTGAATGAGTTATTGCAACAAAAGGTGGAGCCTTGTTAAGAAGAAATGAAGAGACGGTTTCATTATTCAGTAATTTGACCAAAAAAGCTTGTAAAAAATGGTAGTCATCATCAGACACTCCTTGTTTAATGAAATTCAATGGATTCCTTGCTCCGAGGGAGTACAGATGTACTTGTTGCCATGAATGTAGCGTATGTTGTGGGCACATAAGCTATTGTCAAGATCATTAAGCATGAATGAGTTATTGCAACAAAAGGTGGAGCCTTGTTCGGAAGAAATGAAGAGACGACCTTATTATTCAGTAATTATAACAAAAAACCTAAAAGAAATGCTAGTCATCATCAATGACTCCTTGTTTAATGAAATTCATTGGGTTCCTAGTTCAAAGGGAGTATAGATGTGCTTGTTGCCTTGAATATAGTGTTTGTTGTGGGCACACAAGTGTGAATGGGTTATTACAACAAAAGGTGGATCCTTGTTAGGAAGAAATGAAGAGACGGTTTCATTATTCAGTAATTTGACCGTAAAAGCTTGGAAAAAATGCTAGTCATCATTAAACACTCCTTTTTTAATGAAATTCAACAGATTCCTTGTTCCGAGGTAGTACAGATGTGCTTGTTGCCATGAATATAGCATCTATTGTGGGCACACAAGCTATTTTCAAGATCATTACGCATGAATGAGTTATTGCAACAAAAGGTGGAGCCTTGTTAGGAAGAAATGAAGAGACGACCTTATTATTCAGTAATTATAACAAAAAAGCCTGAAGAAAATGCTGGTCATCATCAATGACTCCTTATTTAATAAAATTCATTGGATTCCTTGTTCAAAGGGAGTATAGATGTGCTTGTTGCCATGTATATAGTGTTCGTTGTGGGCACAGAAGTGTGAATGGTTTATTACAACAAAATGTGGATCCTTGTTAGGAAGAAATGAAGAGGCGGTTTCATTATTCAGTAATTTGACCGAAAAAGCTTGTAAAAAATGCTAGTCATCCTCAAACACTCCTTGTTTAATGAAATTCAACGGATTCCTTGTTCCGAGGGGGTACAAATGTGTTTGTTGCCCCGAACATTGTGCCTGTTGAGGGCACACAAGCTATTTACATGATCAAAGGATGAAAGGAAGAAACAATCAAATTATTCAGTAATTATGCCGAAAATACTTGTAAGAAATGCTAGTCTTCAACAAAGACTCCTTGTTGAATTGAATTCAATGCATTCCTGTTTCTAAGGGCGTGTAGATGTGTTTGTTGCCATGAATATTGTGCCTGTTGTGGGCCCAAAAGCTATTTTCAAAATCATTAAGTGTGAATGAATTATTGCAACAAAAGGTGGAGCCTTGTTAAGAAGAAATTAGGAGACGACCTCATTATTTAGGAATTTTACAGAAGGTGCTTGTAAGAAATGCAGATCAACATCAAAGACTCCTCTTTTAATGAAATGCAATGGATTCCTATATCCAAGGGAGAATAGATATGCTTGTTGCCATGAATATTAGTCGTTATTGTGGCCACACAAGGTATTTTCAAGATCTTTAAGTGTGAATGGGTAATTAGTACAAAATGGTAAAGCCTTATTGGGAAGAAATAAAACGACGATCTCATTATTAAGTAATTATACCAAAACTACGTGAAACAAATGCTAGTCGTTATCAATGACTCCTTGTTTATCAAAATTCATCAGATTTCATGTTCCAAAGGTATATAGATGTGCTTGTTGCCAGGAATATAGTGTCTATTGTGGGCACACAAGCTATTTTCGAGATCATTAAGTGTGAATGGATTATTGCAACAAAAGGTGGATCCTTGTTAGGAAGAAATGAAAAGACAATTTCATTATTTAGTAATTTCACTAAAAAAGCTTGTAAGAAATGCTACTCATCATAAAAGACTCCCTATTTAAGAAATGCTACTCATCATAAAAGACTCCCTATTTAAGGAAATTCAATGGATTCCTATATCCAAGGGAGAATAGATGTGCTTGTTGTCATGAATATTGGTCCCTGTTGTAGCCACACAAGCTATTTTCAAGATTATTAAGTATGAATGGGTAATTACAACAAAAAGTGGAGCATTGTTAGGAAAAAATCAAGAGACGGTCTCATTAGTCTGTAATTAAGTAAAAAATACTAGTAAGAACTACTAGTCATCACCAAAGACTCCATGTTGAATGAAATTCAATGGATTCCTTGTTTTGAGGGAGTACAAATGTGCTTGTTGAGGGCACACAAGTTTTTTTCAAGATTATTAAGTGTGAATGAGTTATTGCACCAAAAGGTGGAGCTTTGTTAGGAAGAAATGAAAGGCGGCCTCATTATTTGGGAATTGTAGCAAAAGTGCTTGCAAGAAATGCTAGTCAGCATCAAAGACTCCTTGTTTAATAAAATTCAACAAATTCCTATATCCAAGGGAGAATAAATGTGCTTCTTGCCATGAATATTGGTCCTTGTTGTGGCCACACAAGCTATTTTCAATATCATTAAGAGTGAATGAGTAATTACAACAAAAACTATAGCATTGTTACGAAGAAATCAAGAGACGATCTAAGGGAGTACATATGTGCTTGTTGCCATGAATATAGTGTCTGTTGAGGGCACACAAGCTATTTTCAAGATCATTAAGTGTGAATAAGTTATTGCAACAAAAGGGGGAGCCTTGTTAGGAAGAAATGAAGAGACAGTCTTATTATTTAGGAATTGTACCGAAAGTGCTTGTAAGAAATGCTAGTTAACATCAAAGACTCCTTGTTTAATGAAATTCAACAGATTCCTATATCCAATAGAGAATAGATGTACTTGTTGCCATGAAAATTTGTCCCTGTTGTGGGCACACAAGGTATTTTCATGATCATTAAGTGTCAATGGGTAACTAAAACAAAAATTGGAGCATTGTTAGGAAAAAATTGAGAGATGGTCTCATTAGTTTGTAATTAAGTAGAAATTAGTTGTAAGAACTACTAGTCATCACCAAAGACTCCTTGTCTAATGAAATTCAACGGATTCCTTATTCCAAAGGACTATAGATGTGCTCGTTTCCATGTATATTGGTCCCTGTTATGGCCACATAAGCTATTTTCAAGATCATTAATTAAGAATGGGTAATTGCAACAAAAAGTGGAGCATTGTTTGGAAGAAATCAAGAGACAGTCTCATTAGTTTGTAATTACGTAAAAAATACTTGTAAGAAAAGCTAGTCATCACGAAAGACACCTTCTATAAAAAATTCAATGAATTCCTTGTTTTGAGGGAGTACATATGTGCTTGTTGCCATGAATAGAGTACTTGTTGAGGGCACATAAGTTATTTTCAAGACCATTTTGTGTGAATGAGTTATTGGAATAAAAGGTGGAGCCTTCTTTGGAAGAAATGAAGAGACGGTCTCATTATTCAGTAATTATACCAAAAATACCTGAAAGAAATGCTAGTCATCATCAATGACTCCTTGTTTAATGAATTTCATCAAATTCCTTCTTCAAAGGGAGTATAGATGTGCTCGTTGCCATTAATATAGTGTTTGTTGTGGGCACATAAGCTATTTTCAGGATCATTAAGTACGAATGGGTTATTACAACAAAAGGTGGATCCATGTTAGGAAGAAATGAAGAGATGATTTCATTATTTAGTAATTGGACCAAAAAAGCTTGTAAGAAATGCTAGTCAACATCAAAGACTCCTTGTTTAGTGAAATTCAACGGATTCCTATATCTAATGGAGAATAGATGTGCTTGTTGCCATGAAAATTAGTCCTTGTTATGGGCACACAAGGTATTTTCAAGATCATTAAGTGTGAATGGGTAATGATAGTAGAAATTGGAGCATTGTTAGGAAAAAATCAAGAGATGGTCCCATTAGTCTATAATTAAGTAGAAAATAGTTGTAAGAACTGCTAGTCATCACCAAAGACTCTTTGTCTAATGAAATTGAACGAATTCCTTATTCCAAAGGACTATAGATGTGCTTGTTGCCATGAATATTGGTCCCTATTGTGGCCGCACAAGCTATTTTCAAAATCATTAATTGTGAATGGGTAATTACAACACAAAGTGGAGCATTGTTTGGAAGAAATCAAGAGACGGTCTCATTAGTCTGTAATTAAATCAAAAATACTTGTGAAAAATGCTAGTCATCAGCAAAGACTCCTTGTTTAAAAAAATTCAATGGATTCCTTGTTCCGAGGGAGTACAAATGTGCTCGTTGCCATGAATATAGTTCTTGTTAAGGGCACACAAGTTATTTTTAAATACCATTAAGTGTGAATGAGTTATTGCAACAAAATGTGGAGCCTTGTTTGGAAGAAATGAAGAGATGGTCTCATTATTCAATAATTATATCAAAAATACCTAAAAGAAATGTTAGTTGTCATCAATGACTCCTTATTTGATGAAATTCTTCGGATTCCTTGTCCCAAAGGAGTATAGATGTGCTTGTTTTCACAAATATAGTGTCTATTATGAGCACAAAAGCTATTTTCAAGATCATTAAGTGTGATTGGGTTATTGGAACAAAATATGGATCCATGTTAGGAAGAAATGAAGTGACAATATCATTATTCAGTAATTAGACTAAAAGCTTGTAAGAAATGCTAGTCATCATCAAAGTCTCCTTATTTAATGAAATTCAATGGATTCTTATATGCAAGGGAGAATAGGTGTGCCTGTTGCCATGAATATTGGTCCCTGTTGTGGCCACACAAGCTATTTTCAAGATCATTAAGTGTGAATGAGTAATCACAACAAAAGGTGGAGCATTTTTAGGAAGAAATCAAGAGACAGCCCTCATTAGTCTGTAATTAGTAGAAAATACTTGTAAGAAATGCTAGTCATCACCAAGGAGTCCATGTTTAATGAAATTTAACAGATTCCTTGTTCCGAGGGAGTATATATGTGCTTGTTGCATGAATATAGTTCCTGTTGAGAGGCACATAAGCTATTTTCAAGATCATTAAGTATGAATGAGTTATTGCAACAAAGGTGGAGCCTTGTTAGGAAGAAATGAATAGAGCCCTCATTATTTAGGAATTTTACTGAATGTGCTTGTAAGAAATGCAAGTCAACATCAAAGACCCCTTGTTTAATGAAATTCAATGGATTCCTATATCCAAGGGAGAATAGATGTGCTTGTTGNGTGGAGCATTTTTAGGAAGAAATCAAGAGACAGCTCATCAGTCTGTAATTAAGTAGAAAATACTTGTAAGAAATGGTAGTCATCACCAAGGAGTCCATGTTTAATGAAATTCAACAGATTCCTTGTTTCAAGGAGTATAGATGTGCTTGTTGCCATGAATATAGTGCCTATTGAGGGCACACTAGCTATTTTCAAGATCATTAAGTATAAATGAGTTATTGCAACAAAAGGTGGAGCCTTGTTAGGAAGAAATGAATAGGGCCCTCATTATTTAGGAATTTTACCAAAAGTGCATGTAAGAAATGCAAGTCAACATCAAAGACCCCTTGTTTAATGAAATTCAATAGATTCCTATATCCAAGGGAGAATAGATGTGCTTGTTGCCATGAATATTAGTCCTTGCTCTCACCACACAAGGTATTTTCAAGATCATTAAGTGTGAATGAGTAATTACAACAAAAAGGTGGAGCCTTGTTTGGAAGAAATGGAAAGATTATCTCATTATTAAGTAATTATACCAAAACTATGTGAAAGAAATCCTAGTCATCATCAATGACTCCTTGTTTACAGAAATTCATTGGATTCCAAGTTCCAAGGCATATTGATGTGCTTGTTGCCATGAATTTAGTGTCTATGGTGGGCACACAAGCTATTTTCAAGATCATTAAGTGTGAATGAGTTATTGCAAAAAAGGTGGATCCTTGTTAGGAAGAAACGAAGAGATGGTATTATTATTCGGTAATTGGACCAAAAAAGCTTGTAAGAAATGCTAGTCATCATAAAAAGACTCCTTATTTAAAGAAATTCAGCAGATTCTTATATCCAAGGGAGAATAGATGTGCTTGTTGCATGAATATTAGTCCCTGTTGTGGCCACACAAGCTATTTTCAAGATCATTAAGTGTTAATGGGTAATTACAACAAAAAGTGGAGCATTGTTAGGAAGAAATCAAGATATGGTCTCATTAGTCTGTAATTAAGTAGAAAATACTTGTAAGAAATGCTAGTCATCACCAAAGACTCTTGTTTAATGAAATTCAACGAATTCTTTGTTCCAAGGGAGTATAAATGTGTTTGTTGCCATGAAAATAGTGCCAGTTATGGGCACACAAGCTATTTTCCAAGTCATTAAGTGTGAATAAATGTTGCAAGAAAAGGTGGAGCCTTGTTAGGATGAAAGGAAGAGACGATAACATTATTTAGTAATTGTACCGAAAGTGCTTGTAAGAAATGCTAGTCAATATCCAAGACTCCTTGTTTAATGAAATTCAATAGATTCCTATATCCAAGGGAGAATAGATGTACTTGTTGCCATGAATATTAGTCCCTGCTGTGGCCACACAAGGTATTTTTAAGATCATTAAGTGTGAATGAGTAATTACATCAAAATGGTGAGCCTTGTTAGGAAGAAAAGAAAAGATGGTCTAATTATTAAGTAATTATACCAAAACTATGTGAAAGAAATGCTAGTCATCATTAATGACTCCTAGTTTAAGGAAATTCATTGGAATCCAAGTTCCTGGGGCATATAGTGCTTGTTAAGGGCACACAAGCTATTTTCAAGATGATTTAGTGTGAATGATTTATTGCAATAAAAGGTGGAGCCTTATTAGGATGAAATGAAGAGACCATCTCATTTACAAAAGGTGCTTGTAACAAATGCTAGTCATCATTAAAGACTCCTTGTTTAGTGAAATTCAACAGATTCCTTTAGCTAAGGGAGAATAGATGTGCTTGTTGCCATGATTATTAGTCCCTGTTGTAGGCAGGCAAGGTATTTTCAAGATCATTAAGTGTGAATGGGCAATTACAACAAAAAGTTGAGCATTGTTAGGAAGAAATCAAGCGATGATCTCATTAGTCTGTAATTATGCAGAAAATACTAGTAAGAAATGCTAGTCATCACCTAAGACTCTTTGTTTAATGAAATTCAACAAATTCCTATACCCAAGGGAGAATAGATGTGCTTGTTGCCTTGAATATTAGGTCTCATTGTTGGCAGACAAGGTATTTTCAAGATCTTTAAGTGTGAATGGGTAAATACAACAAAAAGTGGAGTATTGTTAGGAAGAAATCAAGAGACGGTCTCATTAGTCTGTAATTACATAGAAAATACTAGTAAGAAATGCTAGTCATCGCCAAAGACTCCTTCTTTAATGAAATTCAATGGATTTTATGTTCCAAGGGAGTATAGATGTGCTTGTTGCCTTGAAAATAGTGCCTATTATGGGCGCATAAGCTATTTTCAAGATCATTAAGTGTAAATAAGTTATTGCAACAAAAGGTTGAGCCTTGTTAGGAAGAAATGAAGACACAATCTCATTAATCAATAATTATACTAAAAAAGCTTGGAAGAAATGCTAGTCATCGTCAAAGACTCCTTGTTTAATGAAATTCAACGAATTCCTATATCCAAGGAAGAATAAATGTGCTTGTTACTATAAATATAAGTTCCTAATGTAGGTAGACAAGGTATTTTCAAGATCATTAAGTGTGAATGGGTAATTAGAACAAAAAGTGGAGCATTGTTAGGAAGAAATCAAGAGACAATCTCATTTGTCTCTAATTAATTAGAAAATACTTGTAAGAAATGCTAGTTGTCACCAAAGACTCCTTATTTAATGAAATTCCATGGATTCTTTGGTCCAAGGGAATATAGATGTGCTTGTTGCCATGAAAATAGTGCCTGTTGTGGTCACACAAGATATTTTCGAGATATTTAAGTGTCAAAGAGTTGTTGCAACAAAAGGTGAAGCCTAGTTAGGAAGAAATGAAAGACGGTCTCATTATTTAGTAATTATACCAAAAAAGCTTGTAAGAAATGCTAGTCATCATCAAAGACTCCTTTTTTCATGAAATTCAACGGATTCTTATATCCAAGGGAGAATTGATGTGCTTGTTGCCATGAATATTAGTCCCTGTTGTGAGCACACAAGTGTGAATTGGTAATTACAACAAAAAGTGGAGCATTGTTAGGAAAAAATCAAGAGATGGTCTCATTAGTCTGTAATTAAGTAGAAAATACTTGTAAGAAATGCTAGTCATCAACAAAGGCTCCTTGTTTAATAAAACTCAACGGATTCCTTGTTCCAAGGGAGCATAGATGTGCTTGTTGCCATGAAAATAGTGCTGCTTGTGTGCACACAAAGGTGGAACCTTGTTAGGAAGAAATAAAGAGACAGTCTCATTAGTCAGTAATTGTACCGAAAGTGCTTCTTAGAAATGCTAGTCATCATCAAAGACTCCTTATTTAATAAAATTCAACGGATTCCTATATCCAAGTGAGAATAGATGTGCTTATTACCATGAATATTAGTCCCTATTGTGGGCACATAAGGTATTTTCAAGATCATTAAGTGTGAAAGAGTTATTGCAACGAAAGGTGGAGCTTTGTTAGGAAGAAATGAAGACACAGTTTCATTAATCAGTAATTATATTGAAAAAGTCTAGAAGAAATGCTAGTCATCGTCAAAGACTCCTTGTTTAATGAAATTCAACAAATTCCTATATCCAAGAGAGAATAGATGTGCTTGTTGCCATGAATATAAGTTCCTAATGTAGGTAGACAAGGTATTTTCAAGATCATTAAGTGTGAATGGGTAATTAGAACAAAAAGTGGAGCATTGTTAGGTAGAAATCAAGAGACGGTCTCATTAGTTTGTAATTAAGTAGAAAATACTTGTAAGAAATGCTAGTCATTAACAAAAGCTCCTTGTTTAATAAAACTCAACGGATTCCTTGTTCCAAGGGAGTATAGATGTGCTTGTCGCCATGAAAATAATGCTGCTTATGGGCACACAAAGGTGGAACCTTGTTAGGAAGAAATAAAAAGACAGTCTCATTAGTCAGTAATTGTATCGAAAGTGCTTCTTAGAAATGCTAGTCATCATCAAAGACTCCTTATTTAATGAAATTCAACGGATTCCTTATTAGGATGAAATGAAGAGACAGTCTCATTATTCAGTAATTGTACCAAAGAAGCTTGTAAGATATGTTAGTCATTATCAAACACTCCTTGTTTAATGAAATTTAACGGATTACTATATCTAAGGGAGAATAGATGTGCTTGTTGCCATGAATATTAGTCCCTATTGTGGCCATACAAGGTATTTTTAAGATCATTAAGTGTGAATGGGTAATTACAACAAAAAGGTGGTGCCTTGTTAGGAAGAAATAAATATATGGTCTCATTATTAAGTAATTATTCCTAGTTCTAAGGGAGTATAGATGTGCTTGTTGCCATGAAAATAGTGTCTGTTGTGGGCACACAAGCAATTTTCAAGATCATTAAGTGTGAATGAGTTATTGCAATAAAAGGTAGAGCCTTGTTAGGAAGAAATGAAGAGACGGTCTCATTATTCAGAAATTATACCAAAAATACTGGTAAGTTATCATCGAAGACTTCTTGTTTAGTGAAATTCAATGGATTCCTATATCCAAGGGAGAACAGATGTGCTTATTGCCATGAATATTAGTCCCTGTTGTGGGCACACAAGGTATTTTCAAGATCGTTAAGTGTGAATGGGTAGATACAACAAAAAGTGGAGCATTTTTAGGAGGAAATGAAAAGACGATCTCATTAGTCTGTAATTAAGTAGAAAATACTAGTAAGAAATGCTAGTCATCACCAAAGACTCCTTGTTTAATGAAATTCAATAGATTCTTTTTTCAAAGGGAGTATAGATGTGTTTGTTGCCATGAAAATTGTGTCTATTGTGAGCTCATAAGCTATTTTCAAGATCATTAAGTGTGAATGAGTTATTGCAACAAAAGGTCGAGCCTTGTTGGGAAGAAATGAAGAGACGGTCTCATTATTAAGTAATTGTACCGAAAGTACTTGTAAGAAATGCTAGTCATCATCAAAGACTCCTTATTTAATGAAATTCAAAGGATTCTTATATCTAAGAGAGAATAGATGTGCTTGTTGGCATGAATATTAGTCCCTGTTGTGGGCACACATGGTATTTTCAAGATCATTAAGTCTAAATGGGTAATTACAACAAAAAGTGGAACATTGTTAGGAAGAAATCAAGAGATGATCTCATTGGTCTGTAATTCAGAGGCTAGTCATCAACAAAGGCTCCTTGTTTAATGAAATTCAATGAATTCCTTGTTCCAAGGGAGTATAAATATGGTTGTTTCCATGAGTATAGTGCCTGTTGAGGGCACAAAAGCTATTTTCGAGATTATTAAGTGTGAATGAGTTATTGCAATAAAAGGTGGAGCCTTATTAGGAGCCTTATTAAGAAGAAATAAAAAGACAATCTCATTATTTGGAAATTGTACTGAAAGTGCTTTTAAGAAATGCTAGTCATAATCAAAGACTCCCTGTTTAATGAAATTCAATGGATTCCTATATCCAAGTGAGAATAGACGAGCTTATTGCCATTAATATTAGTCCCTGTTGTGGGCACACAAGGTATTTTCAAGATCATTTAATGTGAATGGGTAATTACAACAAAATGTGGAGCATTGTTAGGAAGAAATAATGAGACTATCTCATTAGTCTGTATTTAAGTAGAAAATACTTGTAAGAAATGCTAGTCATCACCAAAGACTCCTTGTTTAAAAGAATTCAATAGATTCTTTGTTCCAAGGGAGTATAGATGTGCTTGTTGTGGGCACATATGCTATTTTCAAGATCATTAAATGTGAATGAGTTATTGCAACAAAAGGTGGAACCTTGTTAGGAAAAAATGAAGAGACGGTCTCATTATTCAGTAATTGTACCAAAAAAGCTTGTAAGAAATGCTAGTCATTCTCAAAGACTACTTGTTTAATGAAATTCAATGGATTCTAATATCGAAGGGAGAATAGATGTGCTTGTTGCCATGAATATTACTCCTTGTTGTGGCCACAAAAGGTATTTTCAAGATCATTAAGTGTGAATGGGTAATTACAACAAAATGGTGGATCCTTATTAGGAAGAAATGTAGAGACGATCTCATTATTAAGTAATTATACCAAAAATAATTGAAAGAATTGCTAGTCATCATCAATGACACCTTGTTTAAAAAAATTCATCGGATTCCTAGCTCCAAGGGAGTATAGATGTGCTTGTTAACATGAATATAGTACCTATTGTGGGCACACAAGATATTTTCAAGATCATTAAGTGTGAATGAGTTATTGCAACAAAAGGTGGAGCCTTGTTAGGATGAAATGAAGGGTATTCAATAATTTTACCGAAAATACTTAAAAGAAATGCTAGTCATCATTAATAACACTTTGTTTAATGAAATTCAATGGATTCCTATATCTAAGGGAGAATAAATGTGCTTGTTGCCATGAATTTTCATCCATGTTGTGGGCACACAAGGTATTTTCAAGATCATTAATTGTGAATCGCTAATTACAACAAAAAGTGGAGTATTGTTAGGAAGAAATCAAGAGACGATCTCATTATTAAGTAATTATACCAAAAATAGTTGAAAGAATGCCAGCCATCACCAAAGACTCCTTGTTTAATGAAAATGAACAGATTCTTTGTTCCAAGGGAGTATAGATGTGCTTGTTGCCATGAAAATAGTGCCTATTGTCAGCATACAAGCTACTTTCAAGATCATTAAGTGCGAATGAGTTATTGCTACAAAAGGAGGAGCCTTGTTAGGAAGAAATGAAGAGATAGTCTCATTATTCAATAATTGTACCAAAAAAGCATGTAAGATAAGCTAGTCATTATCAAAAACTCCTTGTTTAATGAAATTCAACGAATTACTATATCCACACAATGCTTGTTGCAAGGAATATTGGTCCATATTGTGGCCACACAATGTATTTTCATGATCATTAAAGGTGAGTGGGTAATTACAATAAAAAGGTGGATCTTTGTTAGGAAGAAAGGTAGAGACGGTCTCATTATTAAATAATTATTCCAAAAATACTTGAAAGAAATGCTAGTCATCATCAATGACTCCTTGTTTAAAGAAATTCATCGGATTCCTAGTTCCAAGGAAGTATAAATGTGCTTATTGCCATAAAAATAGTGTCTGTTGTGGGCACATAAGCTATTTTCAAGATCATTAAGTGTGAATGAGTTATTACAACAAAATGTGGAGCCTTGTTAGGAAGAAAAGAAGAGATGGTCTCATTATTCAGAAATTGTTCTGAAAATGCTTGCAAGAAATGCTAGTCATCATCGAAGACTCCTTATTTAGTGATATCCAAGGGAGAATAGATTTGCTTGTTGGCATGAATATTAATCTCTGTTGTGGGCACACAAGGTATTCTCAAGATCATTAAGTCTGAATGGGTAATTATAACAAAAAGTGGAACATTGTTAGGAAGAAATCAAGAGATGATCTCATTGGTCTGTAATTCAGTAGGAAATACTTGTAAGAAATGCTTGTCATCACCAAAGACTCCTTATTTAATGAGATTCAACAAATTCTTTGTTCCAAGGGAGTATAGATGTGCTTGTTGCCATGAAAATAGTGCCTATTGAGGGCACACAAGCTATTTTCGAGATCATTAAGTGTGAATAAGTTATTGTAACAAATGGTGGAGCCTTGTTAGGAAGAAATGAAGAGACAGACTTATTATTCAGTAATTGTACCAAAAAAGCTTGTAGGAAATGCTAGTCATTATCAAAGACTCCTTGTTTAATGAAATTCAACGGATTCTTATATCCAATGGAGAATAGATGTGCTTATTGCCACGAATATTAATCCCTGTTGTGGGCACACGAGTTATTTTCAAGATCATTAAGTGTGAATTGGTAATTACAATAAAAGGTGGAGCATTGTTAGGATGAAATCAAGAGATGGTCTCAATAGTCTGTAATTAAGTAGAAAATACTTGTAAGAAATGCTAGTTATCACCAAAGACTTCTTGTTTAATGAAATTCAACAGATTCCTTGTTCCAAGGGAGTATGGATCTGCTTGTTACAATAAATATAGTGGCCGTTGTGGGCACATAAGCTATTTTCAAGATCATTCAGTGTGAATGAGATATTGCAACCAAAGGTGGAGCCTTGATAGGAAGAAATGAAGGGACAATCTCATTATTTAGTAATTGTACCAAAAATACTCAAAAGAAATGCTAGGCATCATAAAAGAAAAACTTGAAAAAATGCTAGTTCTCATCAATGACTCCTTCTTTAATGAAATTCATTAGATTCCTAGTTCCAAGAGAGTATAGGTGTACTTGTTTCCATGAATACATTGTCTGTTGTGGGCACACAAGCTATTTTCAAGATCACTAGGTGTGAATGGGTTATTGCAACAAAAGGTCGATCCTTGTTAGGAAGAAATGAAGTGACGGTCTTATTAATCAGTAATTGTACCAAAAAAGCTTGGAAGAAAGGCTTGTCATCATCAAAGACTCTTTGTTTAATGAAATTCAATGAATTTCTTGTTTTAAGGGAGTATAGATGTGCTTATTACCATGAATATAGTGTCTGTTGTCAGTAGACAAGCTATTTTCAAGATCACTTAGTGTGAATGAGCTTTTGCAAGAAAAGGTGGAGCCTTATTAGGAAGAAATGAAGAGACAATCTTATTATTCAGTAATTGTATTGAAGATACTTGAAAGAAATGCTAGTCATCATTAATGACTCCTTTTTTAATGAAATTCAAAGGATTCCTAGTTCCGAGAGAATATAGATGTGGTTGTTACCATGGATATAGTGCATGTTGTGGGCACACAAGCTATTTTCAAGATAATTAAGTGTGAATTATTGCAACAAAAGGTGCAGTCTTATTAGGAAGAAATAAAGAGACGGTCACATTATTCAGTAATTAAACCAAAAATACCTAAAAGAAATGCTAGTCATCACCATAGACTCCTTGTTCAATAAAATTCAATGGAGTCCTTGTTCCAAGGGAGTATAGAAGTGCTTGTTGCCTTGAATACAGTGCATGTTGTGGGCACATAAGCTAATTCTAAGATCATTAAGTGTGAATGAGTTATTGCAACAAAAGATGGAGCCTTGTTAGGAAGAAATGAAGATACGACCTCATTATTCAATAATTATAACAAAAAAACCAAAAAGAAATGCTAGTCATCATCAATGACTCCTTATTTAATGAAATTCATCGGATTCCTAGTTCAAAGGGAGTATAGATATGCTTGTTGCCATGACTATAGTGCCTATTGTGGGCACACAAGCTATTTTCAAGATCATTAAGTGTGAATGAGTTATTGCAACAAAAGGTGCAGCCTTATTAGGAAGAAATAAAGAGACAGTTGCATTATTCAGTAATTAAACCAAAAATACCTAAAAGAAATGCTAGTCCTCACCAAAGACTCCTTGTTCAATAAAATTCAATAGAGTCCTTGTTCCGAGGGAGTATAGAAGTGCTTGTTGCCTTGAATACAGTGCATGTTGTAGGCACATAAGCTAATTCTAAGATCATTAAGTGTGAATGAGTTATTGCAACAAAAGATGGAGCCTTGTTAGGAAGAAATGAAGATACAACCTCATTATTCAATAATTATAACAAAAAAACCAAAAAGAAATGCTAGTCATCATCAATGACTCCTTATTTAATGAAATTCATCAGATTCCTAGTTCAAAGGGAGTATAGATGTGCTTGTTGCCATGACTATAGTGCCTATTGTGGGCACACAAGCTATTTTCAAGATCATTAAGTGTGAATGAGTTATTGCAACAAAAGGTGCAGGCTTATTAGGAAGAAATAAAGAGACAATTGCATTATTCAGTAATTAAACCAAAAATACCTAAAAGAAATGCTCGTCCTCACCAAAGACTCCTTTTTCAATAAAATTCAATGGAGTCCTTGTACCAAGGGAGTATAGATGTGCTTGTTGCCTTGAATACAGTGCCTGTTGTGGGCACATAAGCTAATTCTAAGATCATTAAGTGTGAATGAGTTATTGCAATAAAAGATGGAGCCTTGTTAGGAAGAAATGAAGATATGACCTCATTATTCAATAATTATAACAAAAAAAACCAAAAAGAAAAGCTAGTCATCATCAATGACTCCTTATTTAATGAAATTCATCAGATTCCTAGTTCAAAGGGAGTATAGATGTGCTTGTTGCCATGAATATAGTGTCTGTTGTGGGCACACAAGCTATTTTCAAGATCATTAAGTGTGAATGGGTTATTGCAACAAAAGGTGGATCCTTGTTAGGAAGAAATAAGGAGACGGTTTCATTATTTAGAAATTTGACCGAAAAAGCTTGTAAAAAATGCTAGTCATCATCAAACACTCCTTATTTAATGAAATTCAACAGATTCCTTGTTCCAAGTGAGTACAAATGTGCTTGTTGCCATGAATATAGCGTCTCTTGTGGGCACACAAGCTATTTTCAATATCATTAAGTGTGACTAGGTTATTGCATGAAAAGGTGGATCCTTGTTAGGAAGAAATGAAGAGACGGTTTCATTATTCAGTAACTTGACCAAAAAAGCTTGTAAAAAAGGCTAGTCATCATCAAACACTCCTTGTTTAATGAAATTGAATGGATTCCTTGTTCTGAGGGACTACAGATGTGCTTGTTGCCATGAATATAGCATCTGTTGTCAGCACACAAGTTGTTTTCAAGATCATTAAGTGTGAATGGGTTATTGCAACAAAAGGTGGATCCTTGTTAGGAACAAATGAAGACATAGTTTCATTATTCAGTAATTTGACCAAAAAGGCTTGTAAAAAATGCTAGTCATCATCAAACACTCCTTGTTTAATGAAATTCAATGGATTCCTTGTTCCAAGGGAGTATAGATGTGCTTGTTGCCATGAATATAGTGTCTGTTGTAGGCACACAAGCTATTTTCAAGATCATTAAGTGTGAATGGGTTATTGCAACAAAAGGTGGATCCTTGTTAGGAAGAAATAAAGAGACAATTTCATTATTCAGTAATTTGACCGAAAAAGCTTGTAAAAAATGCTAGTCATCATCAAACACTCCTTGTTTAATGAAATTCAATGGATTCCTTGTTCCGAGGGAGTATAGATGTGCTTGTTGCCATGAATATAGAGCTTGTTGAGCGCACACAAGCTATTTTCAAGATCATTAAGTGTGAATGAGTTATTACAACAAAAGGTGGAGCCTTCGTAGGAAGAAATGAAGAGACGACCTCATTATTTAGGAATTTTACAGAAAGTGCTTGTAAGAAATTCTAGTCAACATCAAAGACTCCTTATTTAATGAAATGCAATGGATTCCTATATCTAAGGGAGGATAGATGTGCTTGTTGCCATGAATATTAGTCCTTGCTGTGGCCACACAAGGTATTTTCAAGATCATTAAGTGTGAATGGGTAATTAGAGCAAAAAGGTGGAGCCTTGTTGGGAAGAAATGAAAAGACAATCTCATTATTAAGTAATTATACCAAAACTACGTGAAAGAAATACTAGTCATTATCAATGACTCCTTGTTTACGGAAATTCAACAGATTCCAAGTTCCCAGGGCATATAGATGTGCTTGTTGCCATGAATATAATGTCTATTGTAGGCACATAAGCTATTTTCAAGATCATTAAGTGTGAATGAATTATTGTAACAAAAGGTGGATCCTTGTTAGGAAGAAATGAAGAGATGGTTTCATTACTCAGTACTTACACTGAAAAAGCTTGAAAGAAATGCTAGTCATCATACAAGACTCCCTGTTTAAGGAAATTCAATGGATTCCTATATCCAAGGGAGAATAGATGTGCTTGTTGCCATGAATATTGGTCCCTGTTGTGGGCACACAAGCTATTTTCAAGATCATTAAGTATGAATGGGTAATTACAACAAAAAGTGGAGCATTGTTAGGAAGAAATCAAGAGATGGTCTCATTAGTTTATAATTAAGTAGAAAATTCTAGTAAGAACTGCTAGTCATCACCAAAGACTCCATGTTGAATGAAATTTAAGAGATTCCTTGTTCGAAGTGAGTACAAATGTGCTTCTTGCCATGAATATTGGTCTTTGTTGTTGCGACACAAGCTATTTTCAATATCATTAAGAGTAAATGAGTAATTACAATAAAAAACTGGAGCATTGTTAGGAAGAAATCTAGAGACGGTCTCACTAGTCTGTAATTAAGTAGAAAATATTTGTAAGTAATGCTAGTCATCACCAAAGACTCCATGTTTAATGAAATTCGACGAATTCCTTGTTTCAAGGGAGTGTAGATGTGCTTGTTGCCATGAATATAGTGCCTATTGAGGGCACACAAGCTATTTTCAAGATCATTAAGTGTGAATGAGTTATTTCAACAAAAGGTGGAGCCTTGTTAGTAAGAAATAAATAGACGACCTCATTATTTAGAAATTCTACCAAAAGTGCTTGTAAGAAATTCTTGTCAACATCAAAGACTCCTTATTTAATGAAATGTAACGAATTCCTATATCTAAGGGAGAATAGATGTGCATATTGCCATGAATATTAGTCCTTGTTGTGGCCACACAAGGTATTTTTAAGATCATTAAGTGTGAATGCAAAATGGTAGAGTCTTATTGGGAAGAAATGGAAAGACGATCTCATTATTAAGTAATTATACCAAAACTACGTGAAAGAAATGCTAGTCATTATCAATGACTCCTTGTTTACGGAAATTCATTGGATTCCAAGTTCCAAGGACATATAGATGTGCTTGTTGCCACGAATATAGTGTCTATTATGGGCACACAAGCTATTTTCAAGATCATTAAGTGTGAATGGATTATTGCGACAAAAGGTGGATCCTCGTTAGGAAGAAATGAAGAGACGGTTTCATTATTCAGCAATTGCACCAAAAAAGCTTATAAGAAATGCTAGTCATCATAAAAGACTCCTTGTTTAAGGAAATTCAATGGATTCCTATATCTAAGGGAAAATAGGAGAATAGATGTGCTTGTTGCGATGAATATTGGTCCCTGTTGTGACCACACAAGCTACTTTCAAGAACATTAAGTGTGAATGGATAATTACAACAAAAAGTGGAGCATTGTTAGCAAAAAATCAAGAGATGGTCTAATTAGTCTTTAATTAAGTAGAAAATACTTGTAAGAAATGCTAGTCATCACCAAAGACTCCTTGTTTAAAAAAATTCAATGGATTCCGTGGTCCAAGGGAGTATAGATGTGCTTGTTGCCATGAATATAGTTCCTGTTAAGGGCACGTAAGCTATTTTCAATATCATTAAGTGTGAATGAGTTATTGCAAGAAAAGGTGGAGGCTTGTTAGGAATAAATGAAGAGACAACCTCATTATTTAGGAATTTTGCTGAAAGTGCTTGTAAGAAATGCTAGTCAACATCAAAGACTCCTTATTTAATGAAATTCAACAAATTCCTATATCCAAGGGAGAATAGATGTGCTTGTTGCCATGAATATTTGTCCCTATTGTGGCCACACAAGGTATTTTCAAGATCATTAAGTGTGAATGCGTAATTACAACAAAAAGGTGAAGCCTTGCTAGGAAGAAATGAAAAGATGGTCTCCTTATTAAGTAATTATACCAAAATTACGTGAAAGAAGTGCTAGTCATCATCAATGACTCCTTATTTATGAAAATTCATCAGATTCCAAGTTCCAAGGGCGTATAGATGTGCCTGTTGCCATGAATATAGTGCCTGTTGTGGGCACACAAATTATTTTCAAGACCATTAAGTGTGAATGAGTTATTGCAACAAAAGGTGGAGCCTTGTTTGGAGGAAATCAGGAGACGGTCTCATTATTCAGTAATTGTACCAAAAATACCTGAAAGAAATGCTAGTCATCATCAATGACTCCTTGTTTAAAGAAATTCAATGGATTCTTATATCCAAGGGAGAATAGATGTGCTTGTTGCCATGAATATTGGTCCCTGTTGTGACCACACAAGCTATTTTCAAGATCATTAATTGTGAATGGGTAATTACAACAAAAAGTGGAGCATTGTTAGCAAAAAATCAAGAGATGGTCTCATTAGTCTGTAATTAAGTAGAAAATACTTGTAAGAAATGCTAGTCATCACCAAAGACTCCTTGTTTAAAAAATTCAATGGATTCCTTGGTCCAAGGGAGTATAGATGTGCATGTTGCCATGAATATAGTTCCTGTTAAGGGCACATAAGCTATTTTCAATATCATTAAGTGTGAATGAGTTATTACAACAAAAGGTGGAGGCTTGTTAGGAATAAATGAAGAGACAACCTCATTATTTAGGAATTTTCATGAAAGTGTTTGTAAGTAATGCTAGTCAACATCAAAGACTCCTTATTTAATGAAATTCAACAAATTCCTATATCCAAGGGAGAATAGATGTGCTTGTTGCCATGAATATTTGTCCCTGTTGTGGCCACACAAGGTATTTTCAAGATCATTAAGTGTGAATGCATAATTACAACAAAAAGGTGAAGCCTTGCTAGGAAGGAATGAAAAGACGATCTCCTTATTAAGTAATTATACCAAAATTATGTGAAAGAAGTGCTAGTCATCATCAATGACTCCTTATTTATGAAAATTCATCAGATTCCAAGTTCCAAGGGCATATAGATGTGCCTGTTGCCATGAATATAGTGTCTGTTGTGGGCATACAAGCAATTTTCAAGATCATTATGTATGAATGGGTTATTGCAACAAAAGGTGGATCCTTGTTGGGAAGAAACGAAGAGACGGTTTCATTATTCAGTAATTGGACCAAAAAAGCTTGTAAGAAATGCTAGTCATCATCAAAGTCTCCTTGTTTAATGAAATTCAATGGATTCCTATTTCCAAGGGAGAATATATGTGCTTGTTGCCATGAATATTAGTCCCTATTGTGGACACACATGGTATTTTCAAGATCATTAAGTGTGAATGGGTAATTACAACAAAAAGTGGAGCACTGTTAGGAAGAAATCAAGAGACAATCTCATTAGTCTGTAATGAAGTAAAAAATACTAGTAAGAAAGGGTAGTCATCACCAAAGACTCCTTGATTAATGAAATTCAACGAATTATTTGTTCCAAGGGAGTATAAACGTTTTTGTTGCCATGAAAATAGTGCCAGTTGTGGGCACACAAGCTATTTTCTAGGTCATTAAGTGTGAATGAGATGTTGCAAGAAAAGGTGGAGCCTTGTTAGGATGAAAGGAAGAGACGGTCACATTATTTAGTAATTGTACTGAAAGTGCTTGTAAGAAATCTAGTCAACATCCAAGACTCCTTGTTTAATGAAATTCAACAGATTCCTATATCCAAGGGAGAATAGAAGTGCTTATTGCCATGAATATTAGTCCCTATTGTGGCCACACAAGGTATTTTCAAGATCATTAAGTGTGAATGGGTAATTACATCAAAATGGTGAGTCTTGTTAGGAAGAAAAGAAAAGATGGTCTCATTATTAAGTAATTATACCAAAACTACGTAAAAGAAATGCTAGTCATCATCAATGAGTTCTTGTTTAAGGAAATTCATTGGAATCCAAGTTCCTAGGGCGTATAGGGCTTATTAAGGGCACACAGGTTCTTTTTGAGATGATTAAGTGTGAATGAGTTATTGCAATAAAAGGTCGAGCCTTGTTAGGAAGAAATGAAGAGACTGTCTCATTTACAAAAGGTGCTTGTAACAAATGCTAATCATCATCAAAGACTCTTTGTTTAATGAAATTCAACAGATTCCTTTATCTAAAGGAGAATAGATGTGCTTGTTGCCATGAATATTAGTCCTTGTTGTAGTTAGACAAGGTATTTTCAAGATCATTAGGTGTGAATGGGAAATTACAACAAAAAGTTGAGCATTGTTAGGAAGAAATCAAGAGATGATCTCATTAGTCTGTAATTAAGCAGAAAATACTAGTAAGAAATGCTAGTCATCAGCAAAGACACTTTGTTTAATGAAATTCAGCAAATTCCTAAATCCAAGGGAGAATAAATGTGCTTGTTGCCTTAAATATTAGTTCTCGTTGTCGGCAGACAAGGTATTTTCAAGATCATTACGAGTGAATGGGTAAATACAACAAAAAGTGGAGCATTGTTAAGAAAAAATCAAGAGATGGTCTCATTAGTCTGTAATTAAGTAGAAAATACTACTAAGAAATGCTAGTCATCGCCAAAGACTCCTTGTTTAATGAAATTCAATGGATTTTATGTTCCAAGGGAGTATAGATGTGCTTGTTGCCATGAAAATAGTACCTGTTATGGGCACACAAGCTATTTTCCAGATCATTAAGTGTGAATGAGTTATTGCAACAAAAGGTGGAGCCTTGTTAGGAAGAAATGAAGACACAGTCTCATTAATCAGTAATTATATTGAAAAAGCTTGGAAGAAATGCTAGTCATCGTCAAAGACTCCTTGTTTAATGAAATTCAACAAATTCCTATATCCAAGGGAGAATAAATGTGCTTGTTGCCATGAATATAAGTTCCTAATGTAGGCAGACAAGGTATTTTTAACATCATTAAGTGTGAATGGGTAATTAGAACAAAAAGTAGAGCATTACTAGGAAGAAATCAAGAGACAATCTCATTAGTCTATAATTAAGTAGAAAATACTTGTAAGAAATACTAGTCGTCACCAAATACTCTTTGTTTAATGAAATTCTATGGATTCTTTAGTCCAAGGGAATAGAGATGTGCTTGTTGCCATGAAAATAGTGTCTGTTGTGGGCAGACAAGATATTTTCAAGATATTTAAGTGTCAAAGAGTTGTTGCAACAAAAGGTGGAGCCTAGTTAGGAAGAAATGAAAAGAAGGTCTCATTATTTAGTAATTGTACCGAAAAGCTTGTAAGAAATGCTAGTCATCATCAAAGACTCCTTGTTTCATGAAATTCAATGGATTCTTATATCCAAGGGAGAATTGATGTGCTTGTTGCCACGAATATTAGTCCCTATTGTGAGCACACAAGTGTGAATTGGTCATTACAACAAAAAGTGGAGCATTGTTAGGAAGAAATCAAAAGATAGTCTCATTAGTTTGTAATTAAGTAGAAAATACTTGTAAGAAATGCTAGTCATCAACAAAGGCTCCTTGTTTAATAAAACTCAACAGATTCCTTGTTCCAAGGGAGTATAGATGTGCTTGTTGCCATGAAAATAGTGCCTCTTATGGGCACACAGAGGTGGAACCTTGCCAGGAAGAATTAAAGAGACAGTCATATTAGTTAGTAATTGTACCGAAAGTGCTTCTTAGAAATGATAGTCATCTCAAAGACTCCTTGTTTAATGAAATTCAATGGATTCCTATATCCAAGTGAGAATAGATGTGCTTGTTGCCATGAATATTAGTCCCTGTTGTGGGCACACAAGGTATTTTCAAGATCATTAAGTGTGAAAGAGTTATTGCAACAAAAGGTAGAGCCTTGTTAGGAAGAAATGAAGAGACAGTCTAATTATTAAATAATTATACCAAAAATACTTGAAAGAAATACTAGTCATCATTAATGACCCCTTGTTTTAAAAAAATCATCAGATTCCTAGTTCCAAGGAATATAAATGTGCTTGTTAACATAAGTATAGTGCTTGTTGTGGGCACATAAGCTATTTTCAAGATCATTAAGTGTGAATGAGTTATTGCAACAAAAGGTGGAGCCTTGTTTGGAGGAAATTAAGGCATGGTCACATTATTTAGTAATTGTACCAAAAATACATAAAAGAAATGCTAGTCATCATCAATAACTCATTGTTTAATGAAATTCAACGAATTCCTATATCCATGGGAGAATAGATGTGCTTGTTACCATGAATTCTAGTCCCTATTGTGGGCACACAAGCTATTTTCAAGATCATTAAGTGTGAATTAGTAATTACAACAAAAAGTGGAGCATTGTTAGGAAGAAATCAAGAGACGATCTCATTATTAAGTAATTATACCAAAAATACTTGAAAGAAATGCTAGTTATCACCAAAGACTCCTTGTTTAATGAAATTCAATAGATTCTTTGTTCCAAGGGAGTATAGATGTTCTTGTTGCCATAAAAATAGTGCTTGTTGTGGTCACATAAGCTATTTTCAAGATCATTAACTGTGAATGAATTGTTGCGACAAAAGGTAGAGCCTTGTTAAGATGAAATGAAGAGATGGTCTCATTATTTAGTAATTGTACCAAATAAGCTTGTAAGATATGCTAGTCATTATCAAAGACTCCTTGTTTAATGAAATTAAATGGATTACTATATCCAAGGGAGAATAAATGTGCTTGTTGCCATGAATATTAGTCCATGTTGTGGCCATACAAGGTATTTTCAAGATCATTAAGTATGACTGGGTAATTACAACAAAAAGGTGGTGCCTTGTTAGAAAGAAATGAATATACAGTCTCATTATTAAGTAATTATTCCAAAAATACTTGAAAGAAATGTTAGTCATCATCAATGACTCCTTGTTTAAAGAAATTCATCAGATTCCTAGTTCCAAGGGAGTATAGATGTGCTTGTTGCCATGAAAATAGTGTCTGTTGAGGCACACAAGCTATTTTCAAGATCATTAAGTACAAAAGAGTTATTGCAACAAAAGGTGGAGCTTTGTTAGGAAGAAATGAAGAGACGGTCTCCTTATTTAGAAATTGTACCAAAAATGCTGGTAAGAAATGCTAGTTATCATCGAAGACTCCTTGTTTAGTGAAATCCAATGGATTCCCATATCCAAGGGAAAATAGATGTGCTTGTTGCCATGAATATTAGTCCCTACTATGGGCACACAAGGTATTTTCAAGATCATTAAGTGTGAATGGGTAGATACAACAAAAATGGAGTATTGTTAGGAGGAAATCAAAAGATGATCTCATTAGTCTATAATTATGTAGAAAATACTAGTAAGAAATGCTAGTCATCACCAAAGACTCCTTGTTTAATGAAATTCAACAGATTCTTTTTTGAAAGGGAGTATAGATGTGCTTGTTGCCATGAAAATTTTGTCTATTGTGAGCACAGAAGCTATTTTCAAGATCATTAAGTGTGAATGAGTTATTGCAACAAAAGGTTGAGCCTTGCTAGGAAGAAATGAAGAGACAGTCTCATTATTCAGTAATTGTACCGAAAGTGCTTGTCAGATGCTAGTCATCATCAAAGACTCCTTACTTAATGAAATTCAATGCATTCTTATATCCAAGAGAGAATAGATGTGCATGTTGGCATGAATATTAGTCCCTGTTGTGGGCGCACGTGGTATTTTCAAGATCATTAAGTCTAAATGGGTAATTACGACAAAAAGTGGAACATTGTTAGGAAGAAATCAAGAGATGATCTCATTGGTCTGTAATTCATTAGAAAATTCGTGTAAGAAATGCTAGTCATCAACAAAGGCTCCTTATTTAATGAAATTCAACGAAGTCCTTGTTCCAAGGGAGTATAAATGTGGTTGTTTCCATGAATATAGTGCCTATTGAGGGCACACAACCTATTTTTGAGATCATTAAATGTGAATGAGTTATTGCAACAAAAGGTGGAGCCCTGTTAGGAAGAAATAAAAAGACAGTCTCATTATTCAGAAATTGTATCGAAAGTGCTTCTAAGAAATGCTAGTCATAATTAAAGACTCCCTGTTTAAGAAAATTCAACAAATTCCTATATCCAAGTGAGAATAGACATGCTTGTTGCCATTAATATTAGTCTTTATTATGGGCACACAAGGTATTTTCAAGATCATTTAGTGTGAATGGGTAATTACAACAAAATGTGGAGCATTGTCAGGAAGAAATCATGAGACTATCTCATTAGTCTATATTTAAGTAGAAAATACTTGTAAGAAATGCTAGTCATCACCAAACACTCCTTGTTTAAAGAAATTCAACAGATTCTTTGTTCTAAGGGAGTATGGATGTGCTCGTTGCCATGAAAATTGTGCCTATTATGGACACACAAGCTATTTTCAAGATCATTAAGTATGAATGAGTTATTGCAACAGAAGGTGGAGCCTTGTTAGGAAAAAATGAAGAGACGGTCTCATTATTTAGTAATTGTACCAAAAAAGCTTGTAAGAAATGCTAGTCATTCTCAAAGACTGCTTCTTTAATGAAATTCAATGGATTCCTATATCAAAGGGAGAATAGATGTGCTTGTTACCATGAATATTACTCCCTGTTGTGGCCACACAAGGTATTTTCAAGATCATTAAGTGTGAATGGGTAATTACAACAAAATGGTGGATCCTTGTTAGGAAGAAATGTAGAGACAGTCTCATTATTAAGTAATTATACCAAAAATAATTGAAAGAATTGCTAGTCATCATTAATGACACCTTGTTTAAAAAAATTCATTGGATTCCTAGCTCCAAGGGAGTATAGATGTGCTTGTTAACATGAATATAGTGCCTGTTGTGGGAACACAAGATATTTTCAAGTTCATTGAGTGTGAATGAGTTATTGCAACAAAAGGTGGAGTTTTGTTAGGATGAAATGAAGGGACGATCTCATTATTCAGTAATTTTATCGAAAATACTTAAAAGAAATGCTAATCATCATCAATAACAGTTTGTTTAATGAAATTCAACAGATTCCTATATCCAAAGGAGAATAGATGTGCTATTTTCAACTTAATGAATATTGGTCCCT
The DNA here is from genome assembly GCA_020883675.1 of Bruguiera gymnorhiza. Lineage (NCBI taxonomy): Eukaryota > Viridiplantae > Streptophyta > Magnoliopsida > Malpighiales > Rhizophoraceae > Bruguiera > Bruguiera gymnorhiza. Next base: position 102,522 of record JAIRCJ010000234.1, read on the forward strand.
GTTGTGGCCACACAAGCTATTTTCAAGATCATTAAGTGTGAATGAGTTATTACAACAAAAGGTGTAGCCTTGTTAGGAAGAAATGATGAAATGGTCTCATTATTTAGTAATTATACCAAAAATACTTAAAAGAAATGCTGGTCATCATCAATGACTCCTTCTTTAATGAAATTCATTAGATTCCTAGTTCCAAGGGAGTATAGATGTGCTTATTGCCATGAATATAGTGGCTGTTGTGGGCACACAAGCTATTTTCAAGATCATTAAGTGTGAATGGGTTATTGTAATGAATGGTGGATCCTTGTCAGGAAGAAATGAAGAGATAGTCTCATTAATCGGTAATTGATCGGAGGAAATCAAGAGGCGATCTCGTTAGACTGTAATTAAGTAGAAAATACTTGTAAGAAATGCTAGTCATATTAGTCCCCATTTTGGCCACATAAGGTATTTCAAAGATCATTAAGTGTGAATGGGTAATTACAACAAAAAGTGGAGCATTGTAAGGAAGAAATCAAGAGACGGTTTCATTAATTTGTAATTAAGTAGAAAATAGTTGTAAGAAATACTACTCATCACCAAAGACTACTTGTTTAATGAAATTCAATGGATTCCTTGTTCAAAGGGAGTATAGATGTACTTGTTGCCATGAATATAGTGCCTATTGTGGGCACATAAGCTATTTTCCAGATCATTAAGTGTGAATGAGTTATTGAAACAAAAGGTGGAGCCTTGTTAGGAAGAAATGATGAGACGGTCTCATTTTTTTGTAATTATACCAAAAATACTTGAAAGAAATGCTAGTCATCATCAATGACTCCTTGTTTAATGAAATTCATTGGATTCCTATTTCCAAAGGAGTATAGATGTGCTTGATGCGAGGCATATAGTGTTTGTTGTGAGCACACAAGCTATTTTCAAGACCATTAAGCATGAATGGGTTATTGCAACAAAAGGTGGATCCTTGTTAGGAAGAAATGCTATTTCTATCGAAAAAGCTTGTAAGAAATGCTAGTCATCATCAAAGACTCATTGTTTAATGAAAAAGCTTGTGAATATATGTGCTTGTTGCCATGAATATTGGTCCCTCCTATGGACACATAAGCTATTTTCAAGATCATTAAGTGTGAATGGGTAATTACAACAAAAAGTGTAGCATTGTTAGGAAGAAATCAAGAGATAGTCTCATTAGTCTATAATTTAGTAGATAATACTTGTAAGAAATGCTCATCACCACCAAAGACTCCTTGTTTAGAGAAATTCCACGGATTCCTTGTTCTAAGGGAGTACATATTTACTTGTTGCCATGAATATAGTGCCTGTTAAGGGAACAAAAGCTATTTTCAAGATCATTAAGTGTGAATGAGTTATTGCAACAAAAGGTGGAGCCTTGTTACGAATAAATGAAGAGATGGTCTCATTATTTAGCAATTGTACCAAAAGTGCTAGTAAGAAATGCTAGCCATGATCAAAGAATCCTTGTTTATTAAAATTTAATGGATTCCATGTTACATGGGAGTAGAGATGTGTATTATGCATTGAATATATTGCCTATTGTGGGCACACAAGCGAATTTCAAGATCATTAAGTATGAATGGGTAATGACAATCAAACGTGGAGCATTGTGAGGAAAAAATCAAGAGACAGTCTCATTAGTTTGTAATTAAGTAGAAAATACTTGTACGAAATGCTAGTCATCATGAGAGACTCCTTATTTAATGAAATTCAACAGATTCCTTGTTCCAAGAAAGTATAGATGTGCATATGACTAAGAATGTAATGCCTGTAGTAGCCACACAAGCTATTTTCAAGATCACTAAGTGTGAATGAGTTATTGCAATAAAAGGTGGAGCCTTTGCTAGGAAGAAATGATGAGACGGTCTCTTTATTCAGTAATTATACCAAAAATACTTGAAAAAAATGCTAGCCATCATCAATGACTCCTTGTTTAGTGCAATTCATTAGATTCCTAGTTCCAAGGGTGTATAGAAGTGCTTGTGGCCATGAATATAATGTCTGTTGTAGGCACACAAGCTATTTTCAAGACCATTAAGTGTGAATAAGTTATGGCAACCAAGAGGGGAGCCTTGTTAGGAAGAAATGATGAGACGGTCACATTATTTAGCAATTATACCAAAAAAACTTGAAAGAAATGCTAGTTGTCATCAATGACTCCTTCTTTAATGAAATTCATCAGATTCCTAGTTCCAAGAAAGTATAGATGTGCTTGTTTCCATGAATATATTGTCTGTTGTGGGCACACAAGCAATTTTTAAGATCATTTGGTGTGAATAGGTTATTGCAACAAAAGGTCAATCCTTGTTAGGAAGAAATGAAGTGACAGTTTTATTAATCAGTAATTGTACCAAAAAAGCTTGTCATCATCAAAGACTCCTTGTTTAATGAAATTCAATAGATTCTTATATCCAAGGGAGAATAGATGTGCTTGTTGCCATGAATATTGGTCCTTGTTGTGGTCACACAAGCTAATTTCAAAATTATTAATTGTGAATGGGTAAATACAACAAAAAGTGGAGCATTGTTAGGTAGAAAACAAGAGATAGGCTCATTTGTCTGTAATTAAGTAGAAAATACTTGCAAGAAATGGTAGTCATCACCAAAGACTCCTTGTTTAATGAAATTCATTGGATTCCTTATTTTGAGGGAGTACAAATGTGCTTGTTGCCATAAATATAGTGCCTATTGAGGGTGCATAAGCTATTTTCAAGATCATTAAGTGTGAATGAGTTATTGCAACAAAAGGTGGAGCCTTGTTAGGAAGAAATGAAGAGATGGTCTCATTATTTAGTAATTATACCAAAAGTGATTGTTAGAAATTCTAGTCAACATCAAAGACTCATTGTTTAATGAAATTCAATAGATTCTTATATCCAAGAGAGAATAGATGTGCTTATTGCCATGAATATAGTTCATGGTGTGGGCATACAAGCTATTTTCAAGATCATTAAGTGTGAATGGGTAATTACAACAAAAAGTGGATTATTGTTAGGAGGAAATCAAGAGAAGGTGTCATTAGTCTATAATTCAGTAGAAAATCGTTGTAAGAAAAGCTAATCGTCGCCAAAAACTTTTTGTTTAATAAAATTCAATGGATTCCTTATTCCAAAGGAGTATAGATGTGCTTGTTACCATGAATATAGTGCCTATTATGGGCACGCAAGCTAATTTCAAGATCATTAAGTGTGAATGAGTTATTGCAACAAAAGGTGGAGCCTTATTAGGAAGAAATGAAGAGATGGTCTCATTATTTAGTAATTGTCCCAAAAGTGCTTGTTAGAAATGTTAGCCATGATCAAAGACTCATTGTTTATTGAAATTCAACAAATTCCTTGATACAAGGGAGTATAGATGTGCATTTTGTGATGAATATATTGCCTGTTATGGGCACACAAGCTAATTTCAAGATCATTAAGTGTGAATGAGTTATTGCAACAAAGAGGGGAGCCTTGTTAGGAAGAAATGATGAGACGATCTCATTATTCAGTAATTATACCAAAAATACTTCAAAGAAATGCTAGTCATCATCAATGACTCCTTTAATGAAATTCATAAGATTCCTAGTTCCAAGAGAGTATAGATGTGCTTGTTGCCATGAATATAGTGTTTGTTATGGCCACACAATCTATTTTCAAGATCATTAAGTGTGAATGGGTTATTGCAACAAAAGGTGGAGCCTTGTTAGGAAGAAATAATGAAATGGTCTCATTATTCAGTAATTATACCAAAAATACTTGAAAGAAATACTAGTCATCATCAATGACTCCTTCTTTAATGAAATTCATCGGATTCCTAGTTCAAAGATAGTATATATGTGCTTGTTGCCTTGAATATAGTGTTTGTTGAGGGCACACAAGCTAGTTTCAAGATCATTAAGTGTGAATGAGTTATTGCAACAAAAGGTGGACCCTTGTTAGGAGGAAATGAAGTGACGGTCTCTTTATTGAATAATTATATCGAAAATGCTTGTAAGAAATGCTAGTCTTGATCAAAGACACCTTGTTTATTGTAATTCAATGGATTCCTTGTTCAAAGAAATTATAGATATGGATTTTTCCATGAATATATTGCCTGTTGTGGGCACACAAGTTATTTTCAAGATTGTTAAGTGTGAATGGGTAATGACAACAAAAAGTGGAGCATTGTTAGGAACAAATCAAGAGATGGTGTCATTAGTTTATAATTAAGTGGAAAATACTTGTAAGAAATGCTAGTCATCACCAAAGACTCCTTGTTTAGTAAGATTTAATAGATTCCTTGCTCCAAGGGGGTATAGATATGCTTGTTGCCATGAATATAGTGCTAGTTGTGGGCACACAAGTAATTTTCAAGATCATTTGGTGTGAATGGGTTATTACAGCAAAAGGTGGAGCCATGTTAGGAAAAAATTAAAAGTCGGTCTCTTTATTAAATAATTATTTTGAAAATGCTTGTAAGAAATGCTAGTCATCATCAAAGACTCCTTGTTTAGAGAAATTCAATGGATTCGTTATTTCAAGCGAGTATAGATGTGCTTTTTGCCATGAATATATTGCCTATTGTGGGCACACAAGTGATTTTCGAGATCATTAAGTGTGAATGAGTTATTGAACAAAAAGTGGAGCCTTGTTAGGAAGAAAAGAAGAGACGGTCTCCTTATTTAGTAATTATACCAAAAATGCTTATAAGAAATACTAGTCATCAACAAAGACTCCTTGTTTAATGAAATTTAACAAATTCCTAGTTCCAAGGGAGAACAAATGTGCTTCTTGCCATGAATATATTGCCTGTTAAGGGCACACAAGCAATTTTCAAGATCATTTGGTGTGAATGAGTTATTGCAACAAAAGGTGGAGCCATGTTAGGAAGAAATGAAGAGATGGTCACTTTATTCACTAATTATTCTGAAAATGCTTGTAAGAAATGCTAGTCATGATCAAAGAACTCTTGTTTAATGAAATTTAATGGATTCCTTGTTCAAAGGGAGTTTTGATGTGGTCTTTGCCATAAAGGTATTTTTAAGAGACCGTCTCATTAGTTTGTTATTAAGTAGAAAATACTTGTAAGTAGCGCGAGTAATAGATGTGCTTGTTGGTATAACAGATTCCTTGTACCAAGGTGGTATAGATGTGCTTGTTGGCATTAATATTATGCCTATTGTGGGCACACAAGCTTTTTTTAAGGTCATTAAGTGTGAATGAGTTATTCCAACAAAAGGTTGAGCCTTGTTTGGAAGAAATGAAGAGACAGTCTCATTATTTAGTAATTATACCGCAGATATTTGAAAGAAAAGCTAGTCATCATCAAGACTTCTTGTTTAATGAAATTCAATAGATTCTTAGTTCTAAGAGAGTATAGATGTGCTTGTTACCAAGAATATATTGCCTGTTGTGGGCACACAAGCTATTTTCAAGATCATTAAGTGAGAATGAGTTATTGTAACAAAAGGTGGAGCCTTTTTAGGAAGAAATGATGGTATGGTCTCATTATTTAGTAATTATAACCTAAATACTTGAAAGAAATGCTTGTAATCATCAAAGACTCCTTGTTTAAAGAAATTCAATGGATTCCTAGTTCCAAGGGAGTATAATGTGCTTGTTACCATGAATATGTTGCCAGTTGTGGACACACAAGCTATTTTCAGGATCATGAAGTGTGAATGGGTAATTACAACAAAAAGTGGAGCATTGTTAGGAAGAAATCAAGAGACGGTCTCATTAGTTTGTAATTAAGTAGAAAATACTTGTAAGAAATGCTAGTCATCACCAATGACTACTTGTTTAATGAAATTCAATGGATTCCTTATTCCAAGGGAGTATAGATGTGCTTGTTGCCATGAATATTGTGCCTGTTCTAGGCACTCAAGCTATTTTCAAGACCATTAAGTGTGAATGAGTTATTGCTACAAAAGGTGGAGCCTTGTTAGAAGAAATGGGGAGACGGTCTCATTATTCAATAATTATACCGAAAATGCTTGTAATAAATGCTAGTCATCATCAAAGTCTCCTTACTTAATGAAATTCAATGGATTCCTACATCCAAGGGAGAATAGATGTGCTTGTTGCCATGAATATTAGTGCCTATTATGGCACACAAGCTATTTTCAAGATCATTAAGTGTGAATGGGTAATTACAACCAAAAGTGGAGCATTGTTAGGAAGAAATCAAGAGACGGTCTCATTGGTCTATAATTAAGTAGAAAATACTTGTAAGAAATGCTAGTCATCACCAAAGACTTTTTATTTAATGAAATTTAATGGATTCCTTATTCCAAGGGAGTATAGATGTGCTTGTTGCCATGGATATAGTGCCTATTGTGGGCACTCAAGCTATTTTCAAGATCATTAAGTGTGAATGAGTTATTGCACAAAAGGTGGAGCCTTATTAAGAAGAAAGGAAAAGACGGTCTCATTATTCTGTAATTATACTAGAAATACTTGTAAGAAATGTTAGTCATCATCAAAGACTCCTTGTTTAATGAAATTCAACAGATTTTGAGTTCCAATGGAGTATAGATGTGCTTATTGCCATGAATATAGTCCTGTTATGGGCACACTAGCTATTTTCAAGATGTTTAAGTGTGAATGAGTTATTGCAACAAAAGGTAGAGGCTTGTTAGGAAGAAATGAAGAAACGGTCTCATTATTTAGTAATTATACCGAAAATACTTGTATGAAATGCTAGTCATCATCAAAGACTCCTGGTTTAATAAAATTCAACGGATTCCTACATCACCAAGGTATTTTCAAGATCATTAACTGTGGATCATAATTACAACAAAAAGTGGAGCATTATTAAGAGGAAATCAAGAGACAATCTCATTAGACTTTAATTAAGTGGAGCATAGATATGATTGTTGCCATGACTATTAGTGCTTGTTGTGGGCACACAAGCTATTTTCAAGATCATTAAGTGTGAATGGGTAATTACAACAAAAAGTGGAGCATCAAATTGATTTAATCCCTAGTGTTTCCATCCCAAATCAGCCAACATATAAGAGTAATCCCTAGGAGACAAAGGATCTTCAAAGTCACGTCCTTTTGTGATTTTCCTTAGTCTGCCTTTGAACCTCCTTTGTTTGCTCAGGATTTCTCCTATATTTTGGTCTGTTTGGGATGGATAAGGTAGGGATAAAATCAATTTGATACTTAATTCATCTCTTAGGTGGTAATCCACTTAGGACATCATCAAGGAATACATCTCTAAATTCTTGCAACAAAGAAATAACAACACTAGGCAAAGAGGGGTTAAACTTGTGTGTGTTAAAATAAGCCTCTTTGTACAAAAATATGATCATAGGTTGTTTGGCATAAAATGCTCTTTTGGCATCACTTTCTTTTGCTTTGAAACTTTTTGTTTTCTTCTCTCTCTCTTGCATCCTCACAATTTGTCCTCTCTTTTGTCATTTGATTATCCCTCTTTTTTCAATCTCTCTTTTCTTTTCACTCTCATTTTTAATCCTTAACTAATCCTTATAAGCTTATATGGCCTAGGATGCTTCATAATAGGTAAATTCAGCTTCTCAACCATGGTTGTGCTAGCAACATTAGTGCAACTCCCACCATCAATGATCACACTACATACCTTATCTTTGATGAGACACCTCGTCTGAAAGATGTTATCTCATTGCACCTTATTTTCTTCCTTTAGTTGCACATTCAATGCTTGCCTTGTGACAAGAGCTACTCCATTAACTAGATACTCTTCTCCATCAATTTCACCCTCTGATGATGGCACAAAATCATGATTTGATTCACTTGCAATTTCAACATCACCGTTACCTCTCACGATCATTGCACGCTTATTTGGACATTGAGATGCAATGTGACCCTTGCCCAAACACTTAAAACATTTAACATCTCTATTTCTGCTTGGTTGGGGATCAGAATTACCTGCCTCCTTGCTAGAACCCACATTCTTGGGCTTAGAGAGCTCATCTTTGGACTTGTAATTGGCCTTCTTGTCCCTTTTACTCCAATTTGGCTTCCAAGATGAAGTAAAACCTGAATTCTGCCCAAACGATGTGGAACCCTTTCATTTAGGTTTTCTTTCAACTTTCATTGCCATGTGTACCATATCTTCTAATCCCACATAGTGTTGTAACTCAACCACATTGGCTATGTCTTTATTTAGCCCTTGCAGAAATCGAGCCATTGTTGCCTCTCTATTTTCTTCTACATTCGTCTATATCATGGCAAAGTCCATCTTTTGGTGGTAGTCCTCTGCACATTTAGTGCCCTAAGTGAGTCCTTGCAGCCTTTGCTACAACTCCCTATAACAGTGATTAGGGAAGTCCTTGTCATGATAGCCTTCATCTCCTCCTATGTATCAATAGACTGCTCACGATTTCTTCTCCTAGTAAAAAATAGTTGATCCCACCAAATAATAGTATAATTAGTAAATCAATGACGACAAGCTTTACCTTTTTCTCCTCAGAATAGTTGTGACAGTCAAAAACCAATTTAACCTTCTTCTCCTATTCTAGGTATGCATTGGGATCATTCTTACCTTGGAATGGAGGAATTGTCATTTTAATACTTCCCAAATCATGATCATGGGTGTCTTGCCTCCCAAAATCTCTTCAATCCCTTTTATTATTGCCAGTTCTAACCACCATAATTAGATCATCAAATTCATCATCTTTATAGTCATAGGCTTGTCTCAGATGCCTTGCATTTGGAGCCTCATAGTGTCCATGCCTTCTTTGCAACTCAGCTATTGTATTAGCTTACTCCTCTATCCTCTCCCTCATTTCATCAAATCTAGTATTCATGGGATCAAATTGTTGTTGCATAGCTTTAATCATGAAGGACTCATCTCTAACTCTCTCCTAAGCTACACCTTTTTCTTTGGAAGTCATAGTATTACTTCTGGACAAAACAATTAGGATACCTCACAAAACACTCCTTTATGTTTTTCACTCAAAAGAAATGGTGTCACACTCCCTCATGTTTACACTTTTTATGGCTTTTTCTTAATATGAATTTGCACTCTTGCCTTTTACCACTCAAATTTTCCCTTCTAGCACTTTAAAGAACTAAACAAACTAAATCAAGAGGATTGATTTTAAACAAAATAAGATAAATGGCATAAAATTGAACTAATTGGAAAAAAAGAGTCATAAAAAAATGAAAAGAGATATCAAGGCAAATGAATTTAATGAACTAAACTCACAAAAATCAATATAGAGGGTTAAACCTAGAGGACAACTTGGATGACATAACAAGAAAATAGATGACAAAATTGGAGTTGAGTAAGAAAACTATATTATTATTGATAGTTATCATCTCAAACAAACGGGCAAAATGAGAAGGGTTGCAAACAAACAAATAAGCGAATATGAATTGTAATGTGCTTAATAGACAAACTAAATAGAAATAAATAAATCATAAGGCACCATATTGAAGAATTAGTTAATCCAACTTGATTTAGAACTAGGCTCTGATACCATCTGATGTAAAAAAAACCCAAAAAGGATGTGGCTTAGGAACCCAATGCACACAAGGAATCAAAGAATATCCAGGAAAGCTAAATTAGACTTTAATAACACAAACCCTAGACCCAACATTCAAAGGAACATGAACCTAGGATATTTAAATAGGATATGGATGCCACACACTAGAAAAGAAAGGAATTAGGAGTGATAAGTCAAGTTGAGCACCACAAGAAAAGGTACTTTTTGTTAAGTTTTTTAGTTCTTAAAAGAACCAAAGGAGAAAACCCTTACTTTTTATTTCTCTCAAAGTTGTCCAAAGTTCCAGAACTTACAAGGAGGTGTTCTGGATATCAAAGAATAAAGGTACTTTTTATTTATAGGCTAAGATAATAATCCTAAAGAGGTATAAATTCCTATTAGGAGAAATCCTTATTTAGGACAAACTCCTATCTAAGACAAATTCTTATACAAAAAACTTTCATTTTTATACAATCACTTATTTAGGATAAACTCCTATTTAGGAGTGAATGCTATTATTTAGTCCTAATCTATTAAGTACTTTAATCATATTAATAAGGCCTTAACTCTCTTTCAAGTTTGAATTCACACCATTTGTAGCTTAGTTGGCGTGAATGTCTTCAATCAACCCTAAAAAACTAGGTTAGTCAACCCTTGTATAAGGTTGGCTTACCCCCTTCAACTTTAACCTTTGTGGTTAATGAACCACAAGGTACATCTAGTTAAGCTTATAGCCCCCAATCTCCTTCTTATTTGGATATGGGCTATCCCCATGTAAATGATCAAGATGCACTTCTAAGTTTGTGTTATAGATCAAAATATCATTAAAATACGCAACTACAAATTTTCCAATGAATGTATGCTAAACATGATGCATCAATCATACTCGATGCATGAGTGAGACCAAATGACATAACAAGCCAATTATACTGACCATACCAAGTTTTGGATGCTATTTTCCACTCATCTCACTCTCTCATCCTAATATGGTGGTATCCACTTTTCAAATCAATTTTAGAAAAGACACATAAGTCATGCAATTCATCTAATATGTCATATAACCTAGGTATGGGTGATGATACTTTATCTTAATTTTTTTGACCGTTTGACAATCAACACATATTCTCCAAGTCCCATCCTTCTTAGGTATAAGTAGAATGAGAACCGCATAGGGATTCATGCCTTCTCTCACACATCCACCTCCAAGTCTTTGCCTAGTGTTGTTATTCCTCTTTTATAGGACTTTAAAGATGTATTCCCTGACGATGTCCCATGTGGATTTCCACCTAAGAAAGGAATTAAGCATCAATTAGATTTTATCCTTGGTGCATCTATCCCAAACTGGCTAGTATATAGGAGTAGTCCTAAGGAGACAGAGGAGCTTTAAAGGCAAGTTGAGGAACTTATTTCAAAGGATATGTGAGGGAAAACATGAGTGTGGTTCTTGTCTTACTTGTACCTAAGAAAGATGGGACTTGAAGGACATGTGTTGACTGTTAAGTAATCAACAAAATCAATATAAAGTACCATCACCCCATACCTAGGTTAGATGACATGTTGGATGAAGTGCGTGGTTCATGTGTCTTTTCAAAAATTGATTTAAAGAGTGGATATCACAAGATTAGGATGAGAGAGGGAGATGAGTGGAAAACAACTTTTAAAACTAAGTATAGTTTGTATAAATAACTTGTTATGCCATTTGGTCTCACTAATGCACCAAGCACTTTTATGCAATTAATGAATCATGTTTTGCATCCATTCATTAGTAAATTTGTGGTTGAGTATTTTGATGATATTTTGGTCTATAGCAAAAGGCCAGAAGAGTATTTTGATCACTTATGTTTTATTTTAATTGTTTTACGTTCTAAGGAATTGTAAGCTAACTTTAAGAAATCTTCCTTTTGTACTAATTAGATCATATTTCTTAGCTATCTTATGAGTGCTAAAGGTATTGAGGTTGACGAGGAAAAAGTTAGGGCAATCTGTGATTGGCCTACACCTAAGTCAATTAGTGATGCGCGTAGTTTTCATGCTTTAACTAGTCTTTATAGACATTTTGTTAAGGACTTTAGCACCATTGTTGCACCACAAACTGAGGTTATCAAAAAGAACATGAGTTGCACCCTTACTTGCTTGACTTGACTTCGCAAAAAATTTTGAGATTGAATGTGATGATTCAGGTATTGGCATTAAAGCTATTTTGGTGTAAGAAAGGTGCCCAATTGCCTACTTTAGTGAAAAGCTAAGTAGAGTAAGCCTTAATTATCCTACTTAACATAAAAAGATGTATGCATTGATACGGACTTTGGAGACATGGCAACATGGTCTGATTAAGGACATTTAGGCCAACTAAGCTACAAATGGTGCAAACTCAAGCTTGAAAGAGAGTCAAGGCCTTTGTTAATATGATTAGAGTACTTAATGGACTAGGACTAAGTAATAGCATTCACTCCTAAATAGGTGTTTATCTTAAATAAGTGGTTGTATAAAAGTGAAAGTTTTTTGTGTAAGAATTTGTCCTAAATAAGAATTTATGCCTCTTTAAGAATTCTATCTTAGCATATAAATAGGCACCTCTATGTAAGTTCTAAAAGATCAAAAAACTTTGAGAGAAAAAAGAAAGTTAGGGTTTTCTCCTTTGGTTCTTTCAAGAACTGAAGAACTTATCAACAAGTATTTCTTCTTGTGGTATTCAACTTGACTTATCACTCCCAATTGCCTTCTTTTCTAAAGTATGGCACACATATCTTTCTTAAATATCCTAAGGTTGTGTTCCTTTGAATGTTGGGTCTAAGGTTTGAGTTATTAAAATCTGATTTAGCTTTTCTGGATATTCTTTGATTCCTTACATGTGTTAGGCCTTTAAACACGTCTTTTTAGGGTTTCCCCCATCAAGAAATAAAAACACTAGGCAAAGACGGATCAAACTTTTTAATGTTAAAATAAGTCTTTTTATAAAAAAAATACAATCATAAGATGTTTGGCATAAAATGATCCTTTAAAATCACTTTCTTTTACATAGAAACTTTCATTTTTCTTCTCTATTGTGTCCTCACTTTTTCTCCTCTCTTTTGTTTTAGTTTGCCCTCTCTTTCCAATCTCTCTTTTCAATTCACTCTTATTTTAATCCTTAATTGATCCTTATAAATTTGTTGAGGTGTTAATGGTACAAGAGTGATGGGTTTTTCATTCATTTTAAAGGAATATTGGTTCTTAAAGCCATCATGCATAACTCACCTGTTAAGCTACCATGGCCGTCCTGATAAACTATGGTCTGTATGTATAGGTACAACATCACATAAAACATCATCATGGTACCTTCTGAGAGAAAATAACATGAGCACTTGCTTATTTATCCTAACTTCACCACTCTTATGCAACCACTAAAACTTATATGCCTAAGATGCTTCATAGTAGGTAAATTCAACTTTTCAACCATAATTGTACTAGCTACATTAGTGCAACTCCCACCATCAATAATCATACTACATACCTTATCTTTAATGAGACACCTCATATGGAAGATGTTTTCTCATTGCACCTCATTTTGACAAGAGCTACTCTATTAACTAGATACACCTCTCCATCACTTTCACCATCTAATGATGGCACAGAATCATCATTTCATTCACTTGTAGTTTCAACATCACCATTACCTCTCAATATCATTGCACACTTATTTGGACATTGAGATGCAACGAGACTTGATGAGAACCTTAGAGATATAAGTGGAAGGCTTCAAAGGATGCAAGAGGTCCATTGCATATTCCAAAAGGCCTAATAACATGAGTTAGAGCCAAAAAGATGAAAGAAGTACTAAAAAGGCTGATTGAGGACATTCAGGCCAACCCAGCTACAAATGGTGCGAATTCAAGCTTGTAAGTGACTCAAGGCCTTATTAACATGATAGGAGTACTTAGTGGCCCAGGACTAAGTAATAGCATTCACTCCTAAATAGTAGTTTATCCTAAATAAGTGATTGTATAAAAGTGAGTTTTTTATGTAAGAATTTGTCCTAGATAGGAATTTCTCCTAAATAAGGATTTGTCCTAAATAGGAATTTATGTCTTATTAGAAGGTCCATGGTTCCAACAGATGACCAACCTGTGTCTAGATGACCACAAAAATGGCTCGATCATTGCCAAGGCAACAACTACATTGATAAAGGACCAAAAAAAAAAACAAAACAAACATATAAAACTTTTCTACTTCAACGCTCCACTGTATGCGAAAATTTGTCTCAGCATCTTCCCAAATTTTATTCCAACAGGAAAATTCAAAACTATGATTAGTGAATTTCTCCTAAATAAGGATTTGTCCTAAATAGGAATTTATGTCTTATTAGGATTGCTATCTTAGCCTATAAATAGGCACTTTATTGTAAGCTTTGGAACATCAAACAACTTTGAGAAAAATACAAAGTAAGGGTTTTCTCCTTTGGTTTTTTTGAGAACAACAGAACTTATCAAGAGGTACCTCCTTTTGTGGGATTCAACTCAACTTGTCACTGTTAATTTCTTTCTTTTTTGGAGTGTGGAGTCCATATCTGATGAGAACCTTAAACATGATGGGTGGAAGGCTTCAAACGATGCAAGAGTCTATTGCACATTCCAAATGGCCCAATAATGCTAGCTAGAGTCAAAAAGATAAAAGAAGCACTAAATGGGTTAATTAAGGACATTCAGGCCAACCAAGCTTCAAATGGTGCAAATTCAAGCTTGAAAGAGAGTCCAAGCCTTAATAATATGATTGGAGTACCTAATGGGTCAGGACTAAGTAACAGCATTCACTCCTAATTAGGAGCTTATTATCTGTGTAAAAATTTGTCCCTCGATAAGAATTCTTCCTAAATAAGAATTTTTCCTAAGTAGGAATTTGTGCCTCTTTAAGATTGCTATCTTAGCCTATAAATAGGCACCTCCTTGTATGCTTTAGATCATCAAACAATTTTAAGTGAAATAGAAAGTAAGGTTTTTCTCCCTCGGTTCTTTTGAGAACTAAAGAACTTATCAAGAGGTACCTCTTTTTTGTGTTCAACTCATCACTCCTAAACCCCTACCTTTCTAGAGTGTGGTGCACATATCCTTCTTAAATACCCTAGGTTCATATTCCTTTGAATGTTGGGTCTAGGGTTTGTGTTATTAAAGTCTAATTTAGCTTTCCTAGTTATTTTTTGATTCCTTGTGTTTGGTGGGTCCTTAAGCCACATCTTTTTGGGGTTTTTTCGCATTAATATCCTTCTTAAATACCCTAAGTTCGTGTTCCTTTGAATGTTGGATCTAGGGTTTGTCTTATTACAGTCTGATTTAGCTTTCCTTGATATTCTTTGATTCCCTATGTGCGTTAGGTCCCTGAGCCACGTCTTTTTGAGGTTTTCTGCATCAATATCCTTTTTAAATACCCTAGGTTCGTGTTCCTTTGAATGTTGGGTCTAGGGTTTGTCTTATTACAGTCTGATTTAGCTTTCTTGGATATTCTTTGATTCCTTAAGTGCATTGGGTCCCTAAGCCAATCTTTTTGGGGTTTTCTGCATTAAGAGCCCTTCCCAATCACTTGAAACATTTGATATCTCTATTTCTACTTGGTTAGGGATCAAAATTACTTGCCTTCTTGCTAGAACCCACATTAAAAGGCTAATTAAGGCCAATTAAGCAAAATTTTCTTATTAGGTATCTTATAGGATACCTAATCTATCTTAAGGCTTTATTAAAAGGCTTGTAATTAATAACTAATCTTGGAACCCCTCATTTCACTTTTACAACAATCTCAACATAAAATGCTGCGTAACTCTAGAGGCTATTACTTTTTCTGATAAACTCTTTTTTTAGGAGATCATCTATTTCTTTTTAATAGATCTCTAAATACCTTGTCCCCATGGCTATGGATTGGGTCTTAGTAGGAATTTGACTTTTATTAAAAGTCGCTTCATATGACAGTTCTACCATATATTTTTTCCTATTCCAAAAGGTAGTAGGAATCTTTGCATTTCTAACCTTTATTTGTATTTCCTGTATCCTAACTTGAATAACAAGAGTATTAATTTTTTCTTGTAAGTGTTTATTTTTTTCTTCATTTTGAAGAGATTGAATAAATTTCTCTTTTCTTCTTATTGTTTTTTGAAGTAAATCTATGTCCCTATATTCAGGAGTAGATATAAATTTAAAAATAATAAGTTTTCCATCTATTTTTAAGGAAATCCCTTTATCACTAATCTCCTTGATAGGATACAACATATGCAAGAAATCCTTTCTTCTAAAATAGGAGTTTATAACAAAATAAGAGTGTTGCTATACTTTAAGGGTATATCATTGTCTCTACTTTTAGGGAAGGGTTGTTACTTCAGCCTAAGTAAACTTGATTTCATTATTAAAACATACAGATCATTGGTGAAAGTCAAAGTGAGAATTTTCTCTTTCAATTCTTCATTAAGCTTTACAAACTTATTAAGATTATTGCCTTATGACATTCTAACCCAACTTATCACTCCCAAATCCCTTCTTTCTAAAGTGTGGCATCCATATCCTTCTTTACCAACACATAAAATCAACTCCAATAAGTACATTTAGGAAGAAAATACACTAAAAGGTTAAATATAAGAAAATAAATATAGTGCACTTAACATACTTATCAAGTTTCCAAACACTTCACTTTTGCTCGTCCTTGAGTAAAATAAAACAAATCCTAATTCATTTTCATAGGAATCAAGATTGCTTTTGGTGTATGCAATAGGCCTTTAAACTTTTAGGTCACCCCTAATGGACAAGCTTTGTGTCACAAAGGTTTTCATAAGATATATCCATAAAATTCTTCATGAATGCAAAGTATGCAACATACGAAAAGCAAGTGAAATTATAACCAACCATGCCAAATTATAAACCCACACAAACCTCTCTAAAGAGTAGAAACTTCAACACTTATATCAACCATTAAGTAAGAAAGATGTCATTCATTTACATTGGCAAGCAATAGCAAAAGAAAAATTTTTTGAAGTTAAACAATAGATTCAAAAAAATTTGATCAAGCATAATTTTTTTATAAAAAAAAAATCTAGACAAGACTAAACAAAATTGAACAAAACAAACTGATCCTTTTACCACACTTAAACCTTGCATTGTCCCAATGTAAGAATTAAATGTAAAATAGAATAAAGAATACAAAAACATAAAATCACATGTAAAAACAAAAATTAAGATGAACGGGAGGAGAAAAGCAAATCTGATTCTTAGGTTGGCTCTCATGTAGCACATTTGTTTAATGTCTTTAACTTTACTAGAAAGCATGTCATAAGGCTTAAATAAGGTCTATCTCCATCTTCTGCACAATATACACTTGGAACCCTTTATAGTAAGGTTTTAAACTTTGGCCATTCACTTTGAACACTTTATTTTTCTAGACTTTGAATCTCAACTACACCATGAGAAAAGACATTAGTAACAACAAAAGGATCAATCTAACAAGAGGACAAATTCCTAGCTTAATGGGCTAGGGTTAAGTAATAAAATTCACTTCTAAGTAGGAATTTGTTATAAAGTAGGAAATTCACTTTTAAGTAGGAGTTTGTTATGATATAAGAATTTGTTATAAAATGGGAGTTTATAACAAAATAGGAGTGTTCAACCTGACTTATCTTTAAGAATAATTATATGAATTGAAAAGTGAGAATTTTGTCCTTTGATCCTTTTAAGAACAAAAAAAAAAAACTTATCAAAGAGTTTAAATGTATTAAAGTCCATCAAATTGAGGAGTTATTGCTGTTGAATAGCTTTCTTTATTAAGAGAGAATCATTTTTGCTTAAAACTTGACACCATCACTTAATTCCTTGTGAATAGGGCTTTTCCATTTGTTATAGGAAATCTTTCACGCAAAATGATGATACAAAAAGCATCTATGTCTACACCAAACATTAATTTCACTGTAACATGCATGTTCAAGCAATAACTCATCTATTTAATGGACTCAAATAGATTTGGACTAACTAAGACATAATAATGTGCATCTTGCAATGAAATACATTATCGGGATAGACATTTAAGTTATGTTGATGATTCTTTTGAGTAAATGACTCTTTGGAATGAAAGGATCATTGCCTTTACTTTTAAGGTTTTAGGGTTGTTATTTAATAGCCTGAACAAGGATCAACTTTCATTGTAGGAAATTATTCCTGGAGAATGATCTAGAAAATAACTTTTGTTAAATAATGATCTCACCTTGTGATGAGGGATGATTCTCTCATCACAAAAATTAACTTCATGATCTATGTGAATAATTCCTTGAAATGAAGAGACTATCCCATTATTTAGGAAATCCATTGTGTAGTTCTAAAAGAAATAGATCATTCTCCAGGAATTAAAACTGTTGATGAAGTTGTGCCATCATCAGAGGGTGAAAGTGATGGAGAGCAGTATCCAATTAATGGAGTAACTCTAATCACAAGGTGAGCATCAAATATGCAAGTGAAGGAAGAAAATGAGGTGTAACGAGATAACATCTTTCATATGAGGTGCTCATCAAAGATAAGGTATGTAGTATGATTATTAATGGTGGAATTTGCACTAATGTAGCTAGCACAATTATGGTTGAAAAGTTGAATTTAACAACTATGAAGCATCTTACGCCATATAATCTTTAATGGTTAAATGAGAGTGGTAAAGTTAGGGTAAATAAGCAAGTGCTCTTGTCATTTCTATAAAAAGGTTTTAATTTTATTTTCTTAATTGTCATAGTATGCTCTTCTCATTACAGGAGTTATTCATACAAATCCATAAGTTAATTTTTGTGTTTACACAAAATGTTATATTCATTATGACAAGCACATAATTACAACTTCAGCACTTTAAATCCATTGAATTCCCTCAAATAATGGAGTAGTTGATCTTGATTAGCTTTCCTTACCAAGTTTTATTGGTTCAATTCTTAAGGGATAGGTTTGTAACTTAATGCCCTACTAACTAGACTTTATTGCTCCAAAGGTATAAAGAAGAATATGGATGCCATACTTCAGAAAGAAGGGATTTGGGAGTGATTAGTTGGGTTGGAATGCTACAAGACAATAATCTTAATAAGTTCACAAAGCTCAATGAAGAACTAAAGAGAAATTCTCACTTTGTTTTTTACTAATGATTTTTATATTTTTTAACAATAAAATCAAACCTACTTAGGCTGAAGTAACAACCCTACCCTAAAAGTAGGGACAATGATATACTCATAAA